>OX235275.1:8209375-8606242 GCA_944472155.2 Trichobilharzia szidati
CAGCAACCATACTGTGACAAATGGCGGGCTATGGGTGACTTGAGTGCAGTAAAACAAATCTGCTTGACAATGACCAATATTAACCTGCATTCAGTTGAATTCACATCTGGTATTACTTGCAAAAAAATGATGTCAAAACCATAAAAATTAATCACTCATTTTAAATTAATACACAATTTGAACATAAAACAAGATCCGATGCCGCACACAACAAAGTTATATGGAGGGATTGACTTCAAGCTTTATTTTTTTCCCAAATATTTGTAATTTATCCGACACATACTTGGGTTTTTTTGTTAATGCGAAGACAATATTTCTTTATGTGCTCCATTGAACGACTAACTATCAGAATGTGCTCACTAACTGATGTCAGAGAGGACAGCAAACATGTAATTTCACTATAAATCAAATTCATGTAATTTAAATAATACTTATCCATGCCTGTACAACTGGTGTGTCCTACATTGATAGGAAATATATATATTATTATTATTACTAGACAATGTGGACGGAAAAACTTTCGTTCTCACGGCTGCTATCCCAACGCCAGGATTCCATGAGCTTCCTCGGACAGGTGTCAAATGAATAATTTGTAGATGAAATAATACTCAGAGGTAGAAATAAAACTTCGGCTGCATAATGGTTTGATTGAAACCAGATTCACAAACGACACAGTTCAAGAAGTTTCGCTGTTATTTTCACTGTATCAGCCCCACCGTCTCTTCAGTTAGCTTTTCTTCTCACCCAAGACTGTGGTCTTCCTCTAAATGCTTAAGCAAGTATCAGAGTATCGATAATGACGTCTGAAGTCATAGGATCAACATATGACATCGATAATCTTCAAAGACATGCATCACAACGACAAAGTACGGAGGCGAAAAATGCTACCAAGTACATACGTTCTTTGCCAGAAAGCCTGACATCAGAGTCTTCTGTACGATTGAATTAGACATATCCAGATTGATATTTGTAGGCGTGCTAAGGCATAGGTGTGAACCATTTATCCTAGCTAGTACTCCACCAACAAAAGATAAGCGCCAGGCAACAGATCGTTTATCGAGAAAATCAAGGGGTATAGACTTTTATGTGCATTATAATTAGCGTTATTGTTTACGGATAAGCAACCTCTTCCGATTGGTTTTTCTCTTGCTGGAGGTTATTCCGTCATCTCTTTGTGACCGTTTCTCAGAAAATAAACTCACATATCTGTGAATCATATTTTCACACTTTAACTCCGCTGTGATTTTCTCAGGGTTAATCTTTATGATTGTTTTTCTTATGTCCCTGATTTGGCACGTGGACACTGACGTAAATTGTTGCTTACAATTTTGGCTTGCAGACAGCTATCGCCTCATCACCTTGTTCCTTATAATAATGTATTCTTCAAAGCAATGAAGGACATATTGTATGTTGGTTATTGAGCGCACTTCTGGATCCTTACGCGGTACGTCCAACGTTTGCGTTACATTTTGCGTGACTCGTTACATAAAATTTATCTTGTTGTAATACTTGCACAAGTACTCTACTACCTCTATACCTATAACTATTAACTCTCATATCAAATAGTTATGGTTAACCAAAGTAAAAAGCAACGAACTCAATCCCCTGTAAATCTGATGACTAAACTTAAGTCGCTGATTGCTGCATCAAGCAACACACTCCCTACAAATGGTTATAGTGAGCCACATAACCCACTTGTATGTCGTAATCGTCGAGCTGAAACTGAGGATAAAACTGCACTGACAGCTAGTATTAGCACTACTCCCAAAAATTCAGTACCCTCTGTTCATACAGAAACCCTCCCTTCACCTTACGTACTTATCGAAAAGCTCCAGCCTTCAAGCTCTGTTTCAATACTATCTTCAGAAATAGAACTTCTAAAGTTGTCTATAGGAGAACTTAAGGCCGAGGTAAGGGAAATAAAAAACAAGTCGGTAAATCCAGGAATTTCTGATACCAATACCAAAATATCCAAATTATCAGATCAGATCAGCGATATCAGATCGCAGGTCTGTGAACTGACACCCTTAACTATCCTCATGAGAACTTCAGACCTTAACAAACTTGACACTGAATCGGTATCTGAGGTGGATAACCTCATTAACTTTGTTACTACAGAAGTAACAAAACGACTCGATGCTAAACTAAATGCTATTGTCTACAACGTTCCGGACAATGAGGCGCTAAAAGAAATACAGCGCATCTTACTTAGTAAGGCAAATATGCCCAGCTCCAAGACTAAATGCTATAGGCTGAAGGAGAGTCAACATGAAAAGTGTTGTCCTATTCGTTTTCAGTTCGAAACACCGGCTGAGGCCAGAAAATTTACCCACTCTCAACACACCCTATCGCAAGCCAGAAATTACAAACTAATAAAGGTTGCGGTAGACAAGACCATCATAGAAAGGCGCGTATATAATTATCACACTGAGTCTAATTGTGGAATAAACAATAGGATATTGCAAGCAGCAATTATACCCAACCCTTTGAGAGACACCGTAGAATCCACCGCACCACCCCTCTCAAACCACACAGAATTATCTTCTCAGAGAGCGACACCAACCGAAAGGCCGCTAAATTGTAATCAAATAGCCAATAAAACTATGCCACCTACAACCGTAGATTTAGACATGTCACTAAATAATCCAAGAAAAAAAGTCAAAATCCCCCGAAAGTCGACCCTGTCCTCTCCTAGCCATAAGTCCATTGGTAGAAAAGAGAAGAATATGACCCCAAATCATGCCAGCAACAACAATGGCAGTATAATTAAGCCCACATCTCCCACGGTCAATAGTATTGGCACCCACAACGTGCGAAATAGCACCATGGCCCACACTGATAACCAACGCCACAACAATGCCTCCCTCAAGAGTACAAGTGGCAATAGTCAGAACTCGACCACCAACAACTCAGGGCATTCACAGTATGGCACGCAAATAAATTCTGATCGGATATATGGTGCAAGTCTGCTGGGAACTAACCCAAAAAGCAGTACACACGAAACCCATACAAAGACACAACTGGTATCAAACAATAGGTGGAATAATAAACCATGGTCTTCACAAGGTCCCAATCATTTTTTATCCCTGCGTCCCTGTCAGCGTTGAAAAAACAGCTGGTAGGGATGCTAACACTCCTAAACCGCTAGTGCTGGCTCCCCCTTTGCATGAATATAGGAACAGTCTAGTTCACCCGCATCCACTAAGCACACTTGGTACATGAACAAGTTTAGGTCAAATAAAGATCCCTACCCACGTTTCTAGCTTTACTAAAAATAAAAGTGCCTTAGCCTATAGCAAATCCAGTACTCCAACGCTCAATTCTTCACCGAAAACAGCACACACCAACTCGATAGACATAGGTGAGCATGATGTTGAAACTCCTCTTAACATAGGGTTATCATGTCAAAAAGTACTACTGGGTGCTGAACCACATTCGGGGCTGATTAACGAACTTAAGTACCTCAAATGCTATTTCAAAACTCATCTTTACCTAATCATCATAAATGCTAGATCCGTTCTAAATAAACTACCGATGCTCAGAGCACTCACAGTAATATACAACCCCCCTATAATTGTCATCACTGAATCCTGGTGTAACTCGAACATACTGGATGAAGAGATAAGCTTAGATAACTATACACACTTTCGGTGTGACAGGGAAGGTGGTAAGGAAGGAGGTTGCCTCATGTACTTTCTGAATGCACTTACTGTATCACGGCTAGAAAGTAGTACACTTAACATGCCTGAGACTTTATGGGTTAACTTACACTTAAATAACGCAATAGTATTAATTGGATGCACCTACAGAGCACCTGGTACCTTTAGTAATTACGAGACCCAACTTATTAATACTCTGGAACAATTATCCACCCTACACTACGATCATAAGATCCTATGTGGAGACTTTAACTTACCAGAAATCAACTGGGAAATACCCACAGGTCCAACTAAACTTGATAAGTTCTTAGGCTGGAAGCAGACTGTCACAACCCCTACAAGAGGTAATAACGTACTAGACTTAATCTCCTGCCACAATATAAGTCCCCTTTCTACCCTAGTATGTTCTGAGTTTTCAGGGAGTGAACACAAAACAGTGCTGTGTGCACTGCCACTTCCGTCAAGTAGCAATGCAACCCATACCCCTACCTCACAACAAATAACTTACAGGAACTACACTAAGGCAGACTGGACTCTAGTAAAATCAATGCTAAGATCCTCAGAATGGAGAGAGTACCTCTATACTGATAACCTCTCGAAAGCTCTAGACATCTTTTACTATAACTCCAACACATGCTTAGATGCTGTCATCCCATTTCAAACACTAAAGTTTTCCCCACATAGAAAGTCATTCATAAAGCCAAAGGATCGTAGGAAACTGAAGAGACTGTCAACAAGCTACTTCAGACGACACGACTTTAGTACACTAAAGGTCAATATTTAGTACTCTCAGCTCCATCTCGCAAGCTCATAACTTGCGTATGAGAAATGAAGAATGCACGGCACTAGCCAGCACCACCAGAGTAGGTGCTCTCACAGAAATACTAAAGAAACGAATGAATCGCCAAAGCCATAAAATTTCCCTCCTTATTAACAAGGACATACTATACAGCAAACATGCAGACATGTGTGAACTGTTTAATGAGACGTTTGCAGCTAACTACCTTAAGCATACAAGTCCACTTCTCGGTTTACAATCTACAATAGAACTCCCTCCTTCTTCAACGCTGAAACAAATCACTACAATTCATTTCACTTATTCTAATATTAACCAAGCCATTAATACTCTTAAAATCTCTAGTAGCGCTGGTTTTGACGGTATACCCTCGTATCTTTATAAACACGGTGGTTCTGACATTTCCGTTTTATTACTTAAGATTTTTACAATGTCCCTAGAAAGCCAAACCTATCCAGATAAATGGAAAACCACATTTATAGTACCCAAACACAAATCCGGATCAAAAACTGAAGTCAACAACTATAGGCCAATCAATATTACACACGTAGTATCTAGAATCATTGAAAGAATAGTTAAAGATGATATCCTCAAACATATGCTCAGCTGCAATATTCTAAGTCCCAACCAACATGGATTCCTAAAATCAAGATCATGCATGACATGTCACCTTGACCTCTTTAACTATATAACTAGCAGCCGAGACAAACAACAACTAGTACTAGTCATCTACTTTGACATCTCCAAGGCCTTTGACCGCGTTGACCATTTACTTCTAACAAATAAGCTGAACTCCTTAGGAATACGTAACCCATTATTAGGATGGATTGAATCATTCCTTAACAATAGGTCACAAGTACCTAGACTGGGTTCTGTAAACTCTAAACCTAGTCCAGTCACTTCTGGAGTAGTTCAAGGTAGCGTCTTAGGCCCACTCCTATTCACTCTGTATGTCAACGACATATGCAGCTGTTTCCCACTTGGAAAACCATTCATCTTTGCAGATGATCTTACAGTAGCTTACACATTCCACCGTGATGACTTAGGGTGCTTTCAGAAAGCTGTTCAGGAAGAACTAGATAGAGTAACTGCATGGTCCTCCACACGGAACCTAAAATTCAACCTTAGAAAATGTGGTTGGATCTGTTTTGGTGTGCCCTCAATAAATATTAAACTGGTACTTGAATCTCTTGACTTGCCTAAACTCCAAAGTGTTGCTGACCTAGGACTCAGGTACTCTAGTGACTTGACATTTTCTGAGCAAGTGGCGACACAGACGCGTAAATCGAGGATGCTCTTAGGATGCATACTCAGGAATTTCCACAACTACGAAGTGAAACTATTATTATATAAAACTTGTGTCAGACCACTACTTGAATATTGTCCATTTATTCTCAGCAGCACTCGCGTAAGTGACAAACTTGAAATAGAAAGTGTCCAACGATACTTCACGTCTACTAGGATTTGACCGCGAAAAGGACTACACATCAAGGTGTATAACTCTAGGTATCGACCCACTCTGGATGAAATGACTGAGCATTAACCTAACATTCTTCTTTAAAATCTTGCATAAAACATTCTCAGACAGTAAGGAGATACAGTTCTCACCGGAAGGCTCTTACAACCTCCGTAACCAAACGTGCACAGTATCTAGGAAAAGCTGTAAGACAGCACTCCGTGCAAACTTCTTCATAGTCATGTACTCTAAGATCTGGAACAGTTTACCCCTAGAAATAAGGACCTGTCACTCTATCATAACCTTCAAACGCTTGCTATATAAACTGCTTCATCCAAATGACTATGCCAATCACACCGCACCACTTATTTCTTAAACGCATGAGCTATTAGAACACTATAACGCCTAGACTCATTACTAAATATTATGACAATAAATAAACCTTAAGACTTCGCAAAAATACATGAAAGAACAACTAGATTATAGGTAGTGTTTACTATACAATGGTATACATTTACTAACATTTATATATACATAAAATATTAATGCTCTCTTCATTTTTACATACTTTATCTTTCTGCTATTCTGCCGCTGAGATTACTCTTCTATATACCTCCTGGTCGAGGTCGAACAACCCAACATCTAAACTGAAATGACCATTTAAGTAAATTCAAACTCAAATTCCATGAACGATCCGATGCTACCATTTGAAAACGCTGGCTAACATTCTGTACAAGGAGTATTCTTGATCTGATATAAAGAAACAACTGGTTTTCAAGCAGTTTTCAATGAATCACTCAACTTACATGTACAGTCTGCCATGCTGACGCAAATGGCGCAAATGGATAGTTCTAGAGGCAGTAAAACAATCTAACATTACCTTATCTAATTTTCGTATCAAAGGTCAAATTTCTTTCCTATTATAAAACTACGATAAGACTGCTGACAAAATGGAATAAATACATTATTGACTCAAAATAATACATCAATAAACTTTATCTCACGGATGCTGTTCACAACAAAGTTTCATAGGAGAATTGACTTCAAGCTTTATTTTTCCCAGATATTTGTATTACATTCATATGAAGTCTGGGTTTTTTGTTAATGCGAAGACAATATTTCTATATCTCTATATGTGTTACACAGACAGACTATTTTGCAGACTGTTCTGACTGACTCTAATGTCAGAAAGAATAAACATACTGTAAATTCAACATACATCGAAACATGTGTAATTTATATAATAACTTATCCATGCCTGTACAATTGGTATGTTCCTGCATAAACAGGAGTAAATAAATAAATATCTATACGTCGACCTGGCCCAAATGAAAATGCGTCAAGACGAAAGCCATTGGGGATGATAACACAGCTCTTGTCGAATGGCTATGCGAACAGCACATTCAGATGCCGCAATCCGAAGTTCATTGTCTTCAAAGCTAAATGACAGAAATGATAAAGAAAGAGTAAGTAAATTACAAGATCCCTAACCGCTACCGCCTTCACCGTAATCTTCAGTTGTTATTCACGGCGGTCAGTGTAACAGTTTATAGTCGTCACCTCAACCGTTCGATGGCAGTATAAGTGTTCAAACCAGTCAGTATTCTTTGATTGGACAATACAGTATGGCACAAAAATCCAGTCCACAAAATTCGCCTCAATCTATAGCAGCTACAGATTCAAATATAGCACTACCTGGTTTACTTTGGTTAGTCCCAGCCGATAGTACTGGAAGCAACAAAGACAGTAAAATTGCTCCCCGATTATCAGGTGGGATGATCAGTCAGTTACCTCAATCGGGTGTGGTAGAAATCCATCATTCATTCCCATTAAATCCACCGCCGTCTAATCCAATACGTGCTGATTTACTGAATCTTAGTCCACCGTCAAGCACTCCGTTGAATACGGTTAATACAACTGACTCTAAGGTGACTATAAGTGGTAGTACTGGCGATGGTGTTGCTGGCATGTCAACTGTTGCAGATAACCTGCGAAAACAGCTGCTGACCTTGACGCCGAAACAACCGAGATTCAAGAGTGAAAGGAACACTCTAATCCAGATATTGTTTGCGCATTTGTTTAGGGATGAAATTATCGATTTGTTAGGAAACCGGTCTTCAGTGAATCATAGAGGCAAGGGTTATGTGCTTCTAGGATTTACAAGGATGGCTGTTTTAGAATGTAAAATATTCCAATAACAATACCTTTACATACAAATTGCGTACGTGTATACTATTTACCATGGATTCGAAGTAAAATTTTGAGAAATGAAGTGAGTGAGAAGATGAATGTGCGCGTCGGAGAATAAATTGTCATAGCGTCAGACTTTACTGGGAGGAATCAGTGACCTCTTGGATCACGCAGTGGGTGTTGGCTAGTAAAGGAAGTATAGTTGGACAAGTAGGGAAGGCGGCTAAAGGGATAGTGGTAAGGGATGTTATGGAATTCTGTCTTTTGGAAGCCGACGATAATAGGGCTCATTATGGCGGTGTCTAGGCGTACTGGTGTAAGTCTGGGTAAGCGAGGGAAATATACACTAGTTGGAAGTGTGTCTGTGCATGTGTTGTGCAAAGGTTACTTGTATAGGTATGGGGAATGCACTTTGCTGTCTATCGAATTTCTTCCTTACAACTGGTCCTTAGTGTGGGCGTG
The DNA here is from genome assembly GCA_944472155.2 of Trichobilharzia szidati. Lineage (NCBI taxonomy): Eukaryota > Metazoa > Platyhelminthes > Trematoda > Strigeidida > Schistosomatidae > Trichobilharzia > Trichobilharzia szidati. Next base: position 8,217,939 of record OX235275.1, read on the forward strand.
CCATGCAATCATTTACTTTGATAGATGAATGTATTACTGTAAGTATTATTTTAACTGTTTAGTGAAGAAACTACTTTTCTTCTAACGGGGATTGCTAAGTATAACGTTGAGCCCTTATAAACTAAAGCTGTACTTTGTGCGCCATTTTGCATTCTATGTTAATTAGACGGTTTGCGATTCGTAGGATCGCTGTACATTTTTTAAATGAATGCATATTTTGTCAATCGCGAGTGGTTTTTATGGTTAGCCATTGTGTTTTTGGTGCCTGGAGGCCAAATGACCCCACATTTAAGCTTTGTACAATGTTAATCCGACACACCTTTTGTAAATGTGTACGTTTCACAGGACGTTATTCTCTCCCTAAAATAGATTTTAGTTGCTTCTTGTCCAGATTCTCAAGTTCATCCTTGAATTCCGGAAGTAAACCAAGATTGTTGGGATAAGAGTTTAAGCTCTTTTATGGGAGTCTGAAGCAATTATTTAAAAGGAAATTTGAACTTTATAGTTCGCGACAACTAGTCATTATCAGAACATGTTTATTTGTTGGTGAAACCACGAGAGCACATCAATGGTTTATATAAATGCCTCAGGACTAACTAACCGTATGTTATTAAGGAAGAAAATGCTGGGGATATCTGTGAGTTCTGTAGTGCGCACTCCACAAGACTGAGCATTAGGAAGAGCCATGGCGTAGTAGATTTGCCTTCCAAGTAGTATGGAATCTATACTAAGAATGTTGTTGCAGCGCAACGACACCCTACTGGAGTATATAATACGAATGAAAGGAGTAACTGCTAACTGTATAAATGGCTTGAACAGAATAGGTTTACCGGAGTAAATCAATTATTTTTATCGTTTCCTTTAGATCCTATAGGAACTTAGGTCTTCAGCCACACGTCTGTATTGTGTTCGGCTTTCCGCCACGTCTGCCTACATACTTTCATATCCTCTTCGCATGATCTCCTCCATGTCACCCTCGGACGGCCAAATCGCCGCTTCTCATTGGGGTTTCACTCGAAAGCCTGGCGTGTGATATCTCTCGATGGTTTTCCCAGAGTATGGCTTATCCACCTCCATTTCTTCCTGCATATATATAAATATATCTATGGTCAAGTAAAAATTGAAGTAGAATATGCAAAAACGTCTTGTCAGAAATTGCATTCAGAGATTCGTAGAGGTAGAGGTGTCTCAAAAGTCTTTATAGGGTCCACATGAATTCATTCCGAAAAAAGCTGAGAAAAATAGTGTATAGCGGAGGCAGAAGCATCATCTTTTATTCAGATCTAAGAAACCCCTACTCCCCTCTAGGATAAATACTTAAATTCATACTTAAATCTCTGGCTATTAAGGTGCACACTGCCCTCCCTACGAGTTTGAGTGTTTCGTCTTCGTGATGACTGACATGTCCGAGGACCATCAGTCTTCCTTTGCATAAAAAAGTGTGGATATGATAGAACGATAGTAATGGCTGTGTTGGAAGTTGCACAGTAATTTAAATAATACTTATCCACGCCTGTACAACTGGCGACCTCAATGTTAATGATTTTTTATTTAATTAATAAATTTCATTCTATTCCAATACGTTCTCGGTGAAATATAGGGTTTCAAACCAGAGCTCTGAGGTTTCAGTAGCAGTTGTGCTTTTTAAGAGTTGGGATTGCTGGCCTCATGCCCAACCTTCCCCTCTACCGGCCTTGCTACCAGCGTGCACCAAAAGAGGATTGAACCCCGGACTACATACATATTTGGCGAGCATCCTACCACTGTGACACCAAAGCACTAAAACTAATGATAATGTCAATATTCATTCTCAGCGAATTGTACGTGAGAGATGCCAGTTTAAAGAAATTAGAGATATAGGAGGCATAATAATGTGAAATCAGATACTTACGCATAGGTTATACAGAGTGCAATCTCTTATGCACAACGAGAGTATTTATTCTCAAATGATGATAGAAAGAGTGTCATGCAATTTTTCCAACTGAAAATTAAAGTTTCAGTGAACCCATCGGACACAAAATTTGAAACATGCGTTACAAATAGTTTGTGTAACGCCATGGAAACCAGTATAATGCTACTAAACAAGTTTCTTTCTCTTCTTTTTCAGAAAGAAACGTCAACGTGGCATCACTAGAGCAAGAGGAAGATCGGTTCTCTAAACTTGTTATAAATGACGACAACTAACTTGTACCCCGGGCTATTCAAGTCTCGTTTGCTTGAAATAAACGTATCTTCCACGCCGTCTTTGCCTTCTCCCATCGTCCGTCGTGCTTGTGGTCTGTGTGTTATATTGGTGTCGGAGGTACTCTCTCTACGCAGAAACATGGCAAATCACCCTGAAGACGTCCTTCCCAAGCTTTTTCCGGAGGAATGTGCCCCCACATTGCCAAGCATCCCGTCACTTCCTCGCCCACCCATGTTCTAGCTCTCCGCAAACTATCGACTTTGGAAGGATCGCATGCAAGCATACCGTGACATCGCTCCCGTGAGTCACCATTTCATCTACGTTTTCAACAGCCTGTCTGATGATGCTCACGCTTGTGCAAAGGCGGCCGGATTCAGCAACGCCAACTCTATGCGTACCAACTGGGAGATACTCGACCAATGCTTCGACTCTGGGCAGAGCTCGCAACACACCATGCTCAGATTCTACTCTCGTCGACAATTATCAGGTAAGAGTTTCCTGGACTACTTCCATGCCCTCCAGCTCCTGGCAGCTGGCCTTGACTGTCACAAGGACCTCCCCAGCCGAGACCAGGCAGTGTGCACACGCTTCGTCGAGGGAATGATGCACGGAGAACAGCGCACACACCTACGACGTCAGCTCCCAACCAGCACAGTCGAACTACAGCGAATTATCCTCTGTTCTATGGGCGCGGAGAATGATTACACGCATACACCCAGCAGCTCTCTATGTCCACTGCCAACAGCACCCACAGCAGCCGCCACGACTCTCGTCCGTTGTGACCGTTCCAGAAGCCAACGGCGTTCAGATGGGGACGCCACGCGTGGATGTTACTACTGCCAGCGTTATGGGAAGAAGGCCTGCAAGTGCGGGCACAACCGTCAGCCGGACCGCAGTAAGTCCCCTATTTTTAACTTGTCTACATACTCTCGGTCATACCAACCTTTGACGTTATGGGGATATGTTAATGGCGTACCCTCTAAAGTTCTCTTAGATACTGGTGCGTCGGTTTCGCTGGTAAAGGCTGCCTTCCTTCGACGCTTGCCCCAGCACTCACCCCCAGTAACCACACATAACATCTTGACGACGGCTAACGGCACTAAATTGCAGGCTCGATCTGCTACAGATCTGCAGCTGCGCCTGGGAGACCTAAATGTGTACCAGTGGTTCCTTATCTGTACGCAAATAACACGGGACCTCATCCTCGGATTAGACTTCCTGACGTCCCACCAAACCCTGATAGATATTGCCAATGCTCGCGTCACAATTGATTCTGTCCCTGTAGCCTTATATAGCCCTCAAAAACAGCCCTCTTCGGTGTTAAGGGTACCAGTATCTACCACCTTAAATCAAATTTCAGTTGACCCATCCGCTCCTGCTCCTCTCCGAGAGCGAATGCTAGAATTAATTGGCAAATACGCGGATGTGTTTGATGATGGGGCTAATCCAGGACGAACTGGAGTGGTCCAGCACCGTATCGATACCGGCAGCCATCCGCCGGTACGCCAGCTACCCAGACGCATCCCGGTGCATTATCAGCCCCAACCAGAACGTTTGCTACAGGACATGCTGGATAAAAGGATCATCGTACCTTCCTCGTCCCCATGGGCGTCACCTATTGTGTTAGTTAAGAAGAAAGATGGATCCCTCCGTATGTGTATCGACTACCGCAGGTTGAATGCCGTGACGAGACGTGATTCCTTCTCGATTCCTCGCATTGACTCTACTCTCGACGCACTGAGTGGCTCGAAATGGTTCTCCACGTTAGATTTAGCAACTTAGTATTGGCAAGTTGAGGTACACCCTGCCGACTGTCCAAAGACTGCCTTCATCCTTCCGACTGGGTTGTATGAATTTCGCACCATGCCCTTTGGTTTGTGTAATGCCCCCGCCACTTTTCAACGGCTGATGCAAGTCGTCCTGGATAGGTTAGTTCCATACCAATGTTTAATATATCTTGATGACATCGTTGTCCACGGAAAATCTCCAGAGGAACACACAGATAACCTACGTACTATCTTTCAACGCTTACGCACGGCTGGCTTAAAGTTAAAACCATTTAAGTGTACCTTTCTTCAGCAAGAAGTTATTTTCTTGGGTCACCGTATCTCCCCAGATGGCATCCAGACAGACCCAGCGAAAACTCGCCTCATCTCCGACTGGGCCGTGCCTCAGTGTAGTAAAGACGTTCGCAGCTTCTTGGGTTTAGCATCGTACTATCGTCGTTTTGTCCCCGCATTCGCCACCATAGCATCACCTTTACATCGCTTAACGGAGCAGGGTCGAAAATTTTTATGAACTAGTGAGTGTCAAAATGCCTTTAACGAGTTGAAGAAACGCCTCACGTCATCACCCATCCTCGCATTTCCTGACACGTCTACAAAGGCTGGCTCCTTCATATTAGATACTGATGCAAGTGCCACTGCCATTGGTGCCGTTCTTTCCCAAGTGGCGTCCGATGGTCGAGAACGGGTCATTGCATATGCTAGCCGTAAGCTTGACAAACGTGAAACCCGGTACTCCACGACACGCCGAGAGATGCTGGCCCTCGTTCATTTTCTCAAGTACTTCCGTCATTATCTTCTTGGGCGCCCATTTCGAGCACGCACTGACCATCGTGCCCTGCAGTGGCTGCAAACCTTTCGCTAGCCCGAAGGCCAGGTTGCTCGCTGGCAGGAACGGTTGCAGGAGTTTGATTTCACCTGTGAGTACCGCCCTGGACCCAGCCACGCTAACGCTGATGCCCTCTCCCGTCTTCCGTTTGATGTTTCCACAGTAAATGCTATACTGAATACAGGCCTCGATGTTGATTGGGCAGCACTGCAGGAGGCTGACGCCGATAATCAACTTGTCTACTCCCGACAGCTTCACGGGAACAATAAACCGTCGAATAAAGTACTACAGAGCCTGTCCGATGCAGCCAAATGCATCTGCGGTAAGTGGGGGATACTACGCCTGACTGATAGCATTTTGTATATAGTTGAACCGCCATCGTCACCTCGCCTTCTCGTACCACGTTTGAAAGTTCCGGAGGTAATACATCTTGTACACCAGCAACTGGGTCACGCTGGCCAACGTAAAACCGAACACGCCGTCCGTCAACGCTTTACGTGGCCACTTCTTCACCACGACGTGACTGAATTTTGCCGCAACTGTGCCACGTGTGCGCAGATTGAACAGTCCCAAGCATCTCCCGAGCACCGTTAGTACCGACGCTTACCGAGGCGGCTAACTACCGAGTAGGGTTAGACGTAATGGGGCCAATAACAACGTCGAGACGCGGCAACCGATACATCCTTGTCATGGTCGATTACTTCACAAAGTGGCGCGAAGCCGTCCCATTGAAACAACAAGATGCCTTGACGATTGGCCGCGCGTTCATAGACAATTGGGTGTCCCGCTTCGGTGCCCCTCTTTATCTACACTCTGACCAGGGCGCCGCATTTGAGAGTCATCTTCTCGCTCACATCTGCAATGCCTTTGGTATCCGGAAGACCCACACTATGCCATACCACCCACAGGGTAATGGACTCGTCGAACGCACCAACAGAACTATTAAGAACCTCGTCCGTGCCTTCTTATGCAACGCACCGGAGAATACCTGGGATGAGGTCCTGCCCCAGTATATGCTAGCATACCGTTCTTCCATGCATTCATCTACGGGCTTTTCCTCAGCCCTGCTATTGTTCGGACACGAACTCCGTCTCCCATTCGAGATTCAAACGCCGCTGTTACCATACGAGAAAATCGACTGCATTCCCTATGTCCGACATCTTCGCCACCACCTAGAGGTCGCCTACAACCTGGCGCGTCGCCATCTACAGTCTTCGTCCGACCACCAGAAGAATATTTACGACCGATTTGCACGCGGCCCCACTTACCCATCTCGCGATTATGTTTGGCTCCATCGACCATCCGTTCCAGCCGGTTCGTGCCCCAAATTCTACGCTCCCTGGCAAGGACCTTATGAGATCGTCCGGCATCTAACCCCCCACAACGTACGTCCTGCGGCATCTCCGACACCCTCAAGAGAAGCTAGTCACAGCATATTATAATCAGCTGAAACCACATCATCCAGCAGCCGTCACGGAACCGGCTCCACCCACGCAACCGCCAACCGCCACCAGCTACATCGCGGTGCCAACCAATGGAGGCATTGCATACCCCATACCACCGCCAGGCACTGAGAACAGTGCCTCCAGAGGGAAGGAAGCGATGAAACGCAATAGAAACCAATATAATGCCACCAAACAAGTTTCTTTTTCTTCTTTTGCAGAAAGAAACGTCAACATGGCATCACTAGAGCAAGAGGAAGATTGGTTCTCTAAACTTGTTATAAATGACGACAACTAACTTGTACCCCGGGCTATTCAAGTCTCGTTTGCTTGAAATAAACGTATCTTCCACGCCGTCTTTGCCTTCTCCCATCGTCCGTCGTGCTTGTGGTCTGTGTGTTATATTTGTATAGTAGGTTGTGTAATAGCCATAAATTATAAGATTATACATCAACAATGTTAATGGGGTAACTATAAACTAAAACGACCCAAAACGAAACTCCCTACCTAATAGATTAGTGGCCTTGACGATTTTATACACAGAAATTGGTTTAACCCAACTATGAGGACTCCTGTGGGAAATTGGGAGGTTTTCTTGGGAAGTATGCAAGAATGTTAACCCGTGTAACCATTTTTAATATCGCACTTCTTGTATATAGACGGTGATTTCAAATTACATATCTCTTATTCTGACGCATCTGATTGGTCGCTAGAATGAACGAAATATTCTTATATTGAGTCCTAAGAAAAGGCACAAACAGCGAAGAAAATTTTCTTTTCGACGATTCATTTTCATGAGCTGTACAATCGTAATTATAATTAACAAAGAAATCTTTAGACCAATCAGATACTGGTAAATTTTGTCCTTGGAAAATTGTACTATATAGTGTGAGGTGTAAGAAGAGACGACTAATTGTAAGCTAGAAAGTAGACTGTACGATCCAAAGATCAATATACCGCAAGCCAACATGGACTGGACAGTTTATCAACTTCCAGAGCTTTGTCCCACTGATCCGAAAGAGAAACCTGGTACGTACGTTGTGCTCAAGGATTAGAAAAATCTGCTCGGAAGACATGGTAGAGAAAGAATTAAATTTATTACGTAAAACCCTACTAGAGAATGGGTATCCACCAAGATTTATTGACAAAAACATGAAGGAGAAGCCTCCGGTGTCAAACATCGCAACGGTTCCTAAGAAGACTCTCTTCATGAACCGAGAATTCGAAGGTGATGTCGCAGCGGAAATTCTCAGAAACCGCCTTTCTAAATATCTGAAGAAGACATTTCCAACAGCCACTCTACGTGTCACATTCTACTGCAGACAGTTAATCCAGTCTAACGCTAAGGACAAGATACCGCTTTTGGCCACCTCAATGTGTATTTATCAATTTACTTGCTCGTGTGGAGCAAAGTATATTGGCCGTACGCAACGTCAAGTCCAAAAACGTATTCTGGAACACTGCCCAGCTTGGTTGGCCAGAGGAGAAAAGAAGAATAGCAACAGCTCGATCCTCGAACACCTTGTCATCTCTGGACATCGAGCACCCCCACATGAATGCTTCACAGTGTTACACAGAGTCCCTCAACATCGTACAAAGGGACTTCGGATTCGCCATCTGTACATAACTGAAGCATTAGCTATTCGAGATCTGAAACCGGACCTCTGCATACAAAAGCGATACATACATTCTTTTGCCTTACCATGGCCAGAGTAATGTTCTTATCACAATTTTGCTTCTTTCCTTTATTATGTAAGTTCGCTATCATTATTTTATTTTATTAATACTTTTATTATCATTATTGTCCCCATCACCCACATTTTATTACCACTCTAATACTGTTTATTAATAACATTGCTTTTCATACATATTTTATACAAAAACACTTTATAGCCTTTCCACTAGTTCCTGTCCATTTTACACGAGATTATTGATTATTCACTATCTCACACTTATTACGTCATGCCAATTTCTGTCTCCTTTCTAACTTACAATTAGTCATCTCTTCTTACACCTCACACTATATAGTACAATTTTCCAAGGACAAAATTTACCAGTATCTGATTGGTCTAAAGATTTCTTTGTTAATTATAATTACGATTGTACAGCTCATGAAAATGAATCGTCGAAAAGAAAATTTTCTTCGCTGTTTGTGCCTTTTCTTATGATCGCTAGAAATAGTTTTGTTTTGGGCCGCTATAGTTTCGAGTCACTGTTAATGGTTATTCCACTGATGGCTGTAGCTGACTCACTTGAAAATAAATGTTTCATTTAATATGCAAATCTTTTATGATTATAAACCCACTACCGTACGAACTTTGAAAAGTGGGGTGAATTTCAGGCTTTTGTTGCGTTATACGACCCAAAAGTCTACAGGTTAACTTTAACTCAATTTATTCCGGTCAAAGTTGGTTTTCTTAACAGCTTTGAGTCTTTCGCTCACAGGAAATGAGTTCTTGTAACACCATAGTTATTATAATCTCCACTTTTGTAAACGCATTGTTTTCTATCACTGTTCTTGAATGGCATATTGGAATCTTTTAGGCCGAATTCGCTCTAAAATGTATGCCTATAAAAAAACTGCCGCTTAAGAATTATGCGTCAGTTCCCATTTGAAGAAGGAATTCAGTGTGATAGTTGTAAGCGATGGTTACACAGCATTTGTACAAATCTAAATCTTGCAGCATACAAGCCCTGCTGCGAACCCCTTGCGATTTGGTTGTGCGGTGATTGCTGCAGCATGACTGAGTTCCGTAATAGGAGAGCCATTGCCATGCTCAATGGGGCACTAAAGCTCCTGGACTGAAAAGGTCTTCCGCCACAGGACAACTGTGACTACTGCTCAGACACCGATGGTGCAGGTTGTGTTAAACTAAAACAATAAATGTTCTCGACGCCTCTCTGTCAGAGAATGACTGCACTTTAGCACACAAGGGCATCCACCATATCCCGGAAACCCACGCCGCCCCTACGATACCCGATAATCCATTCAGGGCCAATGGCGACAAGGCGAAAGAAAACCCCAACACCAAGCCACCTATCGCTAGCACGAAAAAGGCGTACCAGGGTGGAAAACCCGTAGCTGAGGTCGCCCACGAACTTGTAGATCAATCCTTACCCACCCAGGCGGATAGCAGGCAGACACAACCGACGACAGATAGTGGAGAGAGCGCCAATGAATCGCGTAATGTAGTCTAGGTATAGAAATTATAAAGTTCACCTTGTTCACAAAGGACGGAAAGACGCTCGCACTGTGGAGCAAGAAAGTCACGGAAAGCAAACTTCATCTCTCCGACACGTTGCTGAGTCTCCACAGAGTGAAAGAATCACTGAACATAACTTTTCACCTAGCCAAGTCCTTGTTAGATAAGCTACTGCCAGCAACATACCAGGTGTAATTATGCGCAGCTTGCATGGAATCTGCAAAAGACTGACTCTGAATCAAGTCAACCAGTACGTCTTCTCAAAGTCGTGCTAAACTGTAAAACAGAGAGATGCTATACTACGTATCTTATAAACTCTTAAAGGATCAGGAATATACGTCAGTCCCAACTGATGTATAGTGGACCTCGTCAAAAGACAGTTTGTAGCTGTAGAATTAAGTGAATGGCGTGGAAATGGTGAGAAAAACAGTAAGACTGCGGGTTTCAGGCGTCAAAGTTCGAAGTATTTTGATCCCGAAAATTCTATGGATAGGCTGAGGAAGTACCGAACTAAGTTAACAGTTTGCTATACAAATGCCCACAACCTGCTGAACAAACAGACTTAGCTTATTAGTATGGTAGACACCGGAAATCCGGATGTAATTATCATCACACCCGATATCACTGACAATGAAGTTAACCTGCCAAACTCCGAAGTGCATAGGGTGGACATACTAAACCTCAAAGGAGATGGCGTAGTCATCTAAATGAAGAAATGCTTAACCGTGCGTAGCATTGAAGCACTTGCTCACTTCTACGCAGCAGATTTATATGTAAGTGCCAAGATATTAACCTCATTGCCATGTACCGCAGTCCTGACTTCAGTGCAAATGACTTCCTGATGGAGGAGCAAGGTTCCTGGACATCAAAATGTCGAAGTCTCGTAGTGGGCGAGTTTAATGACCCACGGGTGGTGTCGTGAGAGCATATGTGGTTACACCCTTCACGCATGGGTAGTTAGTCTGCACTCATTTTTAAGGTCTTCTGTAATTGCACAAAACATAAGTTGGTTCGGACCACGAAGAATACGTTATTACTGCCAACTTGTTACTTTAAAAGGATGCCAACTTTTTAGGAAGAGCCCAAAGACGTGAGAAAAATGGGTCGATGGGTTTCCAGAATAAGCCATATAATGAGTGTGAAGAAATTTCGACTTCTCATACTTAGGTATCGTCATTTTAGGCGTGAACTAACTAGTACCTACAAGATAACAGATAACCAGCATTACCCAAACAAACATCCTGTCGTTTAATTCTCATGTGCTTTCTCGCAGAGACTAAAGTAGGATGGCTCACGAAAGCAAAAATACTAGAGGGAGCTACCACTTCCTTCCGTTTCGAATTCTCTACTCCTTGAAACAAATGTAATGCTGCACCGGTGGTACCAAACGAAAGTCTTCCTTTACCAGTATCTGTTCTTATTTATTTTAATCTTCTTACTAGCGTGATTGTTCATCTTTCCATTATATTTTGATTTTTTTACTTTCGTTTTAATTGTCAAGTTTCATAATCTATCAGTTTGTCCGTTTCAGTTTTGCAAGTCTGCAGAATCTACACCAATCACATCAATGAGTATAATTAACGTTATCTCTCTTTACAACCGCGTAGAATGGCTGATAGGTGAAATGATCAACTACATTCACAACAGAAGCACGGTTTAAACACACCGTATACCAACATATCCGAACGACTAAACCAGTACCATTCTTCAATGGATAGTGGCATACACCAGGCGATTGCTGCAGAAATTAGATGTTATCATGATGTTGTTTATGGGTTGTTTCACGTTGTTTTCAGGCGCTTTTCGACTGAAATGCGCCACATTTTAACGAAAAACTTAGAAAAATGGTAGAAGGTAGACGTTTTCAACATTTTGAGTGAACATATATCTGTCATTAAATTTCGTTGTTCCTGTGCATGAGGAATGTTAAAATTCTCTGTAAATTGTTTATAATTGTAATGAAAGCGAAATAAATTAGGTAAATGAGGTATATTTTGTGAAATGCTGAAGTGGTGTTTTGAATCTGTTAGTTATGAAAACTTGGTAACAATCATAAGATTTTGCAGCTATAAATGAGTGTGAATTGATTTATTCGTAAGATCACAGTGAAGAAACAAAGTTTTTACCATAAAGTATTTTGGTGTTGAGCATTTTTGTATTGCTAATTATTTGGTATCAGATGTTTTACTGCTATTGATTTGCAGGTTACAATTGTAATTCACGCAATGGTTCACTTTATTTGGAGACTTTGATGAAGTGCAATTGACGAATTTGCACATTGGAATCTTTGTGAAATTATAAAATTATCAAAATAAATATTTCTTAAACGTTTTAACGGTATTCTTGTTATACTACTTCCTTTTGCTTATCGAAGGAATGGTGATATAGCCGGTTTTCGAATGCGTAATGATTTACCTCGAAAAAGTGATAATTTGCGCAGCATGAGAACACTAGGATAATTATCTTTAATCGGATATACGTTATTTTCGATGTACGTAGCCGTCCTACATTTGTTATTATGTATATGTAGTAGTCGCATAACAAACATAAGCTCAACGTATAATTTTTCGGTAGCCCTGATGAAAGGTAATCTTTTATGCAGTCGGATTGAATGTAACTGAAATGTTGCACGCACATAAGGACTAATAACGGTCTACGACTTTGACAGTATTTTACAAAAGGGTTACTATATTTCGTTATTACAATACAAACACATGTTTGACGCTCTTTTCTTCTTAACACTAATGCATACTTATACTATGCGCAACCGGATTAAATGTAACTGAAACATTTCATGCGAGGCTTGATGACGCACTAGGGAAATAATAACGGTTTACGACTATGACGCATTTCACACAAGTATTACTACGTTGCCTGTCAATTTCGTTAACTATAAAATTTCCTCGAAATGATAAATAAGAGAGATACAGGTAGTCGACATAAATACATACATCTGCAAAAGAACAACAGTCAAGCAGTACGTTTTCACATTAAAAAGGGTTTATAACAATTCCGTGACAAAAATCACAGTTGTAGATTTTTTATGGCTACATCATAGTCAAATTAAAGCTCGCTAATCGTTTTATCCACAATATGTGGATCAGTTTCCCTCAGATGATAGTGATCCTGGACCCATCTTTACAGCCTTCAGCACTACCTGATCCTTCAGAAGAAACTGGTTATAATCTTTCTATGAAAAGATCGAGATTGTATTCCTTCGACCACCTTCGGCCGCATTGAGAAATATCTAAGGACTCCATTATGAATAAGATTTTATTTTGATAAATCACACAGTGTTGTACAGTAATATTAACTAATCAGTTAATATTATTGTACAGCACTGTGTGATTTATCAAAATAAAATCCTATCCATAATGTAGTTATGCTCTACCACAGTGCCCAAGTTTTGCACTTATATCAATGAATATCTAAGGATGTATACATATCAGGTGAATTAATCTTACCTCAGGTGAACAATTGTTTATCTGGCAACTCTTAAGAACAATGTGATAACTAGTCATACAATGGAGCACATCAAGAAATATAGAAATATTGTCTTCGCATTAACAAAAAAACCCAAGTATATTTTGGATGGATTACAAATACTTGGGAAAAAAAATAAAGCTTGAATTCATTCCTCCATATAACTTTAGTGTGTAAGGCAACGAGTCTTATTCTTGATTTATATGCAAATTTGATAATAATTTAAAATAAATTATATACTTCTATAATTTTGTCACCATTTTCATCGTTTGCAATACCAGATTTGAATTGTACTCAATGTAGACTAATAATAATAGTTTATGTTTTCTTATAAACGGGTGTTTACAGAAATGCAAGCTATTTTTACAGACACTATCAGTTATGTTATAAATTGCAGTCGTGAGGTATTACAAATCAATACTTTTTCAGTGGTATAAAGGTATATTCCACAACCGTAATCCAGGTTGCGTCGTGGGGGAAGGTAATGCATAATTCAGGATGTATGATGTGGGACCAGTAAGGTATGCAGATCATTTTTCATTGCGAGTGGTCAAATATCCACATTCTTCATTCTCATTCAAAGAGTCATATAGAAGCTAAAATGGTGAGGGAGAAAAAAAGAAGACCAACGACACCAACACAGAAGAAAGTAAGTGGAGTCCTCAAGGAGTGATTAATAAATTTATATACGTTTATATGTATATATATATTCTGCGTAGTAACTATGATTATTTTGGTACACTAACTAACTAGCCCCGTTGTGCTAACTTTTACATTATGTGTGAAATAATATTATTGTCCTGTGTAGAAATGTTTATCATGTACTTCCAATAATATTAACATTTATAATTGTATTTTGTTGTAACTTACACGTTTAATGAACTTAAAATATCTATGTAGGGTGAAAAAGAGGGTGTAGGAGTCAGACACAGGAGTGCACTATCATCTTTGAGCAGTCTGGTGACTGAGGAGATGAACACTGGAAGTTTGTTTGCATCACGCACATAAGCTGGTAGTCTATTCCAAATGACTAAAAACTTAATTAAGAAGAAGTTGTATCACATGTAAGTGTGACAATGCTCTATGGCAACTAGGTTGTCATGATTTCTAAGACTGTAACTGGTGACAGCGGTAGATTTAGTTGTTGTCCCGGAGAAGTGCATGAGAAGATTAGTTGGCTTGTAGTAGAAAATAAGGTTTAGCTTAAGACGTCTTTTCCAGAGTGGTTCTAATCTTAGTCTGTCACAACGCTCATAGTATTCGAGATCACTTTCCGAACCAAAAGTTCTTGAGGTAAATTGATACTCCGGTCCAAAATTGACAGGTCTCCCTTTGTCACATATCAGAGAAAATTACTCTGTGTAACAGTTTCACGCCTTTTAATGCATTATTTTCATGAAAATATGTATTATATACGCCGTTATCATGTGGCTGGTTTGTTCAAGGTCATTCGTCAGTTGGTACTTACTAGTGCTTAAAGTTTAACTTCGCCCGATTTCTATATAGATCATGTGTGTAGTTACTGGAAGACATTCTTGCAACATATGAGCTACAACGCTACAATGTAAAATCATGCATGCAATAATTTCCGGGTATTTTTCAACGATTGTGCTACTTTCTGCATCTGAATTCTGATTGTTTGTTCAAGGCCAAAGTGGTTTCGGCTATGATAGTTTACCTTTATTTAATACAATTTTAGATTTTCCCGTCGATTGATCGGGCTGCAGTGCTGGGCCTCAGGTTGACATGTCGGCTTCACGTACAGATTCTTCGATGGTATCTGGGCATATAATTGGGATTAATTGGTGGATGGTCACTAGCAGTCACTCGCTGCAGAATGCAGGCGCATCCAGCTAACGAGCCCTAAATAGGACAAAATGCGAAGTCTGGATTGCACTGCTAGTCACCACCCATCAATTAGCTTCTAATAGTTTACCTTCGCCTAAATGGGATATCTGGTAAGTTTCAGGTCAGGTTTGGGGAAGATTAAGTCAAGGATTAGGTCGAGGACAAGTTAGGGTTAGGTTAACCTAAAAAAGTCGATATCAGGGTTAGTTTAGGGATATTTCCACGTCGGGGTTAGGTTAAGGAAAGATTAGGGTTATTTTCAGGCTTAAAAGACTAGATAATCACATACACATATTGTGGCTAAATTGCTTTGTTAATAGTACGTTCCAAAACTGAGAGGTATATACCTTTGTTACAGGTCAACAAAATGTATCCTCTGTAACATTTTCATGCCTTTTATTTCATTATTTTCATGAATTTATGCATTTTATGGGTGAAATCACCTCCAATCATATAAGTAAAGCATTCAAGGTGCTTTGTCCATTGGTACTTGCTGGTGCTTAAATTTAAACTCCTCAGTGTGTAGGGGATTAAACAATGCACTAAGTAACGATACAAAATATCAGAATAAAGAAATCTGAGGTAATGAGTGAAATATTGAGTAATTATATTCTAGAAATATAGATAACAAACTAAAACCCAAATTTGGAAATTCTCTCTGGTTTAAACTAAACTAGAACCAAACTCTTTTGTACCTTCAAGATTCTACGGCCAACCAAGTATACGCTAACCCCCAATTCCATTAAGACCAGTAGTAGATTTTACCAACTCATCGAGATACAACATCTTCAAATTCTTATTTTTGATACTATAACCACTACAGAAGGACACTCAAAATATTGTAAAAGATTCATATGATTTCAAATTCCAAATAGAACACCGAAAAATTGATAGAGAAGACATTATGCTAAGCTCTGATATTAACTCACTATATACTAGTTTCCCCATTACCGAAATCTTGATTCCGTTTCCACTTTACAGGAATCACATACAACACTATCATATAGATATCCATTAGACGTCAGTAAAACTCTGCCTAGAAAGTAATTATTTTACATTTAAAGGGAATTTATATAGACAGACATATGGTGTTGCTATGAGTTTGTAGTGACCCATTTTATTACTCATAATCGTACTATACTTTCATTGTGTAATTGTACTTTGATTTGTTAATCACCCTAAAGATTGCATGTTAACAATTGATACTTTTTGTACTCGCTCGATTTTCGAATTTTGATTGCTGCAATAATACACTAACGTATTCCTTCGCAAGTGCCTTTTGAATTACGTTGTGGATGTCGAGTAATCACAACGTTCGGACACAAATATAAACGCGAAGAAGTACTAGAATATACGTGTACTCTAATTCAATCAAAATATAGCAGCACAACAATTGGTGAGCCCGACATAGCTGATTGATGGACTACATCATTTCGAAGTATACACAGTGGAATAAATCATCTTTGCCATCGCATTAACTTTTATTACTTCATAACATTTGGATGTATAATTACTGATATTTCTGCTAAAAGTACCTCCAGACCTGGCGGCACAGCGACTGCTATCCCAGTTCACCCTGATACTCAAGCAGCTGTAGCAGCTGGCTGTTATGCAACACCTCAATTCCAGTTCTCTGTCCTCAAGCTTCAGCATTGTCTACAGGTGTGCAAACACTCTTACAATGGTCTGCAACTCCATTTACTCAAGCCGGTCCTACAGCTGTTCAATTACAACAGTTTACCCAATCACCTCAACAACAACAGATTCAAGCACAAGCTCATCAGTTACAACCAGCTCAACAGCAAGCTTATATCCAACAACATCAGCAACAAGCAACAATG
The DNA here is from genome assembly GCA_944472155.2 of Trichobilharzia szidati. Classification (NCBI taxonomy): domain Eukaryota; kingdom Metazoa; phylum Platyhelminthes; class Trematoda; order Strigeidida; family Schistosomatidae; genus Trichobilharzia; species Trichobilharzia szidati. The sequence goes on from OX235275.1 coordinate 8,234,554, forward strand.
ATGGCAACTGACGTCTCTGTCAGTGGTCAACCTTGTACTGTAGCTGCATGCTCCTATGCTACTCCCCAGTTTATCACTCTGGCACCAGGAGCTCCATTGAAAGTCATGACTGTTGGTCCTAACGGTCAGTTGATTCAAATCACTAGTTTACCACAGTTTATGCCAACTGCTCTTGTTGGAATGGCTATCAATCAACCAACTTCTACTCTCCAACCTCAGCAAACATCAATTCAAGTTACTCCTCAACGCCGAGTAACAACACCCCAGCAACAACAACAACATGCTGACGGACGTTCACTTTCAACCGTATCAGCAGCAGCAGCTACTGCTGCACTCTTCTCTGGCACAGCCATCTCTTCTTGTACAATTCCACTTTCAAAACCAGCTTTCATGGAAACAGAGGTAACTGAATGTTTACCGAAGTCATTCCCATACTTCCTTATTACTATACTACTAACTGTATGTTAAGATATAAATCTATTCTGTAACTCTTTACAACAACAACTTCATTATTATTCTAATAATAATTTTTCTGGATTTATTGTTACATGTTGCACAACTTTCTAAACATTTTGGTTCGTTAAGAAGTTGTTAACATTTTCGCATATATACAGTTATATTATCAAACCTCAAAAACTTAAAATCCTCAATTCGGTTTTCATACCAGAAACTCGTATATATTTCTTCTGTAATTGTAATTTACAATATCATTCCGAATACAGGTAAACTTCATTTACCTGCATTCTACGGAGGGGCTATTGTAATGACCCATTTTATTACTCATAATCGTACTATACTTTCATTGTGTAATTGTACTTTGATTTGTTAATCACCCTAAAGATTGCATGTTAACAATTGATACTTTTTGTACTCGCTCGATTTTCGAATTTTGATTGCTGCAATAATACACTAACGTATTCCTTCGCAAGTGCCTTTTGAATTACGTTGTGGATGTCGAGTAATCACAACGTTCGGACACAAATATAAACGCGAAGAAGTACTAGAATATACGTGTACTCTAATTCAATCAAAATATAGCAGCACAACAATTGGTGAGCCCGACATAGCTGATTGATGGACTACATCATTTCGAAGTATACACAGTGGAATAAATCATCTTTGCCATCGCATTAACTTTTATTACTTCATAACATTTGGATGTATAATTACTGATATTTCTGCTAAAAGTACCTCCAGACCTGGCGGCACTGCGACTGCTATCCCAGTTCACCCTGATACTCAAGCAGCTGTAGCAGCTGGCTGTTATGCAACACCTCAATTCCAGTTCTCTGTCCTCAAGCTTCAGCATTGTCTACAGGTGTGCAAACACTCTTACAATGGTCTGCAACTCCATTTACTCAAGCCGGTCCTACAGCTGTTCAATTACAACAGTTTACCCAATCACCTCAACAACAACAGATTCAAGCACAAGCTCATCAGTTACAACCAGCTCAACAGCAAGCTTATATCCAACAACATCAGCAACAAGCAACAATGATGGCAACTGACGTCTCTGTCAGTGGTCAACCTTGTACTGTAGCTGCATGCTCCTATGCTAATCCCCAGTTTATCACTCTGGCACCAGGAGCTCCATTGAAAGTCATGACTGTTGGTCCTAACGGTCAGTTGATTCAAATCACTAGTTTACCACAGTTTATGCCAACTGCTCTTGTTGGAATGGCTATAAATCAACCAACTTCTACTCTCCAACCTCAGCAAACATCAATTCAAGTTACTCCTCAACGCCGAGTAACAACACCCCAGCAACAACAACAACATGCTGACGGACGTTCACTTTCAACCGTATCAGCAGCAGCAGCTACTGCTGCACTCTTCTCTGGCACAGCCATCTCTTCTTGTACAATTCCACTTTCAAAACCAGCTTTCATGGAAACAGAGGTAACTGAATGTTTACCGAAGTCATTCCCATACTTCCTTATTACTATACTACTAACTGTATGTTAAGATATAAATCTATTCTGTAACTCTTTACAACAACAACTTCATTATTATTCTAATAATAATTTTTCTGGATTTATTGTTACATTTTGCACAACTTTCTAAACATTTTGGTTCGTTAAGAAGTTGTTAACATTTTCGCATATATACAGTTATATTATCAAACCTCAAAAACTTAAAATCCTCAATTCGGTTTTCATACCAGAAACTCGTATATATTTCTTCTGTAATTGTAATTTACAATATCATTCCGAATACAGGTAAACTTCATTTACCTGCATTCTACGGAGGGGCTATTGTAATGACCCATTTTATTACTCATAATCGTACTATACTTTCATTGTGTAATTGTACTTTGATTTGTTAATCACCCTAAAGATTGCATGTTAACAATTGATACTTTTTGTACTCGCTCGATTTTCGAATTTTGATTGCTGCAATAATACACTAACGTATTCCTTCGCAAGTGCCTTTTGAATTACGTTGTGGATGTCGAGTAATCACAACGTTAGGACACAAATATAAACGCGAAGAAGTACTAGAATATACGTGTACTCTAGTTTAGTCAAAATATAGCAGCACAACAAGTTCACCAGTTTCTCCAATAGTCGCTGATCTTCTTATGAATAGATTCGGATACATCTTTTAAAGAATACTCACTCCTAAAATATGTTTAAGATATGTAGATGATACTTTTGTAGTGCTAAAACGAGATCTAAACAGTTCATTCCCGGAGAAACTGAACAATATATCTCCCGCCATCCACTTTACTTCGGAAGCAGATTCAGACTTCGGTGAACTACCATTTCTAGACTGCCTAGTTAAAAGGAGAGAAAACGGACATTTTAGTATATCTGTATTCAGGAAGAAAATCCACTCCAACGAATACTTAGACTTTGGATCATCACACCCCATCAGCGCAAAGTTATTAGTTGTTTCAAGTCTTCTTAAACGAGCACACTCTTTGATAACGGATGAGAAAAAAAAGAAGGAGAAATATCAAATATTACTGATACGGTCAAGCAAAATAACTATCCGAAGAACTTCATCAACAAAATCAACTCTGACATTAAGTATGGTCGAAAACGCATTCTGAAAACATGAAGCTCAATAGTTGTCATTTCATACAGAGCAGAAATGTCAGACGATATCAGAAGAGTACTCGATAAGCACATAATCAAAGTTTCCTTCAAAACATCAGATACACTACAAAGTAACCCTGTCCATATAAAAGACCAAAGGATTCACTAACATATTGTGTCTATAAAATAATATGCTTGGAATGTGATGCCACATACATAGGACAGACATCGCGAGAAATCAAAACTAGAAGAAATGAACACCACAGAGCATCTGTTCGACCACCGAGAAGTAAATCCACTTGAACTAGAAAAGCTTGAAAAGTCATCAGGCATAGGTCTACATGCTATAGAATCAGGACACAAAATTGATTTTGACAATATTGAAATAATTCAAAAAAATTTCAGAAATCACGAAAAACGTCTAGTATCAGAAGCACTTCGTATCAAATGGATTCCAAATTGTCTGAATAGGAATGATGGACTAAAACGGAATTTGACCTGGTTAAAACACCTCCCTCCCCCATGTAATGACAAAGTCAACACGGATGCGATAAGCAATTTCATTATGTTAACACGTGCTGCTTTTATAATTTTATACACTTATCAAATCGAACAATCTACATCTGGTTCTGTTATCTTTACTAATTGGCCAACTTGACAACACATTAATGACCCCATGTTGAGGAACGCTGATTAAGCTGTTATATATATGCTGAGATTTTTTTAAAATCTGGTTTAATATTACTGCTGTGATAGGGCTGTTAGCATTAAATAGCGAAACGTCAGTAAAAACAATATCGTTTTGTTTTTCACTCATTAGGAAATACAAAAATCCTTTATTATAATGAATATCATATACCCAATGAACAAATTTTTTCAAACTGTTAAAAGTGAACTTGGTTTGGACGTATTTACATGTAACGAGTTACAAAAAATTAATTGCTACGGCCCACTGCTACAAATTGTCAACATAATCCACAGATCCATTTCGTTGATGGGATCACATCCACTGGTAGAAGTTGTTTACTGGTTGTAGAGTTGTCTTTGGAAAAGAGTGACAGGTTCCAGCAAATTCCAAAAATACAATACAGGTATTAGTGGAGCGAAAGGATAGTATTTTAGTGAATGAGGGTGTATTGACGTTCACAGATAGTACGACGTGCACTAACACAAGATCTTTCACCCACAACTCCTATGATGTTTGTTCCGCGTAGATCAGAGATAAAGCGAAACACTTCATTGTTCATCCGAAATACGAAGTATATTTCGGGACGAAATCGTACTACGGGGACGACTGCTTAACTAGCTAGGGATTGTGCACGAACGAACGAATGAACGTATCACGACGGTGTGCCAAATGGCACGGATACCTGAGAGCGAGCTTTCAGCTAATTAGGCCGACTTGAACAGTGAAGGTCAGCATCCACTGTTGAGCGACGAATGCTAATAATAATGGGGAATTATCTACTGTTACAGAATGAATGAGTGATAAGACTGGACCGTTTTGATTCGTTTGTATATGCCTTACTTTTTGAGGTGACGCAACTAAACAGATTTGTTTATTTATCTATAATTCAAATTCACGAGCTTTTATAGATATAATTTACTATGCATTTTGTTTAACAATGTTTCAACTGCTGTTAATGGTGTTATTTTCTATCGTCGGCATTATATGTCCAAGTCTGACTTTTGTGTCGATCTTAATGTGATCGATGATATCAGTTGATAATTTCGTCGTAGTGTTGTGTTCTAGAGATGCATTTTAGTCAAGTTCAGTGAACCGACAGCCCAGTATCATTCTATTTGTAACAGGAATTAGATAAAACTCAGCTTCTCTTTCCGTTGCACTTCTTCATCTTCTATTCAGCCGTCCTTCTCTCCTGAATCAGCTTCCACGTGTCATCAGACAGCAACTCCTCATTTCTGCTCTTTCTAAGACTTATCCACTTTTCATCATAATATGTATAAATTCAATCTGTTGTTCCATCTTGTATTTTGTTTCTAGTCAGCCTTCGTTCCCAAGAAAAATCTGGATTCTGATGGCACCTCTCGTCTAATTATCTTATAAGTAGTTAACTCTTTAACCCCGACTGATTTACTTATATCATTTCGGGATTATGTTTCTCTTGCTTTCTATCTGCAACTCGACTTCACTGTGAGAAAATTATGTTTGAAAAAATTTGCTTCTTAGGATATACGCATTTGAAAGGAAACCAAGAAATAAGACGAGCTCGTGTTATCCTGTAACAACAGAAGACAAGGGCCAGGCAACAGAACGTTTATTACGGAAAATCAACACGTATTTATAGATTTTGATGTGCATTATTGTAGGTTAATGTTAGTAGAAAATACAGTCTTTTGATTGGTTGTTTCTCACAGAAAGTTAACCTTGCATCTCTTTGTGGCTGTGTCAGATCATCCATATGCTAACTGTATCCGCCTACGCAAAGCCTTTGTTCTCATTTTCTCACCACCAATATTGACGACATAAACATTGACATCAATTACTGTCTACCAACTTTGGCTAGCAGCCAGCTCTCACCACATGTATATATCTATAAATGGCACATCTCTAAAATCCTTGTCCAATTCTATGACTTATGAACAGACATCAAAATATAATAAACAAAATTTCATGAACTGCGATCAGAATTTGAACACAAACAGTTATTGGTTTACTCTTTGTTAAGCACTGTAAACAATATGTTCTTTTGCAACTGATTTTTAGCGATTACGTTAAACGAAAGTTCGTGGTCATAGATAAATGAATATGAAAAATGTATATATATGCGCTATACAATGGTGTGTGTACATTTGGAAACAGTTGTATGTCATTTTTTAGTCTTTCCATAAGAAGATATAGACAATCGGGAATTTAGAGTTAGTACGATAGACTGGTGATACATATCTATGTTTATTTACTAATCAGGACTTGCCAAGCATCAGCTAACATCACACCTTCACGCTTCCTGAAGCTACTGAGATTCACCCATATATGTGAGGTTTCTGCAGTCATTCCTTCTTTATGCGAAACAAAACCCTTCAGTAGAACCTTTTTCCTATCAAAGTCGATCTTGTCTCCTGTTTCTATCGAGCGTACTGCAATTGCTGATATTTTGTCAAGCTTCTTCAAAACCGTAGAGGTCTTTGGAATCATCTTTAGATATTGTTTATGTTCCTTCACTCTTACATTCACCCATCTCCTAAATATACAGGGTCACAGTCTCCACAAGTGATCTGGTAAACACAGTTCTGTTGGTTGTTCTCTTCTATTTTATCCTTAACCTTCACCAGTGATGAGCGTAAGGTGTTAGTTACAGGAATATACACTGTTATGTTATGATTGTTAATGATTAGCTTTATTTTATCCAATGTTTATTTGCGGGAAGGAATCACCAATGTGCTAACCTAAGTCTTGCCGACAGGTTTCGATTCATCCTCGTGTTCCACTTTAAAATATCTTTTATTGAATGCTTTGAGATAATTATTTGATTCAAGAATGGACTGAACCAATTTTAGTTCCCGGTTGATCTTTTCCTCCTTAGTAACTAGACTTTTGGCTCTGTTAGTCATATTTTTCACCATAGTTACTGTGTTAGTAAAGGGATGTGCTGAATTGTAATCTAGGTATCTGTGCGAATGTTTCCGCCATTCAAATGAAACCCAAAAGTACCTGAGAAGTAACAGTGGATCCAAAGCCTACCGGTAAGCATCAAGAAGATTATGCCAATACAGAAACTTGTGAGCAACCTATAAATTATATTAAATGGCCAAGCGTGTCTTCAAATGATTAAAAATAATGTTATTGAAGATGAAACATCAAACAATATACACGTGTTGAACGGAGCGGTACTCTCGAGTGTTAACTAACACATCTTGTAGACGTATGTCTCGCTGTCTCAAAGGATTATTGGCTGAGACAACTATATTGTGGGCATAGAATCATACAATTACCAGCAAATTATCATTTCATGTTACAACTCACTCGTTTTCAGAAGTTGTGTTAGTGTTTCTTGACTACCCAGTGAGTTAATGCACCTAAGCAATGTGGGCAAAACGTGGGATAAACGGGGTTAAATTGCTATTTAATTAACCCACTTTTCCCATACTGGCCACTTTTTCCCTGTTCGCACATGTGCTGAAATATTTTATTGTCCCAGTTTTTCCAAGTTTACCCACTTTTTTACAATTTCGAAAGGAAAACTGCCTACGTTTTTACCCACATATCCCAGGTCCAAAAAATTCTTCGACTGGGTAATGTTCATTTACAACTTTTCTCTACTGCAAGTTTTGTTAGTTGGACAAAATTACGTGCGAGTATGTTTCGATGAGTGTTATAATATTTAATAAAGATATCGAAATTACTTTAGAGAAAGCATCAACGATTCACCTTGATAGTACCGACTGAGCATAGCAGTATGAACATTTGCGTCTATTAATCTGCACGAAAGAATTAAGGAATGGCACAGATAGATACGCTTTGAAGTAAATTCTAAACATATTAAGTATCCAGAAATGATCTGACACCTGGTATGGATAATGTCCAGTTACTGTGCGTTGATGGCACAGCAGTTTGGACGCTCGCCAACCATGCACATGAATCGGGGTTCGATTCCTGACCGATTAACTCCTTTACCTCACTAAGCAAGAAATAATGCTGGTGAAGAGGAAAGGTTGGGCGTGAGGCTAGCAACCCCATCCTGTAAAAATAAACACCACAGCTACAGAAACTTCAAGCCACTAGCTTGAAGCCCTATGTTCCACTGGGAACGTAAAGGGAAAACAAAATAAAAGATGGCACTTGCACTGGGCGAAGATATCTTAAAAATGATAGACTCCACGGCATTAACAAAATTAGTCGGCACACATCATCACACTAATCCTACTCATCTGGTAATGACACGTTGAAGTATCCCTGGAAATAGTATAGAGTGGTCATTCACAATCCTGGCAAGCATGTACGCCCATCTCAAGGAAACAGTAACGTGTTCCTTTAAAAAATTCAATGAGTCACTCAGGTTGTCAACTCAGTTGTTCTTCACAGAGTGACTGTAAGACTAATAAGTAAATAATTAACCTACCTAAATTATTCTCACACTCGCATACAGTTCACTAGACAGGTGTTTCTTTCTCTACTTCGAGGCTCAGTTTGTATTAAATGACTTGCTCTCACTATTCCTATTGCTTGTTTGCATAATGTTTGCTTGTCGTATTAAGAATGGTCAAGTTTCTAATGAAAGCTGAAACTCTAGATACTCTGTCAGCTGAAGCTGGTAAATATGTGTGTGTTCTTTGGCTCCTGACTTAGTACTGCAGAAAAAGCTTTTATAAACAATCAGTGTATCCAAATAACCGTAACTACTCTTTGCTACAAAAGACGTCCTTTTGAAATAGAAGGACATATACAACTTTGTCTAAGCAACTAATTCAGCGAAATGGTTGTCATGAAAACAACGCTTCAGAGTGTAACAAACACATCACTTACCTTGTATTTATAACAGGACAGCAGTCAGTAGACTTGATTACACCATTCAATGGTTCAGGTACAACAATTTCTACACAATGGTCCATTCCTGTAGACAACATTAGGTTACTAGATAAAGGTACTTCACCATCAAAGACTTCTGCGCGATTGTCTTCCGTATCATTAAAGACAGATGTAAATAACACATTACTGACTACATTCCACAGACAAATACTGTAATTTACATAAAGTTCCAGAAAAATCCAGAAGAGAAATAAGAAAAATAAAGGTCATCAAGCATCTGTATTACACTTATTGTGAATGAGAAACAAACATCATTTAAAAGCGGTGAGTCCTGGAAAGAGATTCATATATGAAACCACCCATGAATGGAATGTTGATGATGTCGTTGCCATCCCATTAGTTTGCTTGTATAGTTTACTTTGAAACTAGAACACTATAATGGTCTGATATTTTTTGATCATCTGAGACGTTAGTTTTATTTCAGAGTACACTATAAATGTTCAGCTTGTTCCTAACTGCTTCCACAGTTGTATTAATTGCAGTGTAAGTGTATGAACTTGTTACTTTAGAACTTACCACTTTTCATCTTGTCGTATTTGAATTTCCCATAGCTTTCGTCTCATTTCATGTGAATTAGTAAGCCAAGAATCTAGCCAGCCTTTAATAGAACATACTACGCTACGTTTGCTTAGTTACATAAAACTCTCATTTCTCTTGGTGTTTCTTGCCAGAAAATTGTGGAATTTATTGTAATTATTTTACTTTTAAATATTAAACCTGTGGATATAATCTTGTTGACTTATAATACCTTTAACTAACTGTTTGGTATATTGTGACTGTTTAACACTGACTAATATCTATAATTTTGATTGGACACTAGTAACTAATTAGTCAAAACAATCTACTGATAATATACAGTTTATGTCACATTTAAGGTTCTATCGTCTTTACTGTGTTCTAGTCTTTAGTATGTGTTCGGTTCACGCGTTTCAATGAAATGTCACAAGGAATATTCAGAAAACCATAAATATAATGATACAATAATTAGTTATATGAGTACAGATTAGAAATAGGAAGTGAAGTGGTAAAGCGCGTTGACCGCTTCACTTATTTGGGAAGTACCATCAGCCAGTGCCAACGGGTTGATCTCTGACAAAATCTCAGTACGAATACAGAGGGCTAATTTCGCATATGCCAGTTTACGCCGTCTTTGGCGTAGACGTGATATCCGACTATCAACCAAAAGGCGGGTGTACTGCTCAGCAGTCCGCTCCGTCCTCCTTTATGGCTGGCTGTGAGACCTGGCCATTGAGAGCGAAAGACATGAAAAGATTAGCTGTCTTTGATCATAGGTGTCTGCGCTCTATCTCCCGCGTGAAGTGGTATGATAAGGTGAGCAATATTGAGGTTAGGCGTCGAGTGCTAGGTAAGGCGGGGAAATCAGTCGACGAGACTGTGAAATTACATCGACTGAGATGGTTGGGACATGTGTTACGTATGCCTAGTCATCGCCTTCCTCGACAATGGGCAATGTTAGCTGATATAGGGCCAGGCAGGAAAAGAGCTGGCTAGTGGTGGTCAAACGAAAACATGGCACCAGTCAATGAAATCTGCAACAGCTAGTCTAAGCCACGTAGGAAGGTGTAGACTTCCTGACTGGTTGGGGTTCTCGGGCTGGTAAAAACCAATGGTTGGAAACAATTGGTGACATGGCTCAATTTCGTTCTCAATGACAGCGCAGATGCATCCACTCCTTGTGACTGACTTATGATTTCCAATAAAACTGTTTTGTTCTTCGTTATTACTATTCCTTTGTCTCACACCTCTGTTAACTATCTATATTATGCATTTCTCCTACTTTCTTCTTTTCTGACTTTGTGTGCTACGTGGAGGGAGTGTGTTGACTTGAATTGCCGCACATATGTGCAAAGTTCTATGTCGTAAACCGACCGACCGACCGACAGATCAACTTATGATAATTACTGATGGAGTGATGACAGCTATAATGATACCATTCTCAATCGAATATTATCGACGTTTGTTGATGTGGCTTACAATACTCAAAATATCTTTATCTTCTAATAATAAAGTACACAGTGAATTGAAGTGATAAAATAACACGCAGGGAAATCCCACCAAATTTTCGAAAGTAAGTACTTACTTAAACACACAATATCTGACTGTTATCCAGGGACTTTCAGGTGAAGACAATTTTATGTAAAAAAGAGTCGACAACTAGTTTGGGAAAATCATAAGTCTTCTTCATGTTTTGCTTCAAATCACAGTCTGAATACAACAGATGATTCATTTGAAAGAATTTTTCTTTAACATAACTGAGAATCTCAACTAACTGAAAACAGTAGCATTTTAGTGTTGGAATGCTCTACACTGACATAACTGTCATGTCTTTGTGTTTGGATAAGACTATGTGTGTGGTTGTGTGTAGGTGTGTTTAGGTGTAAGTGAATGATTTCGTCGTCGAGGGAAACAATATTCACGTGACAAAATGTATACTGCACAGTAAATCAAATTTTGTTCATACTACTCCGAATGCCAATTGACATAGTCTCTAAATTTCACCTGATATAAGTGGAAGTATTAACAGAATCAATTTTCTAAATCAATTGAAATATGCAAGTGAGTGACAAAGTGTAAGCACTTCTCAAGCTATATGCCTTTAATTAAAAATCATATGAAATTTAAAGAAACACACTTACTCAGATATTATTAGAGGTATTATTGCTGTCGCAAATGCTACTAACAAGAATTTGAATAAAGCAGGAACAACGAATTGTACAGAATAAAATGGCACCATCATTTAATTCGTTGGGATCTCATCAGGTGCTTACAAGAATTTACCAGTAGTCTGTTGTTCGTGATGTCTTCTGAAATAGCCTCGAAAGGCTGACAGACAGATTAGATTCGGAGGAGGAGAAGGAAAGACGATGCTTGTGGAACAATGTAGAAAAGCGTGAAGCGAAAATGAAACAACCAGAATACGAATAACTTTTGATAATGGAAATCTTAATATACGGTCTCTGTAGTTTGCCTCCACTGTGTATCACTTCACCAAACAAACCATTCTGTTGTCAAATGACAATGCGTCCCACCGTTAGAACAGTGTTGGTAATAGTGGGCTGAGAGTAACAAGATTCCAAACTAAAGAGCTTCGTCAAATCACTTGATACCACTGAACTGGGTGAAACGATGCATTCATAAGATGAAAGTATTCATTAATCGAATTAGAATCAACTGGACTGATTGAATCGTCAATTGATGCATTAGAATAGTGCCATTGTCAACTTTGACTGGGATCCTACTATCATTTTTTTAACAGAAAAGAATAAAACTGGATGAGTCTATATGATTTATGTGAAAATAAAATCAATAGTATGGATAGTTGGAACCACCAAAATATTGACCAAGTGACGGTCGAATGAATAAATAAATCCACCCGCCCATTCTTCAGAATATCTTCAGAAAACAAATTTGTTAGTGGCATCCTCCACTCTGCTACAGAAAAGCATCACAAACAAAGGCATTTTACACCACTAAATGTGAATTTTAAGTGAGTGTTCTATGAATGTGCTTCGATTAACACTTAATTACATTATTCGATGACTATGGGTGTGTTAGCACAGTAATCATGGAACGCCTGTTAGCGGAACATTTGTGGAAGCCACAGGTAATGTGTTATAGTTATTGAGGAAATTGTGTTAGGGTTTATGAATGTCTGTCGTAAATACCATAACATCGAAAATAACTGCAATTAACCAATGTGGCGGAATGGGTTATGACGATGAGCAATAAATTTTGCTGGACAATTCACCAATTTATGAATAATAATATTTCATTGTTTGCTATATGTCAAATAAAATGGTCCTCTCAAGTAATACGAGAATTAGGGTTTCAGAAAAGCTATTCATAATGGGTGAAAACATTGCGCAAATAATTCAAGTTAGTCGAAGTAATTAGAACCGATGGATGACAGGTATCCAATGCAATATAACTCATCGAATAGGTACTAAACCAGAAACTGAAAGGAAGATGAAATGAAGATCACCAAAATGATTGTTTGAGTAGAGCGAATAAACACTAAAGTCGATATACAAGATGTTGAAATGAGATAAGTGATAATCTGGTTGGGAGATGATCACCTCTGTATGTTTGAAATTCTAGTTCTGTCTTTAAAAGAATCATTTAAAGTTTCGACTGACTACTAAAATAATTCACCGCCTGTTTCTTTTTAATGAACTCAGAACCCATATTTTATGATGACAAAAACTCGAACAGATATGAGGCTGTAACGGCTATTCAGTGAATTACGTTATGAAAGTATCACAGCTACTGCCTCCATTACTAGGCACTAAGAATGATAGTGGATAACCTCGCCTAGATTACTAGGTCACTAGTATTCTAGCCGGTCCCAAGCCCGGATAAAGAGGGAGGGTTGGGGCGTGGTGCTAGCAACTCCACCCCCAAAACTTAACCAAATTGCTACTAAAACTTCAACGCACAAATATATTCAAAATTCTAAAATTACAAATGGTGACCTTATTTTTCGCTGGAATCGGGGAAGTGAAATGATGCGGGCTGGTGAAAGCCTTCGGGAAGCCAGTCAGCCGATGTGCCTTCTTTCGATGAAAGCGAAAATAAGGATGGGGACGTGGAATGTTCGTACAATGTACGAAGCTGGGAAGGCTGCTCAGGTAGCCGCAGAAATGAGGAGATATAGAATAGAAGTGTTGGGAATCTGCGAGAGCAGATGGAACGGATGTGGAAGGAGCCAACTATCAACTGGAGAGACAATAATCTACTCCGGTCACCCAGAGGACAATCACGAGCACACCGAGGGAGTAGCCATCATGATGTCACCAACAGCGGCTAAAGCTCTCATGCAGTGGGAACCAATCTCCTCCAGGATAATGACAGCCAGGTTCAACTCAAAAGGAAAGAAGGTTACAATCATTCAGTGCTACGCGCCTACAAACGCCTCAGAACATGAGAAGAAGGAGGATTTCTACAGTCAACTACAAACAGTAATGGACAACGTCCCAAAGAGCGATATCAAAATCCTGATGGGCGACATGAATGCGAAACTGGGAGGAGACAATACAGGAAGAGAACTCACCATGGGTCGTGAGGCCCTCGGTGAAATGAACGAAAATGGTGAACTCTTCTCAGACTTCTCCGCCTTCAATGATTTGGTGATTGGTGGCAGTGTGTTCAAACACAGGGATATACACAAGGCAACGTGGATTTCACCAGATGGACACACCAAAAACCAGATAGACTTCATTTCAATCTCAAGGAAGTGGAGACGGAGCCTACTGGACACAAGATCGAGGAGAGGAGCAGATGTGGGTTCAGACCACTATCTAGTACAAGGGACTTTCAAGGTGAAGCTGAAAGCCTCGAGGATACCTGGGGATAGGCCACAATGCAAGTTCAACACTCACAAACTGAAGGACACAATCACACAGGACATTTTCACTGCAACTGTCAGAGCAAAGCAGGAAACACTACGTGGCACCACTGAGGAATCATCCGTGGAAGACCATTGGAACTCTCTGAAGGTAATTTTCAACGAAACGTGCTCAACGGTTTTAGGAAGAAAGAAGAAACAAGACAAGGAATGGCTCTCAACAGACACTTGGAAACTAATAGAGGAGAGGAGAATGGTGAAAGAGAGAATGATTCAATGCAAAGATGGACAAGAGAAAGAGACGCTGAACTCAACTTACACAGCACTGGACAAAGAAGTGAAGAAGAGTGCCAGGAAGGACAAAAGACAATTCTACGACAACCTGACCACTGAAGCTGAGAAGGCAGCAGGCAAAAGGGACCTGAGGACACTATATCAGATAACCAAGTCTCTATCCGGGAAGAGATCAACACAAGTGAAACCTATAAAAGACAGCCAAGGGAAGCCAATTACCAAAGAAGAAAGACAGATTAGACAATGGGCGGACCACTTCAAAGGACTCTTGAACCGACCACCACCTACAACCCGTCCAGTAATACCAACAACAGCACGTACACAACTGCAAGTTGACACCAATCCTCCAACGAAAACTGAAGTCATGAATGCAATCAAGCTTCTGAAAGCTGGAAAAGCAGCTGGACCAGATGGAATACCCCCGGAAGCACTGAAAGCGGACCCAGAAACGACGGCAGATATGCTGACTCCATTATTGCAAAAGATCTGGAAAGAGGGAAAGGTGCCTACTGACTGGAGGAAAGGTTACCTGGTGAAACTACCAAAGAAGGGCGACCTGGGACTCTGCAAAAACTGGCGAGGAATCATGCTCCTGTCGACGCCAAGTAAAATCCTGAGTCACATCATCCTGGAGAGAATCAAGGACGCGCTGGATACAGAACTCCGACCAGAACAAGCTGGATTCAGGAAAGGCAAATCATGTTCTGACCAAATTGCAGCTCTACGCATTATCATCGAACAAAGCATGGAATGGTAATCAAATCTCTACCTCAACTTCATAGACTTTGAGAAGGCCTTCGACAGCGTTGACCGCGAAGTAATTTGGAAACTACTCGAGTACTACGGCGTACCGCAAATATTCATCAACCTTATTCAACAACTGTACGACAACGGCACATGTCAAGTGATCCACAACGGAAAACTCAGCGAAGCGTTTGGAGTAAACACAGGAGTCAGACAAGGGTGCTTATTATCACCAATGATATTCCTAATTGTGGTGGACTGGATTATGCGTCAGACAGTGGGAAACGAGAAGACAGGGATATCCTGGACCGACGTGAAGAACCTAGAAGACCTGGATTTCGCGGATGATTTATGTTTGATGTCACACAAAATCGAAGACTTACAAGCAAAAACCGACAAACTGGTCGAAGAAGCAGCAAAGACAGGACTCCAGGTGAACATAGACAAGACGGAGGTTATGAAAATAACCAACCAACAACAGCAGCAACATCCAGTGCCAATCACCATCAACGGGAGGGATTTGAAAGAGGTTACTTCTTTCACTTATCTGGGGAGCATTGTCTCAACCACAGGAGGAACGGACGAGGATGTCAAATCGAGAATCGGGAAGGCGAGAAACACATTCATCAACCTGAAACCAATCTGGAAATCTCCGTCACTCAGTATCAACAACAAAATTCGGATTTTCAATACAAACGTCAAGTCAATTTTGCTTTACGGATCAGAAACTTGGCGGGTCACCAAGAATATTTTCAACAGGTTGCAGACCTTTATCAACAACTGTCTTCGCTCCATACTGAAGATTAGATGGCCAGAAAGAATCACAAACAAGAAGCTATGGGAACAAACGAAACAGGAACCAATCGCTCAACAAATATGCAGGAGGAAGTGGAGATGGATTGGACACTCGCTGAGGAGGCCGTTGAGTGACATCGCGCGTCAAGCCCTCGAGTGGAACCCGAAAGGGAAGCGGCGAGTGGGACGTCCAAGGGTGACATGGAGGAGATCGTGTGAGGAGGAGATGAAACAGTATGGAATAACATGGACGCAAGTGAAAAGAACAGCAGAAGACAGAAGCAAGTGGAGACGTGCAGTTGAAGCCCTATGTTCCACTAGGAACCCAAGGGAACAATAATAAGAATGATAGTGGATACATGCTACATATACAAAGTTTCCAAATATAACCACAACAACACTGAGACATTTAGGTTACTAGGCGTGCGTACATTACTCTATTAAGTAAATTAAATGAATGAACTGCTCAACAAGTGAATACGGATTAATATTGTTAACTACGAGTCATAAATATTACGCATTCAACAAGGTATGCTGTAAGATGTCAATCTTAACACATGGAAAAGCAATCTAGTTTATATCTAAAATAATCGATAAGTGAGTTGACCACAGCTTCATCATATGTGCAAAAAGTGTGCTGTTACTGAGACGGGAAGCAAAGGAAACCATCTAACCTGAATCGAACAGTTAAAACTGAAAGAATTGAGGAGACTGTTCTACACACCGAACTACCACTACTTATTCTTTGTCATTCCGTTGTCTTACAACCTCGAGCTTTAAAGTTTCAGCAATAATGGTGTGGATTTTATGGATCGGAATTGCCAGTCCCGTACCCTACCTTCCCTCGTTACTGTGTGTATTACCCGATAAGGGCAGTTTAGGCTTGAGTCTGCTGGGAACCGAACCTGAACGAATTAGGTGAGTACTTGACAAGGATCCTGCCACTGAACCGAAGACTCACTAAATGTTTGCAGGTAAACACATCGGAATGATCCTAACGACTTCATTATTTGCTAATTAAGCACACATTAACGACCACAAAACACACACACAGTTGACAAAATATTGGGAATCATTTGATCACCTATTTTCTAGCTTCAGAAAGAGGATAACATGGAACGGAAATATACTCAGTAATGTGTTATATGATGCATGCAACTTCAGAAGTATTGTAGAATCACAGGAGAAACGGTATATTCACACTACCAATTTGAAGACAAGTTCAATGAAATTTTTATGAATGAAAGAAGATCAGAAGGAGACACAGAATAGATTAAATCACTGTTGAAATACACTCATCCTTGCCTTGAAAGAACGAATGTGTTTCCAGTGAACACTGAAGTGGTTAGTGATGTGCAAAATGTGTCATATATAATAAAGTCAATTTAATCTACAAATAGGTCTAAATTTAAAGTTCTTCAAAAATAATATAAATCTGTCAAGTTCATGCTGTGTTGTTCACACTGAGTGAAGTTGAGTGACAGTCAGTACATATGTAAACTTGGTTGATATGTGATGTCTGAATGTTGTTATTAGTAATGCAAACATCTAATGTTCAAAATAATGTGATGAATAAGATGATGGAAATACAAAGTGACAAAAGTACTTTACTGTTTGCAATACATTTAACTTGTTTTGATTCAGCTTGGAAGTAGTCGGCGTCGAATACTCTGTAAATGAGTAACAGTGACAACACCGATAAATGAGATTGACGCGATATTATCAATTTGCGATGAATAACGTTGTTAAATTCAAGAAGCTAATCAGTCTTGGTTTACTTGACCAGGCAGACTGGTATTTCCTAATATCAAGTAAAATAACTAGTGCAGACTGCAACATTCAGTGATTTGTTCTCTTTCTGACTAGTCCTAATCCACTTTACATTTTCAACGAGGTGGTTATTTACTGTGTGTGGTTTTCACGATGAACAAGAATGAGCTGGTGATCAAATGATCGAGGTCGATTATATGAGAAATGAAATCAAGGCGATATTGGTATATAAATGAAACATTTAAGGAAATGATATTTGTAATTAGGAAAGGACGAGAAGTAATGGTCAAAGCCTGACTAACAAGTTCTAGGTTCGATAAGTATGCGTAGGTTGAGATGAGCGAAAGTGTGAAAGCCAGGAGACCTTTGTACGCAGATTATTGTATATCGTTTGCATCTTCATCGTTCTACAGATTAGAGAACACAGGCATACTTACTGGAGTCCAACACTTTGATATATTTCTTGGTGTGAAGACGGCATTCATCCTCTGCAACACTGATGTACTGTGGCACTCCGTAAAGACAGCATCGACAAAGCACTATCACACTAATCAAGGCATTTTACACGAACTCACACAGCTGTGTGACAGCATATGACGAGTTATCACCTGAAATAATGACAACAAGTGATGTTCGTCAGGCATTCTCAGTACCTCCGTTTTTACTTAACATATTCACACATGTACTAATGTAGTGGATCTTTAGTGACTTAGGAATTCAGTTGTACAAGCGAACAATTTAATCTATTTAGAATATGCAGGAGGTGTTGTGATTTTTGAGGAAAACTCTGTCGTGAATAGGGAGAGTGACTTCTAACAATTTCTTACATGAATTCAATTGTCAGCCTAAATTTAAATCATTCAGGCTACTGATAGCTTGTAAAGTTCTTCGTAATGTAACAACTGTTTTAGGTAGACGGGGAAATAGTAAAGAACAGAAAAGGAAACAAATAAACAAGTTAAAAGAATCAACGTCTTGTAAAAGTGCAGAGGCTGAGTTATAACAGAGTGTTTTAACTTCCTTACGTAGAATCTTAGAGGAAATATTTTCCTGGAGATTAACGGGGTGTCGCACAATCTCTAAGTCACAAGAATCAGGAGAATAAACCAATTCGTATAAGTTTCGTTTACATTTGAAAGTGAAATAATAGTCTAAAATTTGGAATTATTCAAACTAATAATATTTGTCAAGGACAGCTAGCTAATTTTCGATAAAAGCTATTCATTTCGGAATTGACAGGTACCGATACAGTCAGATCATCAGCATACTTAACAAATTGGTTTCGCCACAAAGAGGTTAGTAATGTTAGGAGAAAGAAGTCGTGAAAGCAGAAAAGAGTGGCACCTCAAAGGAAAGCTGCTCTTTGTAAGCGATGTAGTGGAAGAATTTCCTTTACACACAGTATGTATTGCCTTACCACACATTATTTCTCTCCCTTTTTTGTTGATCTAATCTCTTCTTCGTCAACTGTCACCTATCTTACATTCCTGAAGTTGAACGATGATCGCCAACGGGACCAAGTTTAAAATTTATGCTTTGCTATAAAACTGCTGACTACGTAATTATAGAGATACTGACGAGGACATACTCTCAAGATGAGTAAGTCTCTTTTAGGTGTGTTGTTATTATAAGAAAGGTACAGAGACAATGATGTCATTTTTAACTCATTCAGCAAAAGTTTCCCGTCAGCTAGAATTCCAGCTTATAAATTTGAAACAAACACTCCTTCATGTGGATGAATCGTACTTTTCCAAGATTTCCATGAAAACAAATTTAAAGAAGTTTATGGATCATTACGAATAGCAGTCAGTCTCTATTAAACTGTCTTAAATTAAAGACGAGTATGATATATATACATATATATATACATAGGCAAAAATCTCACCCATATTCAAAAAAGTCTTCCTCGGTATAAGATTCACCAATACTTTTTTCTCTATACGCATCAGCAGCTGCTTCTGAAGGTACATCAATAGATTCTTGTGAAGACTCAACAACAGTTTCTTTTGTAGGTACACCAGCAGTTCCCTCCTCAGGCTTTACTGGCAAGGCAGGTTCCTTTGGTTGTTGTTTATCCGGAGAGGAAGTATCTCCGAAGATCATTGCATAGGATTGTTGGCATACACCAAACCATAAACAATCGACTAGATACAAAACTTGTTTCCCCCCATCACGTCCTTCCAAAACAACTAGACGGCCACCAGGTTTCAGCATATATATCAACTAGGTCATTTATATGCAAAAAAGTGAAAAATTAGGGGAGAGAGAACATCATGATTATGTGATCAGTTGGTAATCCCTAGCCAAAGCTAGACACTTAAAATGACCGAAACTGGTAAACTAACATGAAACGTTATTCAAATGTGTATCAAATGAAATTACGACGGTTGTCAGTATCACACAAAGGCAAACCAACACGAGGAAGAAGGGATGCGATAGGAAATGCATTTCCACGAAGCTACAACAATCTAGTTATCGAACCACAACTAAAAAACAAATTATACTAATGTGAATTGGATGATTTATGTGGTAGTTGATGTCACTAGTCAGTGTTTGTTAAATGTCTTCCTTCTAAACGTCTTACTCTGTGTTTATTACGAGACATGAATTATGGTATCATCTCGGACCCTTTAGTTCATATTTCACACAGAAAGAGTGATGCATAAAAAAAAATTTCCAGACTTACAATGTGGACACCTCTGAATAAGTGAAACGCTGAAGAAAATTTATGAGTGTGAGAATTCATTTTCTCCCTTTGTTCAGTTACCAAGTGACACATTCTGTCAAAAGGTCTTCGTCAACGCACATAAGCCCAGACAACACTACCGACTACCACATAGTAAAACGTCTTCATATACTACGTTATATTCTTCATATATTCAAGCGGCGTCGACGAAGGCGATCGGAAAATTCACCACAAGAGACGAAACGAAGTTATGTTATGGCCCGTGGTTGATTTAAATTTACATACACATATACATTTTCATATTTCTCACACAAGAACGTATACCTCCAAGACAACCTATCAAACCAAAAGTCCCCAAAGAAAGCACAAAGAAAGTCGCCCTGCCATATATAAAGGATATATATGAGAAATCATTGCAAGACTCGTCAAACCTTTAGGAATTGACGTCGCACAGAAACCAACAAAATCACTTCACTCAGTTCTATGTCAACCAAAAGACTCAACAGCGAAAGATAAAACCAACATTATCTACAAAATAAATTGTAACAACTGCAGAAAACACTACATTAGCCAAACTGGGCGTCCCCTTCATCTTCGTATCCACGAACATAAACTAGCCGTCAAAAGCCATGACATCCACTCCCTCAAATATCACTACATACAGACAACCACGGGCATAAATTCGATTGGGACAATGTTCAAATATTAGACAGAGGAAACAACAAAAATGCTGGTGAATTTTTAGAAGCCTACCTGGCATTCCAGTGAATCATCAATTAATAGACACATCGAGATTGACAAAATTTATCTACCGATAAGAAAGAAACCTCACGCACAAAGGGTTAAAGTTCAAGTCAAAGAAACAATCAGTTCCAATACAAGTAAACTAGGAGGTGTGAAAACACACAAAAACAACCAATCACGTCCCAGGTCGCCAGGAGAGATGATTAATAAACTCGCGGAGAAATCTAAAAGCTCACTTCAAGTATGCGCTGAAGATGTCACCTAGTAGGGTGATGAAAGCTTCGCAAATTAACTATCCAGCTAGCTCAGAGAACACAACCACATCAAAATCATCCACCTGAGCTACAAATCTTCTCCATCATATCTAGATATAAAATGATAAAATAATATCAACGGTGAGCTATTTTAAATTGAAAAGTTTAGTATTATCATTTCAGAGTAAACGTGCTCTGTAGTTGCAAACTATGACATGATAGACATGGACTGTAACGAGTTCACGAAACTCTCACTAAGTATGTATGTTGCTATAAGCGCTGGTATAGTGTGAATAATTTTTATATCACCAAAAGAAGAAATATATCCCTGTTTCCTCTATGGACATAGCCATCATGAAGTGTAAAACGAATTAGTGAATGGGATGAAAACCGCTTGCCGTAAAATGCTCACGTTCTCCCCTCATAATCATTCTAAAATATATGATCAAATAATGTACCTGAAACAATGAGGTGAGACAAACACATTCAGGTTTTGAATGAGGCACAAGTCTTCAAGCCTATTTCTGTCATTTTCTAACAGGTACCTTCGCTTCTGCAATTCCTTGCCAAACGAACTGATTGAAGTCTCAGGCACCCTTTCTTCGAGCCTTAGATTTCATGAAATTATTACTTGGTGACCAAATCATCACTCAAAATCAAAATTGCTCATTCTTGGTGTTTTGTACTGCAGATTAACAAACATTGGTATTCAGTAAATCAAATAACTTTTTCACCTCGTTTGCAACTTTCTCCCCATTCAACGTAAATTTTCGTTGGAACTCAGATTCACTTTTTTGATAAATGAATCTTTAGTACATACAGAGTGGGAAAATGTTCACAGACTCACTTTGTTCACGACACTTTTATCCGTTGTGTAAACAAAGATACCATTATACGGAGCCCTTTTTGACCAAGCACTTTTAATGTCACCGGATGGAAATTCAATTTGTTTCCCCAGTTCTAAACCAAAATTGCGACCTCTGCTGTCATGCTGTAACCAATTTTCCACATTTTTTGAAGCCAATTTAGTTAAATCCTCATTAGGCAGGGTTGATACAGTAACACCAGAACTACCAGTCTTCAGGAGAGATACAAACAAAGAGAATAGAATCGTAGACTGCTTCATGTTTAATAGATTTCCAACAACCGATAAATAGCCTAGCACATATTCTCCCAGTACAATACTATTAACGTCGGATTGCTTGTAAGAAACACATTGTTCACTTATTCCATTTGACTTCAGCAAATCATGCACATGCGTCGGTGGTATGGCGGTTAGGACGCTTGCCAGCCATGAATATGGTCCGGGTTCGATCCCCGGCCGACGCACTCCTTTACCTCGCTGAACCAGCAATAATGCTGGTAAAGAGGAAAGATTGAGCATAAGGCTGGAAACCCCATCCTGTAAAAATAAACAACACAGCTACAGAAACTTCAAGCCACTAGCTTGGAGCCCTATGTTTCACTGGGGAACGTGAAGGAAAAAAAATCTTGCACACAATAGTGACTATGGTCTATGTGTATAAATTTCCATGATCACAGCAATCACAGTTGTCAGTGTCTTAAGAATAACAATAACAAGTCTTTCGATACCGTCAGTACTTTTATCGCGGAATGCATGCGGATGAAACACACCTTCTAACAAGTAATCAATAAAATCTAATAAACCATTAAAATACTGCATCTCACTGCATCAGCTGAATGCAACATCAGAGAATAAAGCAAGATAATATTAGTGCACATTTCATCAAGAACCAACATGAGTTAGAGATTCATTGGAAGACATAGAGCACTGAATAGGTCTTTTGTTCTAATTTGGGACCATTCAATATCGCACATACACTCCATCAAGGATCAAACCCACTATACCTGGTAAGCCTGTTTATTGATCACTGAATCTAATCTCGCATGAGTCCGTTGTGAGGCACACCGCCATCATCATCATCAATGGGAACGCAGATGTTGACTGTCATTCTTCTGCTTAATAATGTAAACAATATAGATTTCCTGAAGCTCTATTGAGAAGGGATGAAGGTTGAAGTCCAAAATGTGAGAAATGAAGCAGGTGCTCACTGATGATACCCTTATTTGGCAGTGATGTTACATTGCTAATCGATGGAAAGTAGAACACATGAACCATTAGGTTTCGACGCACTTCATGAAAGACCAATACACTTGTTTCGTAACATGGAGGTCTAATGTTTGATTCTTAGTGGCACCATTGCTGGATACTTCCGAAGAGTTTCAAACTGAGGTGAAACATCTGTGTTGGGGCTTCTTGGTGTTTAGCAACTTTCAAACTCTGAAGGACATTTTAACATTCTGTAGGACAAAGGGCACTTGGGTATAAAAAGAAAATTATGCTTCATGATGAGTATTAACAGTTCTTCATAGTACAAACATGGAGAAGCAAGCGAATTAGAGTCAAATAGAAGTCGATATGACTAGAATCAAGAATTAAACTAGTAAAGGTGCAAATATTGTCTTAGGGGAGGTTTTTCAACATCTCATCATTCAAATACAACACATTAGTGAGACGAGGAGTATATATCTATCACAACAATTTGATCACAAAACAAAAAAATGAAGTAGGTCGTTCCGATTACAATTTTAATGATTCCGCTACTAATCCTGATTTTGTAGATAATTCAGAAATAAGACCAGATGATACTGATGAAAATAATATCACAGAATCAGTTGGATGATCGCAGCGACTTGTAAGCGAACCGAGACATCATTATAAATACGCAAGGAGACATTCGACATGTAGCGGATGTGGTGATTGACAATTTCTGTCTCCATATTGTTTAAAAACTGACTGTTGTTTGTTAATATATTTATTAAATATGAATTGAAATAAAATTTTGCCAAATACAAATTCCTAAATTCATCCCTCTCCGTGTTTTTGGTTGAATTCCTGTAATTCGGACATTGCGAAATACGACTACTACTATTACAAATATTTATAACAGCTTATTGTCCAGTTGATTTATGTTAATTTCCATGAGACATTGACACAAGGCTTCGTAACAATGATAAATTCATCTGAGATAAAGGGAATTAACATTATATTTCAGTGCAACAGACTTACCATTATCGAAACACACGCTGTGAGGTATCCACTGCCTGGATCAACAACTAAAGCACTACTACCAATCCGTAAGCGGGAACTTAGTAATCTCAGAATACGTGCTTGCTGAATCATGAGAAATAATTTGAAAAAATGTATTAGATTATAGAAGTACATCAGCATATCTGTGTCATGAATGCACAAAACAACACACGAAATCTCTGTCCTCTAGAAATGTATCACATAATGTAAGGTGTAAGAAGGGATGACTGATTGTAAGTTAGAAAAGAGGCAGATGTTGGCATGACGCAATAAGTGTGAGATAATAAACCTACTGGAGAACGGGTATCCACCAAGATTCATAGATAAAAAGATGAAAGGGAAGCCTCCGTCGCCAAACATCGCAGCTGTTCCTAAGAAGATTCTTTTCATGAACCTGGAATTCAAAGGTAACATCGCAGCAGAAATTCTTAGAAACCGCCTTTCTAAATGTCTGAAGAAGACAATTCCAACAGCTACCTTACGTTTCACATTCTCAAGCAGACGGTTAATCCAGTCTAATGTTAGGGATAAGATACCGTTTTTGGCCACTTTAGCGTATATTTGTCAATTTAACTGCTCGTTAGGAGCAAATTATATCGACCTTACGCAACGTCATGTCCACAAACGTATTCCGGAATACTGTCCAGCTTGATTAGCCAGAAGAGAAAAGAAGAATAGCAGAAGCTCTATCCTCAAACACCTTGTCATCTCCGGACATTGAGCACCCTAGGATGAATATTTCACAGTGCTACATAGAGTCCCTCAATATCGTACAAAGGGACTTCGGATACGCCATACATAGCTGAAGCATTAGCTATTCGGGATATGAAAACGGACCTCTGCATTCAAAAGGGATGCATACATTCACTCTTCCTACCGCGGCCAGAGTAAAGTTCTTACTATAATTTTGCTTCTGCTTTTCATTACTCAAGTTCACTGTTATTATTATTACTACTATTATTTTATTATCATTATAATTCCCATCATCGATATTTTATTACCATTCTATTGCTGTTTATTAATAACATTGCTTTTCATACATATTTCATGCAAAAACACTTTGTCGCCATTTCACTAGTTCATGTTCATTTTACACGAGCTTATTGATTAGTCATTATCTCACACTTACTATGTCATGCCAACTCCTGTCTCTTTTCTAACTTACAATTAGTTATCCCTTCTTACACCTTACATTATGCAATACATTTTTCGGGGACAAAGATTACCAGTATCTGATTGGCCTAAAGAATTCTTTGTTAAATATAATTATGATTGTAGAGCTCAGGAAAAATGAGTCGTCAAAAAGAAAATTTTCTTCGATGTTTACGCCTTCCTTCTTATAAAATTCATATTCATTTAAGCATCTTATCTAATTCTCACATACTATACTTGAACTAAAATCTCTAAAAACAATAAATTCGTTCACATATTTCACAGTGTATTTGTAGCTGATTCGATAAACAAAGCTTCTGTTATCAATTTCTCCCTATACCCTGTGACGTCAGATTTTAAAACTGTCATCCTATCCCATCCTATTGTATGGTTGTGTGTAACTGCATGTAGTGAGTGCTAAAGCTGGACTATTCTCTAGATTTCTTATCTTATTTGGAACAACCAATCTAGATTTTGCGGCTAGGATTTTATGTTCAGCTAGTCTGACTGCCCCTGTTCTACTAGTTTGACCTATGCATTTGACCTGACAATCATCTCAGGCAGGGTATTAGATAAACTAAATTGTTTTGTTTTAAAGGCTCTACATGATCCTTTAACCGACAAAGCTTGTTTCTAATTGAGTTTGTGGGTTTGAATGCCATTTTCATTCCTGCCTTGTTAAGAATTCTGCGTGAGGTGGTGTCCGAGATTCCTTCCTTGAATGGAATTACTACTGATGATTTAGATTCCTTATTGTTGTTGTTGTCATTATTATTATTATTATCACTATTATCGTTATCATTATTATTGTTATTATCACTATCGCTACTGTCATTATTTATTTTATTTTTGCATTTCTTTACATATTACCTGACTAGTTTATCCGGTTAATTATTAAGCTTCAAGGCTTCTTTTATGTGTATCAGTTCCTGTTTTAGATTTTCCTTGGTACCACTTAGTTTTTGTGCTCTGTCATTTAAACATTTCACCAATACTATTTTTACTGACATAGGATGAGACGATCGGAAGTTCAAATATCTGTTTGAATGTGTGTATAAGAATAAAACTTGGACACTGTGGTAGAGTGTGATTCCATTATGGGTAAATTTTATTTTGACAGAGTCTCACAGTGTTATACAGTAATATTTACTGATGACGCTTCAAGCACAATTTATTACTGCTCATAATCATATCAAGGTAATCACACGACTTCCTAAATTCATTTATATAGTTCCATTGTTTTTCACTTGATTTGATTGGTAGTATTATTTTCCATATTTCGGGTATGAGTGATGAATCATTTCTTTTGCATGTGTTGGGTGTAGATCCACTCGATGAACAAGGATTCAGTAATCAACCTCTCTCGCTCTCCACCTACCTAGATTACTTTTTAGAATTTTAACCCTCTTCCACCCTATTGTGTGGTTGTGTGTTAATGCGCGAAGTGAGATTGCTGAGCTTTTTTCTAAATTACTTATCTTCTCTGGGTCAACCATTCTTACTTTAGCTAAATTCTTATGTCCTGACAATCTGACTACCCCTGACCTACTAGTTTGACCTATGTAGTTGACATCACAGTCATTGCAGGGTATTTTGTAAATTATATTATTTTGTCTAATTGGGTCCACTGGGTGAAGTGAAAAACAATGGAACTATATAAATGAATTTAGGAAGTTGTGTGATTACCTTGATATGATTATGAGCAATAAATTGTGTTCGAAACGTCATCAGTAAATATTACTGTATAACACTGTGAGACTCTATCAAAATAAAAGTTACCCATAATTGAATGTGTGGGTTTTCTGTAAACACTAGTGTTTAACTTCCCATCTTCTTTCCTTTTTAAGCTGCAACCTAACATTGGAAGCTCCCCTTCCTGACTTTCCAATTCATAAGTGAATTAATGGCTTCAACCTTCGAGTGAATGTGTTCGAAAAATCTATCTATATCTTGTGTTCTAAGTACAGTGAATGTGTCATCTACATACCTCCACCATACTTTCGGTTGGGGGTGAACGTTTCAATCGGCTATGCTTTCCCACCTATCCATGAATATATCTGCTACAACTGAGGATATTGGTGATCCCATGGCAACTCCCTCAGCTTGTTTGTATATTTCCCCTTGGAATTTAAATACTGTGGAAATATTTAAGGAAATGTAAAAATAAAATAAATAATGACAGTAGCGATAGTGATAATAACAATAATAATGATAACGATAATAGTGATAATAATAATAATAATGACAACAACAACAATAAGGAATCTAAATCATCAGTAGTAATTCCATACAAGGAAGGAACCTCGGACACCACCTCACGCAGAATTCTTAACAAGGCAGGAATGAAAATGGCATTCAAACCCACAAACTCAATTAGAAACAAGCTTTGTCGGTTAAAGGATCATGTAGAGCCTTTAAAACAAAACAATTTAGTTTATCTAATACCCTGCCTGAGATGATTGTCAGGTCAAATACATAGGTCAAACTAGTAGAACAGGGGCAGTCAGACTAGCTGAACATAAAAACCTAGCAGCAAAATCTAGATTGGTTGATCCAAATAAGATAAGAAATCTAGAGAATAGTTCAGCTATAGCACTCACTACATGCAGTTACACACAACCATACAATAGGATGGGATAGGATGACAGTTTTAAAATCTGACGTCACAGGGTATAGGGAGAAATTGATAACAGAAGCTTTGTTTATCGAGTCAACTACAAATGCATGTAATAGGAATGATTCATCACCTATCCCAGACATCTGGAAAATTCTACTACCCCTTCGACAAATAGGAGAAAACAAAGAAAACTATAGAACTCTAGTCTCAAAGTCGTGTGATTACAATTGATATGATTATGAACAATAAATTTTGTTCGGAGCGGTGTCATCCAGTAAATAATTCTGTTTCACTGTGTGATATATCTAATAAACAAACTAATATGGAATTACTTACTACCACAGTGCCCAAATTTTACACACATATCAATAAAAACTATGTTAACGATTGCACTTCGTGGATTCCCATTAGCCGGTAGTGGTAAAATATTGAGTTTGCAGATACTCATCAAACAGTTTTCAAAATTGATGTAATGTAAATGAAGCCATCAGGAAGACGCTAATGCGTTCACATTTTCCTTGAGTAATATAGAATTACACATGATGACAACTACGTCACTTTTAAAAAATCACAAAATAAGTGGTGAGCTAAACAATGGATCACAAACACTATCCAATCGTCAGTCATGATTCTCAAATCTTAAAAACATTTATTCATCAGTTAAATCCCACGGTTTATTATTGTAGACTTTAGCAAACCTTTCTGCTACAAAAAATTGGACTAAAATCAGGCTAACGGAAAACAAAACATGTAGTTCAGCGAAGAATCTCTTTTTGGCGAATTCATTCATTTAGCTGTACAATCGCAATTATGTATAATTTTTTTCTTGTATGTATGTGTACATTAGCTTTGTCAGAGAAGAATAAAAATCAGTTATGGTCAAATTGTAACTAGGTAGATGGAAACTAATATGAGGGTAGAGGTAGTGCGTTCTGAAAGAATAGTAGTTAATGCTAGTCAATGAATAAGAGAATTCGAATAAGTTTATTGTAGTTGTGTAATTAGATGAACAATTTGGTGAGTGATTTTTGATTAGGACGTACATAGAAATGAAGGAAAATATGGAATTAAGTGAAAGTTGTGAAGGAATACAATAGCTACAAGGAATTAGAAAAGCAAACACACAAACACCAAGTCAGTAGAAATCAACACGGTTATTGCCATGATAGTAGAAGTGGTCAGATGGTTTTCTGTTGTGTACATAACTCTGATTTTTCCAATTGAATGGTTAAGGCTTCAGCAATACAAAGGAGACGAAAGCGTATTGCTTTACTTTTAAATCCCTTTGAAGGAGGCATTTGTTGAGATGGAATGACCAGTGGTGACGAGATGTCCGATTATCGCACTCCTTATATAGCCACTACTACATTTTGTAGACATGCGAGATAGTGTTTTCAAACCCTTTTGGAAATGATACGGGTCAAACGACCAATGTGCTTGGCTACACAGCAACAAGTGAACTGATATATGTAAATAGAAGTGGTCAGATGCGGGATCTTGTCCTTAAGGCTTCTGCATGCCATTGGGTGACTGGAGAACAATACTCAGCGTTTCTGGAATAATTTGAGCGCCGAGTCAGACTGATTCATTATAAATTATTGAAATTAATCCCAGCGTGTTAAGAAATAAATCTGCTGAAGAAGCTGTGGCTTACACAGCGAAACGTTCAGAAAAATCTTGTTTTGATTTTCTTAACACGCTGGGATTAATTTAAATAATTTATAATGAATACTCAGCGTTGCCAAGAAGAAAGTTCTCGAAGAAGCCAAAATTCTTCTCCTAAGGATATCGCAAGTCAAATCTCCCTTGAAATCCAGATTCATGTAAAGTTTCTTTTGTGCAACAAGTTATGTTTCGTACCTCTGGACTTTATGGTCTGATATTCCTGTCGGTGAATTTTGTTGGGTATCCATTTGGGATGAAGGTTTCTTTCAAAAGATACAGTTTGGCTCTCAGGGTGTCAGAACTGCAGATGCGTTGGTTCCGAGTGGCAAGGGGTTTAATTTGATTTCTTTTTCGTTCAACGGGCACCAAACTGTAGAAAATTGTTAGTTGACCGTTCCAAATAGGTCTTCTTTGGATTAATCTTCTTAGGGTTCCGTCGGGTCCTCTGGTTAATTCCACATGTTTTGTTTTTAATTAATATCCGAACTGGCATTATTCGCGAAATATAATGAGATTTTCAGGTCAGAATTTAGCTTGGAATGTTGAATATTTGTTGAAATAGATGAGCTTAAGTAACAAAGAGATGAATGTTTTCATATGTTAGGCAGTCACTATTGGGTGCTGGAAGAATTAATAAAGAAGCAAACAATTGGATTAGCAATGATTTAGTCGAGATTTTGTGAACGTTTAATCTGCAATGTCCACTAAGTTTACATGCATTGAAGTGATTCAAATGAAGCCTACATTTTCGCAGATTGTTATCAACACCCATATAATCATTCTTCTAGTTATAAAGTGCACTTTGAATGACAAATACTATAGTCAATTAAAGTAATGCATGTATGAAATATAGTGATGGAAAGAACTAAGCATCTAATTAAACAAAAGAATTCTGTGGCAAACATGAGTCAACAAGTCAGTGTTTATCTGAATCTACTTCAACCAGTCAAGGTCTCTAGATAACCGCTACAGTAAACATGTAACTGGAGAAGATATTCAAGGGTCAGATAATCTCAGTCTGACTGCTTGCACAGCGAATCTTTCTTCATGAAATGTAAGAAGGAAATTTAGAGAGTAGATATACTGGCAAATTCAGAGGCAACCAAGAGTTCTTACAGAATCTCTAAACTACTTCGAATGAAAAACTGAAACACGAAAACAGATTTAAATGAAACGTGAAGATAGTTACATGATGTCGGCCGTTAACAGAAAGGTTATTTTCAGTTTATGCACCTATGTCTTTCACATCGGCATTAGATCAACTGGATGCTTAAGAGTACTACATAAAAATTTTAAAAATTTTAGAAACGTTTGCGAAAGTGAAGACCAGCATTGCTGCATTTCTATATAGTTGGTATAGACTCTATAGACTGCATCTCAACGTATACATCGATTTCAAAATCTGACGTCACATATGGGTTATCGTGCTAGGACGTAAAATATAGCACCAAGACTACACTTCCTGTCAACAGGCTACTGGTGTTTTTCTACCAACCTGCACTAAATGGAAATGTAACTCTAGATTTGGATATCTCTTGAGGAATACTCGTATCACTTTAAACATTACAGCTGCAAATAAAATGAACTAACACAGCATCTAAATTTCGAAGCAACTGTGACAACTAAATGAATTAAATTTCATACGGTCATTCATCGAGGGTGAAAGTCAAAATAAACACATTGCTGAGATGTAACCAAAAGTTTGAACAAAAGGGCATGAAACAGCTTATGGCTGTCAAAAACTGAAGCAATTAAAATTGATCTTCTAGATTAATAAAAAAAGAAGGCAAAAATAATTCTTAAGAGATATACTGAAATTTAGAACAAAGATTAGTTCGCCTATGTCTCATAGGTCGTTTCCGTCATCTGACTGCGAAACAGTGAAGTTTTCTTACAAAGAAAATTGCACCATTGCTTTCTGTTGATTCGCGCAACGTGAGATTGAACCTCTTCTGAACAGTACCTGAAAGGCAGTGACGTAGGCGGAACGTTACTGAAGGAGCTATGCGCGTGTCAGATGCTAGTGAGTTTCGTATGTGATAAACTATAAGAGGAGAAAGTGTGGGCCTCAGCTGTAGTACTATCCTCTCATCAATAAGATATACTGGTTTTCCACGGAGTACGTCGTGTTGCGCTTTCGCCAGTACATATTTCCTCAAATGACTCGATTTTTTCTGTTGCCTGGGCTTTCATCGAGTCATTACTTGCTTTTTGGCAACTAAGAATCTTCTGTTGATCCGGATGAAGTAAGGGTGGGCCTCCTAAGTACAGCAGCTTGAGTGGAATCATGTAGACCTAAAGTCAGCTCTCCACGAATGGTAAGTAAAGGTGAATTTTTTCCCCTTCACGTTCCCCAGTGGAACATGGGGCTTCAAGCTAGTGGCTTGAAGTTTCTGTAGCAGTATTTATTTTACAGGATGGGGTTGCTAGCCTCATGCCCAACCTTTCGTTTTTACCAGCATTATTTCTGGCTCAGCGAGGTAAAGGAGTGCGGTGGTCGGTAATAGAACCCAGGATCATGTGCATGGTCGGCGAGCATCCTAACCGCTGTGCCACCGACGCACTGTGAATTGGTGCTGTGAAATCCTGCCTGGTGAAAAGTAACTGATGTAGAATAAAAAGCATCCCATTATACATGTTAAAATTATCCAATAGGGCTTTGTTCAAGTAAAAATAATTGAACTCACTACTTGTGGCGCAAGGACAGTTCCACCAAAGTCGATTGATCGTGAACCAATTTCGTATGGGTTCGTTTGAAGAAAACAACCACGATCTACAAGATGCATAACTCTTTTGACATACTTCGAACCAAGTAACTTATTATCTGTGTCAAAACAGAATTAAAATGTAGAATCTTATTACCCTCGAGATGCGTAAGCAGATGTATGTGTTTAGTCTCATCTGTTCGACAGGTAGCTTCGCATGTTACAGAATGCAAGATAATTATGATAATTAAAACGCTTTGGAAATTTATGGTCAGACCCATTTGACTACGAAAATAGATATAGACAGATTTTGATTGACTACACGGTATCGCAAATAACAACTTTGAATTATCGCCTTTCGAGATCCAACAGGTGGTAAAAACCAAGTCCTAATGTACAATATACAATATCTTTGCAGCAAGCTTTCATTAGCTCGCTGATTATCTGGCGTTCGTTTAGCGGTGCTAATATTAGTCTTAGATGTTTGGTGGATTCTAGTACATCAGATCCCCTGAATACATTAGGTAGAATTATATCAGTTTATATTTTGAAGAAAGGAGCATTGTGTTCCAAAATGGTATGATAAAGGAAAATCGAGGTTGCTGCCCCTACAGGCAAAGTAAAAAAGTGAGGAGAGATTATAAGAACAGAAGGTGAAATTAGGAAATAATTATTTGTTCTTCTGTTCCGAGTAAAACAACTCCACCTTTCACTGTCCCGTGCAGTATTTGTTTTCTGACGCCGTGACTTCTCACAATCTTTCACTCCCTTTCTAAATGGTGCTCTTCATGCCACACTCTCATTCGGGTCCCACTGCAGGGGATCAAAGAAGTTCATCAATTCTACTGAAACCCAGAAATTTCGCATTCATTCGTCTATCTGAACTGACTGAATCAGATTGGGAAAAAGCGGGTTTCAAGGAACAAGAGCTCAGTTGTGCATTGCAGTGTGATTGAGCATCTCTGTACTTTCCTCACACCATCGTTAATGGATATAATTTTGGACAACTTTAAAGGTTATATTATATCTTCGCTGGTTGGGGTGGTGTGAAGAACAGCCTAGTCACCATATCAAGTGGGTCAGTCTAAGGAATCGACAGGTAGTTTTACGGAAGCTCAGGTGAAGCGAGATATATAACCACACAGTATCCATGAGCATTGTTTTAGTCGAAACCAATAGTAGGAGACCTTGAGACTGTTCAAGCAGCCCAAATAAATGTTTTCCTAGACTACTCATGGGGTTGAGTTTGGTGTTAATTGACAGTCTCCTCAGGATGTCATCAGTCAATCTTCATTTCATTCGCTTACTCACTAGACAGCAGGTTCATTTGTGGCCCCATTCCTGCAAGGGTTACTTATTGGTTATCTGGCCTACTGGCCATCCTACCTCCGATATCAAGCGTGAGCATCTGTTGATGGGAGACTGTAGTAGCCCATCAGAATTACTGTGAGTGTTGGGCTGTATCTCCGAACCATGGAAGAGCGTTGGCTTAACATTAGTGATAAAAATGCGTTTCTTAATCCCTGTGATAGCTGTCATGGGCCTGTCAAGCTTTTTGTGTGTGGGTTGAAATGATATTGCCTAAAGAAGTCAAATATAATAGTTCTCTTAGAATACTGCCTCTGATGGTGATTGTTGATTTTAATCGGCATTCAAAGAGCTTTTAGTGTTTCTATATTTTTTATTTTATCTTTTTATTAGAGCTTGAAACCACACAGTATTTTTGGTACATCTATGGAATTTTCAGCATATGATATCGGCAGCCCAAATTTTGCAGGCTGACCATAGATATCAGGTGTGCGTTGGCAGGGGATCGAACCCCGGACCATGTGCATGGTCGGCAAGAGTTCTAACCACTGTGCTACCGACGCACAGTTCACATAAGGTCGTGTCTTTTTCCCCTCGACTGACAACTATCCGAATTTCGTTTCAAAGTCTCTTGCGGCGAGCGATGCTTAAGTGCGAACCACCCGAGAAAGTCAGATCTTCTAGAGTGTTTTCCTGGTCCAATGTATGCATATCTTCTCCCTTCACGTGGTCCGCAACACCACACAGTCCACCTTAGTCAGGGAGATCGTTAGTGATACTAATCGGAATTATCTTCATCTTGTCTTCACTTCAAACGCTTAGTGAACTTCTGATTTCGAATTCTGGACATAGAGCGTCTTCATATAGCTGTTGAGTTCGCCGGAGCGTTGGAGCTGTCCTAATAGCTTCAGATTCGATGAAGTCGACTGCTATTCTGAAGTTGTATTCTATGAATATGCGAGATTCTGCGATTTGACTCCTTGAATCTAGTTAGCTCCAAGAGGACGTTTCCATACACTGAATTGAGATATAGCTGCCCAACAAGCCGTAAGTGTCGAGTTGCTGTGTCACTACCATCTACTGTGGCTGGAAGTGACAGCAACAATATGCGGACAACTAGTAATAGCATTGCTTCTACAAACTCAGCACCTGGCCCTGACATAGACCTCTTCACCTTATGTACGTGTCACAAAACTTCGGATACCAAGTCCAGCTTCATAACTTACTTCAGAAATAGAACGACTACAGCTGTCTGTAGAAGAGCTGAAAACTGAGATGCAGGATATAAGGAGTAGTAAGGCTATCAATGCAGGATGTTCAGAAAATTCGGCCAGCATATCTGAACAACAAACACAAATTAGTGACGCAAAATTGCAGGTCTGCGAACTCCCACCTCTAAGCATTCTGACCAGAACCATAAGCCCTGACGAACTTGGCACAGAATCAGTGAATAAGGTAGACATCTTGATAAACTTCATCACGACAGAGGTTATCAAAAGAATCGATACTAACCTAAGTGTGATATTCTGTAATATACCAGATAATGAGGGGTTGAAAAAGATTCAAAGCATCTTACTTAGGGCGGCGAAAATGCCTAACTTCTAAACAAAATGTCACAGACTGAAGAAGAGTCAGCATGACCACTGCTGTCCTATACGCCTTCAGTTCGAAACGCAGACAGAGGCTAAAAAATTCACCAACACACAACGTATCCTATTACAGGACACGAGCTACAAACAAATAAAAGTAGTAGCAGATAAGACAGTAATTGAAAGGTGTGCTTACAATCACCTCAATGAACTAATGTTAAGAAGGGCAGGACACCGCAAGTCACAAAATTAGGTAAACTCACGGCCAACACCTTAGGGCTCATGGCCTCCCCCTCTCAAATCTCACAAAAATAGCCCCACGGAACACGAAACCAACTGGAAGACTGGCGAATTATAACCCTACTCCTAAATTAACTCCTCCATCCTCTACCGTGGATCTAGATATATCTCTGGACAGTCCTAAGACATAAGTGAATGCCGCTTGTAAGTCGACAATATCTTCTAGAAATAACGTGAGAATTCAAATGGAATTTGGTAACAAAACATGTCGAAATACACCATTTGTTACAAAAATACCCCGATATTTTGAAAAAACTAAGAAGAATTCATGCCTTAAGGTAAATAATATGCGAAAATATCCTGGCAACCGTAATAAAATCACAAACAAGTCCATACGGTCCACGGATATTAACTACACAACTTGCTCGGATACCGTGCCAAGTCACGCTAGTAGCTGGTGTAACGACACCATCACGCAAAATACCACAAGTGGCAACACTCAGCAACCAACCGCTCTAGGTCCTTGAAGTGTGACACACAATCGAACTTTGAAGAACATACAGAACAAGTCTGCTGTGAATCAAACCATAGTGCGGCGATGCATATGATGAAACATATGTAAGGACACTTAGAATGTCTCCAAACAATAGGCAGATTAGTAAGTCATGGGCATCACAAGATACCAATGATTTTTTATTCAACACATCCCTGTCAGGGCTGACCAAGCGACTGGTGGGGATATTAAATCTTCTGAACCCGTACCACCAATGTTGCTTCCCTATCGGGAAGAAAACAGACGCAGTCCAGTTCACACGCAATGTCCCCAACGTTTCGTCATTCAAACTTTGGTTTTTAATTATGGAGCTTAAAATACGCTTAGTAATTCCTATAAGTCTTTCCCATAGCCCACCTCTGTAGCTGGCGTGTGGTGGGTTGAAGTGCCA
The DNA here is from genome assembly GCA_944472155.2 of Trichobilharzia szidati. Taxonomy (NCBI): domain Eukaryota; kingdom Metazoa; phylum Platyhelminthes; class Trematoda; order Strigeidida; family Schistosomatidae; genus Trichobilharzia; species Trichobilharzia szidati. Next base: position 8,271,127 of record OX235275.1, read on the forward strand.
CTCAATGTTTCTTTTCAATAACTCTTCATGAACTCTCGTTTGAGGACCTTCGAAATACTCTTTAAGCTCGGCGTGACAGCTAACAAAATTAGTCCCCCTGTCACTGAACATCATCTTCGGTGTACCTCGGCGATTTATAAATCTAAGTAATGCTGGAACGAATGAAACAGTAGTTAACGTATGAACCATCTCAATATGCACAGCTCTCATTTTCGAACAGGTGAATAAACGGCCGTATCTTTAGCATAGGGTTTTGCCTCTCTTCACTACAAAAGGTTTGAACAAATCCACTCCGACGTACTCGAATGGATAATTCCCTTCAGAAACTTGCTACGCTGGGAGTGATGCCATCATCCTCTGTGCTTAGCGAGCATTCCTTAGTTTACATTCCATGCACTTATCAATTATTTTATGGACAGCAGTACATTCTTCTACGGTTTCTCCAGTAGTCAAGCATTCTAACTGAAATGACATTCGTTCACATATTAACGTTTTCGCAGAACTGAAAGTGTTTAGGACCAAGGATTGTTTTGGGACCTTAATACCTAAGCAGCCAGCTATTATGGGTAAATTTTATTTTGATAGAGTCTCACAGTGTTATACAGTAATATTTACTGAGAGTGAGGATATACGCTATGACGTGTTAAATTTTCCGCGCCTCAGGTTTTCTCGTCTTTCATTGGCTGGAACAGTCGTGGCTAATTTGATATTTAATTTGTCCTTGTTAGGTGATGTCGTGTGCAGGTTTGTGTGGTTGATGTATGCGTTGTTTACAAGCATATTTGATGAAAATGAATGTACAATTTGAGTAATCTAACATTTTCTTTTACTTATTTTATGCATGTACAAGGCTTGGTTTATCATACACTCGGTTTGTTGGCCTATTGGTTGCTGGCGATGTCAAGGAACCCGTGAGTTCTTCGGCTTTTCTCGATTTTAGGTTATGCATGTAGCATTTTATTGATGGATATTGCTCAGTGATGTATTTCAATATTGCTTTTTCTACGGAATTATATTTTAATAGTTGCGAGACAGATGGATACTTATTGACAAAGCCTTTTTGTTTTATTGCAGGTAGGCAATGCGAGTGAGAGCACTGCAGACGTCAGTGGAATTTTCGGTGAAGTAATGCTGGGAAGGCGTTTCTTTAGCTGGGAGGAATTTGAGAAATCATTATGAGAATTTCAAAAAGTGAGGACCTGACGAGAATTTGTGGCAAATTTGGAGAGGTGGTTGCCGCAGATTACGCCGGAGAAGTAATCGCACAAATGGACCATTTTCTTAATATGTAAACTAACTAATGTTGTATTATAATAAATATGAACTTTTCATATAGATCTTGTTGTCTTTCAATTCGTGTGTTTGCTTGTGAGCACGTCATGCTAGACCGGTGCTCCCTAGGACTTGAACTCGTTACTATACTTCAGTGTAATTCTGTAGGAACACTATCGACCGATATACGTGGTGAATTATAAGTAGTTTATTGGACCTTAAGTCTCTGTCTACATTTACGTGAAAACGTCTCATAGTCATATGCAAGCCTGTAGGGAACAATGACAATAATAGGTAGAACTTAGGCACTTCATTGCAGTTCCAGTTCGTATACGGTTAGGTGTATTCCAAATCAGTGTATTACTAATATTCCAATTAAAGCGTTATGACAGTCCCTATGATAACGGGTGTTAACGTATACTGTAAAATAAAGTTTACACATGACGAATAAATAAGTAGGTTGAGCTGTAGCATTCGTAGTAACATTTCGCTTACGTTTAATTATGCAGTCAAATAAATCATCATGTATCATGGATACGTCTGACATCTGCATCGTCATGCAAAAAAACTTAGTTTCACTCAGATAGAATAAGAAAAGTATTGTAAGCAGGATATTAGTAAAGCTGAAATTTACTCTTTTGTTTTTCTTTTTTCTCATTCACACTCTTCTCTCGCATAAAGTTCGGTCGCTCTGATGGTAAAAAAACATAACAACAGCGCTCATGTTTGAGAATAACTTTATTTTCATAGAAAACGTCATAGTTTTCTACGGTAAAACCAATATGGTTAGCATCATACATTGCAAATGTGCACTATCATATCAAGTACTGTATAGCTTATTGTATTTTTCTTGTAAATATACTTCCAATAATGTATTATTCATGATTGCATTTTATACCACTTTGTAGCTGTGCAGGATTGTCTCCTGTTCCTGAAATAGCGTTCAAGCACGTGGTTGTCGCTCAACTTCGATGGAAACCTTCGTGGAAGATTTACAAATTAACAATTATAAGAATCTGTTCCGATTGCTTGTATTATATAATTCAATAATTTGAACTTTCAAAAAAAGTGATAATCTTACGACAACTACGGGTTGAAAACGAAACGAAGTCGATTTTCCTGCGCAACCTGGAGGACTACTGTTTAATTCAATAATGATACGATATGGGTCAGACAATGAGTGTATTTATATATATATCAAATATTTAGCTGTTCAAACATTATTAACTTGTAGGCAATCTACTATTTGTCATTATATCATACTTGATCGTGCCTGTAAAAATGGCATGCATTTTCATGTAGATTTATGTTTATATGAAAATATAAATTATTATCATCATTAAATTATTATTATTATTTCATGAAAAAAATAAGCAAATGTCTTTACACAATTGTTTTTCGTAATTATTTCGCCCATGTTGAATTGCTGTGACCAAGTAGACTGACATTACCGGATATCTGTAAATAAGTGAACAAAGTGTATGCTTTTAAATCGCTGAAGTAAGAAAGAAATAATATTAAAGTTAAACGCTTTATATTTGCATACATTTGCTGAAAAAGGTTCTTTTTCCTTTTTCATTTTTTCGTTATGACAGCATTCTTCTGTAGTTTTAAATGTCACACAGAGATTGTTCGTCTTATGCAGTACAGCAGCAGGGATATAATATTAATTCAATATGTCGTCTAAACGGGTATTTACAGGGAATGCATGTAATTTCTGCAGGCACAATAAGTCATGTAATGAATTACAATCCTCAAGTATTATAAAATAATACTTTTTCAGAAGTTCAAGTCGTTCGCTTAGTGTACGAGTAATTAGAACAGGTTATGATAAGTGTTAACTTGTAAACCATTCACAATGAACACTGTACAGGAAACTTCATCACATCTTGATTTTAACCAACTTTTCCTTCACGCACATAAGCATGCAGTCACTACATACACTCAAGCATTGTAACCTGAACATCACAAAATCCCTACAGATAACTTTTTTCATAATAAATGATTTAAACATATGAGCCATAAGTGAATCTTCCATATCCTTCATAGCCACAAGTAATTCATTAAGGATCTCAGAATATATTTTAAATGGGAACTTCATCAAAGTAGATAAAATCACCAGGAAATGCAGCAGCCTGTCTCATTCATCGCATGATCTCTTCCATGTGCTATGGAATATCTCAGTCATCACAGATGATAAAAGAAGTGTCTAACATCCTCAAAACACACATCTAACTTATGTCTGTAAGCTATTTCTCTTTCAAATGCACGATTCTCATAGAATAACTGGGATGACAACAGCCATTGCCTGCAGTCAATTTATAACCTTAAGATCTGAAACAACTCACAAAAACAATGCCTCAATGCTCTAAAACCCTAATAATAGTCTTTTTATGCGATATTTCTTCAAAATAATGACTTTTTTCATTAGTAATTCGTCTAGGCTGTCATATATATATGTATTTCACATAAATTAAGCATTTACATGATGAACATACCGTTTGTACAGGCATGATCATATTCGACAAGTGCAATTTGAAATGGAACACTGTTTTTTGACATTAAAAATTGGAAAAATGGAAAAAAACCTCTAGAAACTTTGCTAGAATAGATTACAATATATTAGTTCAAGTCTAATTTATGGCTGAAATTATCCCGCATGCTCAAGGTCATTGATGGAGTGAGACGCTCAAAGGTCATTTTCGTCTATGATAGTTGGTTATGTTGGATTGCAGTTCCGTAGCCGTTCGTTTACACATTGGTTTTACGTTCTGTTGGCATTTATAGGTGATTCCCATGTACTGATAGCATTCTTTTGTAAAATAGTACTGTTCTTCACACGAAAATAGCCACATTTTGACGTAGTCTTCATTGAATGACACTATGTCGAAAGCTGCAGCTTCTACAAGAAATAAACTATTTGTGTAGATGACATTACCCCCCAACTACCCCATCTTCTTCATTGTAGAGATGTTTTGACGCATTCAGCATGAAACACTAATCATTACAACCAATATGCTAAGTGTGTCGCAGTCAGATTAAATGACGCGGACACCAACATAACTAGCCAGGAAATGAGAATTCCTATCAATACAGAAAACATATAACAAAATTTTATTAAAAATTATTGACAAAAAAAATTTGCCGAGCGAAATTTCAACCAACATGCCGGATAAGTCCAGCCCTAATTTAAGTTACAATATAATAGTCAGTAGATTCATGAATTACGAAATGTTGCGCTAATGGAAGGTGATAAACATGGAAAGACGCTATAGTCAGTTTCAAGGTCATGATGGGTTCCTGCGTCTGCTGGTTATATGTTTTCGTGAATTCGTTTTCCATTGAATATTAAAGGTTTTTTGAACGTTTTGCTTGTTTTGGAGTATGTAGGTCAGTTTTTGTCACTGGATGCTACTAAGACGTTTATTTTTAGCTTGCAGTTCCCAGTTTTTATGTTGGTAGTTAAGGATTATGGTAAATCTGCAATTATTGAGCCAATTCACGTATACTATGCTAATATAGTAACATTTCTCAGTAATAAAACGCCTTAACTGTTCTGCCATTGTTGATCAAACAGTGGCAGAACAGTTACGGATTATTTGCTTGAGGTAGAACTGTGCGCTGGTTTATCATCATGACTGGCACCAATTCAGCACCTTGTTCTTATTCTACGCATTATCAGAAGTAGCTTATCAGCCTTATTGCAGCCCTTCTAGTCCAGGTTCTGCTCCTCCTAAGTTTACCATAATGCTGAATTAAATCTCACTAATTCCAACGTTCTACAGTCAGTAAATTCTGGATCTTTTCTTAAATAGACTCTTTAATTTCACAGTCTAGAACTCAGTTCTGGTTTTCAGCATGACTGACACTAATTCAACACCATGTTCATTTTGTAGACATTTTCAGGAGTAGATGAGAACCTACTGGTTTTGCTTATCAGCTTTATTTAAGCCCTTTCAGCTCATTTTCAGTACGGACTAGCTTTACTTCAGAAGAAAAAGACTTCATTTAGCACATAGTGGCAATTTTTTTGAGCTTAAATTTGGAAATTATATTTGGAAACTGTAGTACAATGTCACTGCAAATCCGTCAAGTTAGGTCCACTGGTAGCACCCTGTAAATTGTAGTGACCCGTTTTATTACTCATCATAGTACTATACTTTCATTATGTAATTGTACTTTGATTTGTTTATTACTCTAAATCTTGCATGTTAACAATTGATACTTTTTGTACTCGCTCGATTTTTGAATCTTGATTGCTGCAATAATACACTGTCGTATTCCTTCGCAAGTGCCTTTTTAATTACGTTGTGGATGTCGAGTAATCGCAACGTTAGGGCACAATGGTAAATGCGAAGAAATACTAGAAGATACGTGTATGCCAGTTTAATCAAAATTCAGCAGCACCAAATTGGCGAGCCCGACTTTGCTGATTGATGGACTACATTATTTCGAAGTATACACAGTGGAATAAATCATCTTTGCCATCGCATTAACTTTAATAACTTCATAACATTTGGATGTATAATTACTGATATTTCTGCTAAAAATAACTCCGGACCTGGCGGCACAGCGACTGCTATCCCAGTTCACCCTGATACTCAAGCAGCTGTAGCAGCTGGCTGTTATGCAACACCTCAATTCCAGTTCTCTGTCCTCAAGCTTCAGCATTGTCTACAGGTGTGCAAACACTCTTACAATGGTCTGCAACTCCATTTACTCAAGCCGGTCCTACAACTGTTCAATTACAACAGTTTACCCAATCACCTCAACAACAACAGATTCAAGCACAAGCTCATCAGTTACAACCAGCTCAACAGCAAGCTTATATCCAACAACATCAGCAACAACCAACAATGATGGCAACTGACGTCCCTGTCAGTGGTCAACCTGGTACTGTAACTGCACGCTCCTATGCTACTCCCCAGTTTATCATTCTGGCACCAGGAGCTCCATTGAAAGTCATGACTGTTGGTCCTAATGGTCAATTGATTCAAACCACTGGTTTACCAGCTTGTGCCCACTGCTTCTGTTGGAATCGCTATCAATCAACCAACTGCTACTCTCCAACCGCAGCAAACATCAATTCAAGTTACTCCTCAACGCCGAGTAACAACAATCCAGCAACAACAACAACATGCTGACGGACGTTCACTTTCAACCGTATCAGCAGCAGCAGCTACTGCCGCACTCTTCTCTGGCACAGCCATCTCTTCTTGTACAATTCCACTTGTACAACCAGCTTTCATGGAAACACAGGTAACTGAATATTTACCCAATTCATTTCCATACTACCTTATTACTATACTATTAACTGTATGTTAAGATATAAATCTATTCTGTAACTCTTTACAATTACAACCTCATTATTATTCTAATAATAATTTTTCTGCTTTTATTGTTACATTTTGCACAACTTTCTAAACATTTTGGTTCGTTTCGAAGCTGTTAACATTTTTGCATATATACAGTTACATTATCAAACCTCAAAAACTTAAAATCCTCAATTCGGTTTTCATACCACAAACTCGTATATATTTCTTCTGTAATTGTAATTTACAATATCATTCCAAATACAGGTAAACTTCATTTACCTGCATTCTACGGAGGGGCTATTGTAGTGACCCGTTTTATTACTCATCATAGTACTATACTTTCATTATGTAATTGTACTTTGATTTGTTTATTACTCTAAATCTTGCATGTTAACAATTGATACTTTTTGTACTCGCTCGATTTTTGAATCTTGATTGCTGCAATAATACACTGTCGTATTCCTTCGCAAGTGCCTTTTTAATTACGTTGTGGATGTCGAGTAATCGCAACGTTAGGGCACAATGGTAAATGCGAAGAAATACTAGAAGATACGTGTATGCCAGTTTAATCAAAATTCAGCAGCAACAAAATAAGCAAAATAAAATATCAGTTGATGAAACATTGTGCTCATCACATTCTCAGCATTTACATTTAGAAAAGTTCGCTTACATAACTGCCACTGTTATATCCTCTGCTATCTTTCCATTTGCCTAGAAATAAAAACAATGTTGTGATTACTAGATGTTGTCTTAACGTTAACCTATAAAACGAAGCGGGCGTTTAACAGTATTACCTGAATTGCTTTCTTCAGGTTACGCCTTTGGACACGATCTTTCAAATTATGAAAGTACGATTTCGTGGCCTAATCCATTATGTCACCAACCTCTCTCGATGTCATCAGTTGGTCGCTACAGAAATAAGTACTTCATTAATGAACCTTACATCTCGTGACTGAATTTCGAACATCTGAATATCCCTAAATTCCTTGATTTAAATGGTGTATTAAAATCATCACTAAAATCACAGTAGGGTCGAAAGCGTATCCTATCTTCACTTTCCATTTCAACTATATTCCCCCGGTTTACCTGAGGCTAAGATTACATTGTCCGGAGAATAAGAAGTAAATATGACGTTCAGATAAGTTAACTTTCCTTTGCTAAACTTAACGCCTTTAGTACTAGCTTCTATAGGTACATGCTTGACACCTGTACTTTTCATTAAGTGCACGTGCTCAACATAACGCTGAGCTGCCTGCTTAGCCACAACATATCCACAGTGCACGAACTGTCTGATCATGCGCATATAGAATTCAAAGGGAAATGCACTGAATCCCTCTAATAGCCCATGCAGCTCGACGTCATCCACTGTATGTTTCAGAAAATGAATATTGTAAACAATATGTTCATCTCCGAAACAGTTCTCATATTGCAGTAAGAAATTACTCAAATCTGTCCGAACAGCATCCAAAAACAGTCGGCTGTATTTGGTACTCGAAAGTAAGTATACTGACAGGGAAAATTTCCTATAATTATAGTACAGGGGGGAGGCAGAATGTTCCTGAGTAGGCGAGACCCAAATATAGTAGCTTTTTAGAAGGACCAGGGTTATTTCAGTACATACTGGGTTCACTTCAAGTAGATAAAATATTCATTTATTTATTTTTTTAATTTTTTTAATTTTAATTACAGCTTGATTCCACACCGTATTTTCAGTACAAGTATGATATTTTCAGCATGGATATCGGTAGCCCAAATTTCAGGCCGACCATAGATATCGGGTGTGCGCCGGCAAGGGATCGAACCCCGGACCATGTGCATGGTCGGCGAGAGTCCTAACCACTGTGCCACCGACGCACAGTGGTTACCGTAAAAAGGCATTATTGACGCGTTGGTTAGACTTTGCTGAGAATTGTTGCAAGGTTGGTATTTTAAGCGTCCCAAGCTTACTAAACTATACCTCCAAAAGTGCATTCAAAGCTCACAAACTTATATTCCATAGGGCCAGATGGGTCTTTTTTACCTGAATCAAGCCGTTAGGATGTGTTGGATTCCTTTCAAAGAAATAATGAACAATTTAGTTGTTACTTTCATAAATGTATCAAAAGCTTGCATAAGTTTCACCCACGTATAAAATACACAACTAAGCATTATTCTTTGGAATATAGCCATTACATCAGACAATATAGATGACACATTTCGTGTAGTAGAGGCTGCAGGAGTATCTTGTAACGTCATGTAATGGTTTTAACAATGACCAACGAACACAACATTATAATTTGAAGTAGATGAATAATAGTATATATTTCAGTGCTCATAAACCACTGTTGTGACCTAGTACATTTAATTGATTTATGCTGACCTAATATGCACAAATCCCACAGGTCACTAAACTGACAACTTAAAAAAGTGGATCAGTTAATACGTAAATTTATCTATATGTTCTAATTAAAGACACATTATATGTTTAGAAATTGTAGTTGAATTATATTCACCTAGTAAGCAAAAATGCATACATCCTATTTTGGGCTTAAAATAAATGCATCAAAATTATCGTTAATTTATATTCACTTGCTAGACATTCCCATATATCTCAATGTACTTTAAATACTACAAATGCATCCAAATAGCGTGTGACTATCACACTACACTCACACCAAAAAAATTAACACGCCGTTATATTATGGTAAGTTAAGCCTGAAATTAAACTGACTGTAAATTTCCGTGTCAAAATAAAGAGACTGCCATTTTAACTTATATTTTAGACCAATAAGAAGCCAGCTACCCAACAGCCAATCAGAATCTGCCTATATCGCTTTTCAAGTGATACACATTGGAGGCAAACTACAGAGACCGTATATTGAAATTTCCATTTTCAAAAGTTATTCGTATTCTGATTGTTTCATTTTCGCTTCACTCTATTCTTCATTGTTCCACAAGCATCGTCTTCCCTTCTCCTCCTCCGAACCTAATGTGTCTATAAGGCATTCAAGGCTATTTCAGAAGACAGCACAAACAACAGACTACTGATAAATTCTTGTCAGTAGCATTTGCCACACCAAGAAAGAATACTCCTGATAATATCTGAGTAAGTTTGTTTCTTTAAATTTCATATGATTTTTAATTAAAAGCCTATAGTTTGAGAAGCGCCCACACTTTGTCACTCTGCATGTTTCAGTTGATTTAGAAATTTGATTCTGTTAATACTTCCATTTATATCAGGTGAAATTTCGAGACTTTCTCAATTAGCATTATGAATAGTAAGAATAAAATTTGATTTATTGTGCAGTATACTTTTTTTGCCAGTTGAATATTGCTTTGCTCACTGATTAAATCAGACACCTACACCTGCACACACCTACACACAACCACACGCGTAGTCATAACAAAACACAAAGACATGACATTTATGTTAGGGTAGAGAATTTTATCACGAAAATGCAACTGTATTTTTGTCAGATGAGAGTCTGTTAATTAAATCAAACACTTTCTCCGAATTAGTTATTTATGGTATCCAATCTGCAGTAACCAACGTATTATTTAGTAGACTCACGATCTACCAAAATTAGAAACCAACTGTTTTCTATAGAAAATTGTCTCCACCTAAAGTTGTTGTGTGTTTAAGTAAGTGTTTTATTTCAAAGTTTGAACGGAATTTCCCTCCGTGCCATCTTGTCACTTCAATTCACTCTTTACTCTATCCACAGGAGACGAGGACATACTGACTACTGAGAATCAATTCGATGGACATCGATAATTTTCACCTGAGAATGATATCGTCATAGCCATCATCACTCCGTTAAGAATCGTCACTAGTTGATCTGCGTCTGTGTTACTAATTATTGTATCATTAGATTTATGACTTTCAGATTACAGTTTCTGACATTTTATTGAAACATACAGACACTACAAATGCTGTGGACTGGAACACAGTGGAGGTGACAGGACCTGAAGTGTGACACAAACTGTACAATGTCACTAGATTATTGTAGTCCTTGTAAGCATATGAAGACTGCATGAGCTCGACTTCAGTACTGTGAAATAGGCAAGACATTTTGTCAAAAAGACTTATTAGCAATACGCAGCAGTTCTAATCAAGGTTATATGTTGACAAAGTTAAATATTAGACTGAAGACTTAGCATAATATGAGGTTGTACTAAATGAATGAAAAAAACACACTTCACAAGACACTTCGAACTACCAAATTATCGGTACTACTTCACATGAAAAGCGGATATCAGTGATGGGAATAAAGAATCGCATACACTTTGAAAAATTAAGTTAAAAATGGAAAAAATGCCTTCTGATCGGTGTTTTTCAGCGAATGATGGATGAGCAGCAAAAGCCATAGAAGATGAGAAATACAAGCCAATTGAATGTAGCGATAATAAATTATTTTAAATGATCACCCTGCATAATTGTGATCACTGATTGAGTTGACTGGTTAGACCGAGGGTGAGCAGTCAAGCATCAACACCATTTTACACGACTTCATGCTCGGTTTCACCTACTCAATGTATGCTTAAGTAAGTGAACAATACTGGTCAGCAGCACTCTTCCTCAAATATACTTTGCATTTCTGAAGCTTCCAGACTTTGTTTTCAATTGGTCAATAAATCATGCTCTGGTCCACGTCAAATGTGTATGTTTCAGTCTGAGGACTGGTAAATGCTTTCTGAAGTATTACGTTTGAAACACCATTCCCAAAACAGGTGAGGAACCAGTCAACTTCCACAGGAATACTGTGAGTTTATTCCCTTTCCCAATGGTTCCTTTTGTGTATGATCACTTTTCACAACTTATTGTTACTATAAATGAGGAGAGACTCAACATGTCACAAAACATTTTGAATCGACAATGGTTGCCAGCAGGGGCAGTATCTTACCTTATGTTTCAAGATGCTTCTCCCCTAAAAGGAACTGTAAGAGATGACGATCATTCCTGAGTCATTTATTTGCACGCGACTACCTTCAGTGTTATCACAACTATGCCAAAAATGTTACAGCCTAGATGATGACTTCGTTGAAAAGAAAATTTTCTTCGCTGCAACTGTCTTTTTATTCCCTATGATCAAATGTGTATATTCCGGGATATGAGTTCCTCCAAGGTTGCAGATACGCCTTGCTGATGAGTGCCAACTAGGACGAAACCTAGGTCCAAGGCTTCCTGCCGATTTCCTCCAACCATCTAATACGAACATTGACTTCATCATAATGCAGCATAAGTATAGAGTCAAACACAGATGCATAATGTAGAAAAGCACACCGAAAATATTTCGCACTACCATAGAAATTGGGAACAATATTATGATGAAAGAAAACATATCCATTCTAAATAATATTTAACTGGGTTATTAAGCAAATGAATTTGTGTTGTGTAAATTATAAATATGAACATATTACCATTTATTTTGAACACTGAAATACACTGAAATTGTTATCCGTTGTGCTGGACGCCAGTCAGTAACTAGTGTAATGTGTCTAATGTTTTGTCTGGTGCAGATATTCGTCTCTCCTGATGCTTAGCATTTGGCAAGTTCGTAACATAAAAAATGAATATCTTCCCAGAACTCACCACTTCCATATGAGGCTTGTTTCTCATTCATAGTGAGTGGAATACAGATGAAATGAACATCCTTGACAAGTTTAATGATGCACATTCAGCAATAAACTTTACCATAGAGAAAGAAAGTAATGATAGTATCTCATTCCTCGACGTCTTCATGGCAAGAAAAGAAGATGACACACTAAGAAGGAGTGTGTATAGGAAGCCTACAACAACAGGTCAGTACACTCATTTTTTGAGTTTTGTACCTTTGAAATATAAACGTAACCTGGTAAAGTGTCTGGTTCATAGAGCTAAGTTAATCTGTTCAGACGACTGCCTCAATGAGGAGCTTAAGATTATTAGAGAATTACTTAGAAGAAAATGGTTATCCAGATAAATTCATTGAGAAAAATATGAATTCAGCACCAAGGAGAGTCAGTATGGCTACAGTTCCGAAGAAACCAATGTTCGTAAAATTGTAGTTCCTCGGTGACAACATCAGTGAGATCATAACACAGCGCTTGAAGAATGCAGTTAAAAGAGCTTATTATGCAGCAGAAGTACGTTGTCTCTTCAAAACCACCCCTATTCTATGTTCGAGAAATAAGGACAAACTACCTAATTTTGCCTCTTCTATGTGTGTCTACCAGTTTGACTGCAGCTGCGGAGCCAGCTACATTGGGCGTACAATTAGGCAGTTTCATCGTCGTATTTCTGAACATCATCCAGCGTGGTTAAGCAAGGGACAAACAAGACCTTGTTGATACTGAGCACAAAGTTGATGTTAATACTCCATTTAAAATAATTTATCACATTCCGACTAATCTTAATTTTGCTCTACGTGTTCGTCTTCTACAGACAGCTGAAGCAATCGGAATCCACCTTAAGAAGCCAAGCCTATATGTGCAGAAGAAATTTGTACAGCCACTTTCCTTACCGTGGCCATTTCTAGAAAAATGCATAAACAGGACTAGGTGGCTCCCCTCCCCCTAAACCTTTAAAAACTATAAAAAATCTTAATTGTCCAAATTATTTTATTTTTATTTATTTTGACCATTTCGTCTTTAATTACGTGTTATTCTTGTAAAATTAATTTATTCTATCCATTTCTACCTTTTAAATGTGTATTGATTTTCTTCGTTAATTATCAATCCATTGACATTTTGACACTGACTAATTATTGTTAACAAACATATCAGTGCCACTTGATTGGTAAAGTGTTGTGTATTGTAATAAAAATGCTATACAGAATATATTAGAGTAGAGCTGGAGATGAGGATCTAATTGAAAAGTAAGTAGGAAGCTATATGCCAGGACTACCAAGTATAAAAACTCCACAATACCTTATCTGGCACAGCTGTTATGTGATGAGAAAACTGTTAGGCATGACATGATCAATTTACTGCGGCACTCTAACAAATAGTTCCCATTAACTTTTGTTCTCCTTTCTTTGTTACTATTATATTGTTGCTCATATATTCTACTACAGACTAATTTTATATATCATATCCTGTGGTGCATTGTTTAAATATGTGAATGCAATGCTGTTCTTTTTTATTTCTTTTATTTCTCTTTTTCTTTTTGTTGTTGTTGCTTTATATTTCTAAATCCTTATAAAATTTATGAGGTAATTAGATGCAATATTGTAATGAACGCTGAAAATTCCATACCTGTACCACAAATACTGTTTGGAATAAAGCCATTATTATTATTATTTCTTCGCTCAATCTTTCTATTTTCTTATGCATTTTTCTCAGCCTTTATGTAGATTGCAATATTTGTCTGTGCATTTAGTCAGTGATGTGTTGTCAGTATCCGTGTTAAGCGAGACAGATGACAATGGGGAATCAGTCATGCACTGTAAATTATCCTTATCTGGTGACCTACTGCAGTCAACAGGGATGGACAGTTGTTTAGAGATGTGACAAATTATTGCACTTGAACTAATAAGTGTTGTAATCGACTCTATTGACTATTGTCCACGTACAAATACAAAATTATTGATGTGTTTACTACACTCTGAAGTGTTTCCATGGTAACTCTTTCGTTGATTTATTTGTTCTGACAAAGTTGAAGGTGTCCTTCTATTTCGAAACGACGTCTTTTGTAGCATAGAGTAGTGTTACAGCTTTTCGGATACACTGATTGTATATGAAAGCCTTCTCTGTGATACAATATCAGGTGCCTACAAACAAGCACACACACATTTACCAGCTTCAGCTGATAGAGCATCTGGATTTTGAGCTTTTATCTGCAGGTCAGTCATTCTTAATGCGTCGGTGGCACAGCGGCTAGGTTGCCGACCATGTCCATGGTCCGGGGTTCGATTCCCGGCCGACGCACTCCTTTACCTCACTAAGCCAGTATTAACTGAAAAATAGGAAAGGTTGGGCATGGGGCTAGCAACCCCATCCTTTAAAAATAAACACTACTACAGAAACTTCAAGCCACCAACTTGAAGCCCTATGTTCCAGTGGGAACGTGAAGGAATAAAAAAAGTCATTCTTAGTACGATAAGCTAACATTATGCAAACAAGCAGTGGGAATAGTGAGAACAAATCATTCAATACAAACTGAGCCTTGAAGTGGCGGAAGAAACACTTGTCTAGTGCACAGTATGCTATTCAAAATCGGTCTCCATAAGTAATGTAAAGCAGGTGAGTGAAAAATTTAGGTAGGTTAATTGTTTGCTGGTTTTTTTTACAGTCATTCTGTGAAGATCAATTGAGTTGACAGCCTGAATAAGTCATCCTATTTGTCAAATGCGCGAGTTAATGTTACCTCAAGGTGTGCAGATAAGCTCTCCAGGACTGTGAATGATCACTCTAGACTGTTTTCCATGGTGCTTCAAAGTGTCATTTCCAGATGAGTAGGATTACCGTGATGATGGGTGCCGACTAATTTTGTTGATCTCTTGGAGTTTATCATTCTGAAGATATCATCGCCCAGATAAAATGACATCTTTTAGCATTCTGCATGATGTGAGACTGAAATCTACTCCCCATCACTCACTGTAAATTGGACGCTTACTAAACTCTAAGATTATTTGTGTCATTCTGCTTATTTGCTGCAGGAAACGAAGTACATGTGAGACTAATGGCTGAGAAGTAGTATTTGTTAAATGTAACATTTTTGCTTTATCATTTCCTCTAATTTGCTTCTCAATATGTGCACGATAGTGCTGTGAATTTTGTGCGTTGGCTGGACGAGTTCATTGTTTTTCAAAGTCGTGTGTGCAAATAGTGTTACGCTTTGTACACCATACGTCGAACTAGATGTTTCGTCAGCTGGAAGTTCACCTGTGGTGAATACTGGATCTTGATTGGTTGCAAGTTTAAGTTGGGTTGTCAATGTTGGTGAACATTGGGTCGTTTGTTTGTTCCGACTAGTCACCATATTTGCGAAAGACAGGAATGCTGTCATTGCCTTATTGTGTTCTGGTTAGCAGATGACTGGGGAAATACGATCAGAAGTATTGTTCTACCTAATGTTAACGTTTACTAACAGAATCTGGTACTGTTTGATTATTGCTCGATGAATAAACAACCGTGTTGCCCAATAGTTTCCTGTTTTTCTGCGTCTGTTACGCCGCATAGGGTTCTTCGTATTAGGCTTAGTCTTATGAAACCAGCAATAAGTTCAGGAACTCTGCTATCTGGAAATTTTACATTGTTCATCATTTGACCTTAAATGATGGTAGTTTACAGTATATCTATTTTGAAACAAAAAATTGAGCGGAGAAATGTTTTACTCTTCAATTAGTTCCTCATCATGGGCTTTACACTAATATATATAGTGTTTTAAACCATTATTGTAGGATTCATGTGGTTATTTTAGTTCATAAGGATCATCACTAGCCATTCAATAATGTCTTCAAGAAGTAAAACCAGACTGGCGTGATTCGTCTTTTTCAGGTATACTTACCAGTTTAGCTGCTCTTGCGGAGCTAGTTAAATTTCTAAAAACCTCCCATATGAATTTTGCAAAGGTTTGAATAAAGCTATAGGCATCTCAATACTAACTCATCTCGTCGGTAATCGACATCAAGCTGACTCTAACAAAGCTTTTAAAGATATTTTTCGTATTTCACCCTACCTACAAGTACGACTTTTACATACAACAGAGGTATTTGATATTTATCTGAACAAGTCATATCTATGTGTCCAAAGGAAATCTGTACAGCCCCCTGGCGAGGAATCATGCTCCTGTCGACGCCAAGTAAAATTCTGAGTAACATCATCCTGGAGAGAATAAAGGGCGCACTGGATACAGAACTCCAACCAGAACAAGCAGGATTCAGGAAAGGCAAATCATGTTCTGACCGAACTGCAACTCTACGCATCATCATCGAACAGAGCATCGAATAGCAATCAAACCTCTACCTCAACTTTATAGACTTTGAAAAGGCCTTCGACAACGCTGACTGCGAAGTAATTTGGAAACTACTCGAGTACTACGGCGTACCCCAAATATTCATCAACCTCATTCAACAGCTGTACGACAACGGCACATGTCAAGTGATCCACAACGGAAAACTCAGCGAGGCGTTTGCCGTAAACACAGGAGTCAGACAAGGGTGCTTATTATCACCAATGATATTCCTAATTGTGGTGGACTGGATTATGCGTCAGACAGTGGGAAACGAGAAGACAGGGATATCCTGTACCGACCGACGTGAAGAACCTAGAAGACCTGGATTTCGCGTGTGGATGATTTATGTTTGATGTCACACAAAATCGAAGACTTACAAGCAAAAACCGACAAATTGGTCGAAGAAGCAGCCGGTGAAGACAGGATTCCAGGTGAACATAGACAAGACGGAGGTTATGAAAATAACCAACCAACCAACAACAACAACAGAAGGAGCAACATCCAGCGCCAATCACCATCAATGGGAGGGACTTGAAAGAGGTTACTTCATTCACTTATCTAGGGAGCGTTGTCTCAACTGCAGGTGGAACCGATGAGGATGTCAAATCGAGAATCGGGAAGGCGAGAAACACATTCATCAACCTGAAACCAATCTGAAATATTCGTCACTCTGCAACAACAAGAAAATTCGGATTTTCAATACAAACGTCAAGTCAGTCAGTTTTTCTATATGGATGGATCAGAAACTTGGAGGCGGGTGACAAAGAATATTTCCAACAGCCTATTGCAGACCTTTATCAACAACTGTCTTCGCTGTATACTGCTGAAGATCAGATGCCCGGAAAGAACAGGAACCAACAAGAAACTATGGGAAGAAACAAAACAAGAACCAATCGCTCAACAAATATGCAGGAGAAAGTGGAGATGGATTGGACACTGGCTGAGGAGGCCCCTGGATGACATCGCGCGTCAGGCCAGTGCTCGAGTGGAACCCGAAAGAGAAGCGGCGAGTGGGACGTGCAAGGGTGACATGGAGGAGATCGTGTGAACAGGAACTGAAACGGTATGGATTAACATGGATGCAATTGAATAGTACAGCAGAAGACAGAAGCATGTGGAGGCGTGCAGTTGAAGCCCTATGTTCCACTAGGAACCCAGGGGAACAATAATAATACAATAATATAAGTTTTTGAAAACGATTCTCCCCCTGCTTGTAACTGTCTTCTGACTTTGTTATCTTACTGTTTACAATTCTAGCTTATTCTACTAACTTGTTTGTGTTCAACTTAATTATACAGAGTCATCCTATTCCACTTATTTAACATTATGTTACCAATTATTTGATTTTGTAACAACTTGTTGCTAACCTATAAGGATTAAATGGTCTCGAATTTCGTAATTAACCTCATGCTTCTTGCGAAACTTGAATCGCTTGTTGCTAACGCATATCCCAATTAATTGTTGTGATGGATTTTATTCCTTAATGTTCACCACTCACCCCTCTTTAGCTAACTAACACTAAAAATTCTTATGGACTAAAGTAACCACATGAATAGTAAAATTTTGACGTAGAAAACTATATATTAGTGAAAAGCTCATGATGAGGAACCAATATAAAAAAGGGATATACTGATTCACTCAATTTACTGTTATTTCTAAATATTTTTTGTAGGAATTGCGAAGATACTGAAACCGTCTGAGAATCGCTTTCACGTTGAAGATCCCCATTGAGTATCTGAAGTATATCTGTTTTGATTTGGGGTTGAAAAATAACGTGCTTGCTTTGGTCACATCTACTGTAACAACAGAAGACAAGGGCCAGGCAACAGATCGTTTATTAAGGAAAATCAACACATATTTATAGATTTTAATGTACATTATTGTAGATTATTGTTAGTAGAAAATACAGTCTTTTGACTGGTTGTTTCTCACAGAAAGTTAACCTTGCAACGCAAAGCCTTTGTTCTCATTTTCTCACCACCAATATTGGGAACATAAACACTGACGTCAATTACTGTCTACCAACTTTGGCTAGCAACCAGCTCTCACCACACTATCAGTCCATTCCATGTATGTTTGTTTAGATTAAAAGCCTCCTGAAAGTACTACTAATCTAGCACATCAAATGTTGCATTTTCCTCCATTCAGTGGAATTCGTCAAGGTGGTTTACCATTGAATCCCATTGCAACTAGGGAAACATGTTTCACCAATAATAATGGGGAAATAACCGATTTCAATCACTATATAAGCGACTGAATACTATGATTGACTTCCCACTAACATTCGCGTCTGCATTGTGGAAGACTTATGTGGATTAAACTTGGTCATGAGACTGGACTGTGGTGATCGGCTTTTACAATTCTGATCAGAAGAGTAGCAATGAGACATGTGCTTACATGGCAGTCATAGTCAAGCAGTGGATAACATCGTGAAACCCTTTGTTTTGGCTATTCCATACTATTTTTCAAGTCACTATGGTAAACTGCAACCTGTAAAACCCATTTGGAAAAATGTTGGTGTAGTTATCGATAACAAAAACAAACAAAGTTATAGAATCAACAAGAATTGATTAGCAGATAATACTTACATAGTGACCAGAAATAGTAGCAAGAACAAGTGAATCAGGCAGTTGACCCTGAGTTGAGTGCACCACCGTTAACACATTATGTTCCTCGTACATACCACATTTTGATTTACGAGGATAATTTGGACTAGGTGAATTTTCCTTTACATAGGGAAGTTGTACGTGTAGAACTCTTGCTGAGAAATTTTCTTTGAGTAGTTAACTCAACGTTTTCTGAGACACGCTGAGTGATGCATGGCGATGGCAAGAATTGTTAGATGCACTTCTTTCTCTTCTTTACAGTGACGTATGATTGCTTGACTGAATCATGTTTTGAGTCTGATCAACACTATGTGCATGTCATTTCATGTGTCACAAAGACACATGAGTCAGTGTGTATGTTCTGTCTGTTGCTGTAAGAGAAATATTTGAAAAAGGAGTATTAGATTCTGAGAAGATATCCATGTATTCTCCCAAAAACACAAGTCAATAAACATCAGAAAATATAGAACAACACATTTAAGCCAACAATATTGTTTTCAATTAGATCTCATCAGGCTTAACTCTAATATATATAAGTTTACAAATAAAAATAAAATATAAACCAATCATGGTGTTTTGTCTATAGGATAATGCGATGGTGAATATAAATTGTGCAATTAGTCATAATAGTTGTAATGATAATAATAATGGTTCTATCAATTATAAGGATGAAAAAGTGAGGCAATCTGTGATAACACGAATAATGAAAAACAGCATGATTAAACAAACAACTGTTCAGGTGGAAGTAGTCGATAAAGGCTAGTAAAAACAAATGAACCGATTAAGTAATGTTAGATTGTAAGGGAAGTAAATGAAACACGTGTATAATGAAGATGTGATAAGATTAAGGGATGATAATAAAGGGGTTGAAAATATAAACAAAGTGTGGTGTAGAAGTCATTAGTTGGCCAAGGGAGGGATAATGGCTGTACGAACTTCTTTTGAATGCATAGTTTAGGCTTAATAGTTCGAATGCCTATCGCCTCAGCTGTGTGCAGTAAACGAATACGAAGTCTATTGGAAAGATTCGGTGGGATACGATGAATTACTTTGAAGGCTCTCGTCTTCTCGATTACATGACCACTATCAATTAAGTGTGACAAAATTGAGCTACGAACTGTTTTTGTCTGTCGTTTGCCAAACCACGATGGGAGATGTTCACTAACACGTCGGTTAAGCTGTCTAGTAGTATGCCCAATATAACTATCACTGCAGGTGCAGTTGAAGTGATAAATGCACATAGATGTGGCAAAACTATCTAGCTTATCCTTCGTTTGCGTCCCAATTATTCGTCGGCTAGAGAACGACAAACATAGGTGTGCTGTATAAAATGTTCTTCGTATACTCCTTGAAATTCTTTGGAATAGAATCTCACTTGATAAGTCACCATTAAATTGTAGCTTAATAAATAGAGGTTTCTTATGAAAACATCGGAGAAAAAACCGGAGGCTCTGACTGTACGTAAGAAACCTCTATTTATTAAGTTACAATTTAATGGTAATTTATGAAGTGAGATCCTATTCCAAATTCCATGAAGTAACTCCACTGACCAGTCAATACTTGAAGAAAAATGGAGAAACAGCAGGCAGCTTGTCTAAACCTTATCATCTAAGGTATGTGAACACTTTTCTCCGGCGACAACTTGATATCCTGTCTCCCGAAATAATGCCTTGGTTGAATGCTGGATAACCTGACAGTGAATTACATATCAGTGTAAAGTGGGAACTCATCCATCAGTTGCTAGCTATTATCCATCGAATTTTCTCTACATTCCTGAAAACCTGACGGAAAAATGAAGCATATACGTCACAGCTTATTCGGGTTAACATCACACTCCTAATGACAAATTGACAGATCAAAACGATGAAATGTCCAATTTTCATAATTTTCATGATCAAATGAGAAATTTCAGTGCTCCTTTAGGTCATCAGTCGTACAGGTTAAGAAGGCAGCCATAACAAGGAGAAATGAAAAAAGCTGTTTATGCTCGAACATGAACAGTTTAACATCATTTATACTACTACACCTACGTCTCACACAATAACATGACAATGTTGTAGACCTCACCTGCTTTTGAATCAGAAATACACGATTCTATGTACTGCTTGAAGATTATTACTGATTTATACATAACCTCAAACATTCATATTCCGATGAGTACAATAAGATCATTATGGTAACTACCACCATTATTATTACTGCTTTGAAACGCCTATTTCTTCGGAAACTTTATGATCATTGGAGGACCTACCATATTCGCTATTTGTAACACACTTTGAATAGTCCACCTATGTGATGCACTTGGGATTATGATTGTCGTCAGGAAAATCGAATAACATTGCTTCTATAACCATTTGGGTATTATATATATATATATAATTCGTGGAGATCTGGAGGGCAGGAGATGTGATTCCCTGCATTAATTATGAAGGAGTGCTTGACATCATATTATGTACTATATGTAGTAGATGCAGGAAATCGGCGATTCTGCTGTACGAAGCATTGAGAACATATGTTATTATTAATAGTGGTGTCTGTAGGAATTTGAAATCTTCGAGTTCTGACTGCGGATGACTATTAAAAATTAAAGAGTGCGAGACAGCTGTTTCGTTTGGACTCATCGGTAGTATTCAGCCAATGTATATCCAACCCATGACTGTGATTACAAGGCAAACTCGTAGGCAATTCAGCCACTGAAACGCGACTCAATGGCCGGCTCATGATTTCCAATTTCTAACAATTCATGATTTTAGCGCGACCACCAGCCAGTGTTATCGGTGAGTAGTTGCCCCCCCCTAATCACAAGGGATAGACCTCGCCGATCGCAACCTCTCACATAATATGAGAGCAGGATTGAAATGTTGCAGGAGCTTAATATTCCCAATTACCAATAAACACATGCACTACAACTGGAGCATAATTCAGCAGCACATAACGTAATACTTGAAAGTTTTGTTTGACTGAGACCTAGGTCCTATTTTTGAGTTCAACATCAGTATTAAGCTCATTCCTAGCAGATTCCACAGCTGTGGTAATCCAAATAGTAGTCCAGCCACCCATTACTTTAGAACTTTCACATCTTCATCTTGTTACATTTGAGTTTCCTATAGCTTTTGTTTCATTGCATATGAAATAGTAAGCATACAGTCAAAACGATCTTAAATGTGGGATGACAGTGATGCTGAATATCCTGATAGGCCATTTGTCATGGTGTTAATTGGTAGGTGAATAGGGCCTCTCACTCAGCGAATTTCACCAGTACCATACGTTCTATTGGAGTTGGCAATATCAGACTTTGAGTTAAAACAAATTGAATCAGCCAAGTATGAATTCAGCTAGTGCACTAGATCTGCTCTAGATTTCTCAATCCTATTCACGACAGTGTATATAGGTTTCTTAATCATTTCATGTACACTTGTTTGGATACGTTGTTATATTCCTGTCTGTCTATAATGACCACTGTAATGCCATTGCCTGATTTATCGTTCCTCAATTTTCGGAGCTGACTTTTCTTGTTGTGACGAGTCCTTTCTAGCTCTCTTTTAATGATTCAGTGGTGCATATTGTTTTTGAAGTACTGTCACGTATTATATTATTCCCCCTCCTTGATTCCTAATGGAACATAAGGCTTCACCAGGACTTTGCTATTTCCAACAAACTGTTATCTCGTCTTCCACAATATCTCCTTTCTCGTCTGCATTGAACTCCAAGCTCACTGCTTCGCATTCGAATTCCAGTCGATGAACAGACATGTGACGTCACTCACTAGCCTCCTCAGAGTATGTTCAACTAATTTCTACTTACTCCTGCATAATTTCAGGCACAATGTTTTGTTGATGCGATGTTTCCAAGACTTCCTTACTGCTTCTCTGTGTTGATCAACCGAGTTATATACGGTATCAAACGAAGACATCTGTCGATTCAACACTTTTTGTGACATGTTGAGTCTCTCCCCATTTATAGTAACAATAACTTGTGATAGTAATAATACACAAAAGGAACCATTGGGAAAGGGAACAAACTCAAAGTATTTCTGTGAATGTTGACTGGTAGCTCACCAGTTTAGGGAATGATGTTCCAA
The DNA here is from genome assembly GCA_944472155.2 of Trichobilharzia szidati. Taxonomy (NCBI): domain Eukaryota; kingdom Metazoa; phylum Platyhelminthes; class Trematoda; order Strigeidida; family Schistosomatidae; genus Trichobilharzia; species Trichobilharzia szidati. The sequence continues at coordinate 8,294,317 of OX235275.1, forward strand.
CCGTATTACTTCAGAAAGCATATACCAGTCCTCAAGCTGGAACATACACATTTGACGTGGACCAGAGCATGATTTACAGACCAATTCAAAACAAAATCTGGAAGCTTTAGAAATGCAAAGCATATTTGAGGAAGAGTGCTGATGACCAGTATTGTTCGCTTACTTAGGCATAGATTGAGTAGGTGCAACCGAGCATGACGGCGTGTAAAATGGTATGGACGCCTGACTGCTTACCCTCAGTCTAACCAGTAAACTTGATCAGTGATCGTTAACACCCATTGATCAGTGAACACAATTATGCAGGGTGATCATTTTAGGTAATTCATTATCGCTACATTCAATTGGCTTGTATATCTCACTTGCTATGGCTCTTGCTGTTCATCCATCATTCGCTGATAAACATCGATCAGAAGGCATTTTGTCCATTTTTGATTTAATCTTTGACAGTGTGTAGAATACTTTTATTATCATCACTGACATCCACTTTTCAAGTGAAGTAGTACCGATAATTTGGTAGTTCAAAGTGTCCTGTGAAGTGTGTGATTTACATGGATTTAGTACAACCTCTTTTAAAGCTAAGTCTTCAGTCTACCATCTAACACTGTCAACATATAATCTCCATTAGAACTTCTGCGTATTGCTAATAAGTCTTTTTGACAAGATATGTTGCGTATTTCATATTATTGAAACCAAGCTTATGTAGTCTTTATATGCTTACAAGGACTAAAATAATCTAGTGACATTGTACAGTTTGTGTCACATTTTAGGTCCTGTGACCTTCACTGTGTTCCAGTCAACAGTATTTGTAGTATCTGCATGTTTCAATGAAATGTCAGAAGCTGTAATCTGAAAGTCATAAATCGAATGATACAATAATTAGTAACACAAACGCAGATCAACTAGTGATGATTGTTGACGGAGTGGTGATGGCTGTGATGATATCATTCTCAGGTGAAAATTATCGACATCCATCGAATTGGTTCACACTAATCAGTAAATTCTCGTCTGTTGTGGATAAAGTTAAGTGTGAAGTGAAGTGACAAAATTGCACGGAGGGAAATTCCGTTCAAACTTTGAAATAAAACACTCCTTTAGACACACAACAACTTTAGATGGAGACAATTTTCTATAGAAAACAGTTAACTTCTAATTTGGGTAAATCGTGAGTCTACTATATAATACGCTGGTTACTGCAGATTGGATACCATAAATAACTCATTCGGAAAAATTGTTTGATTTAATTAACACAGACTCACCTCACAAAAATATAGTTGCATTTTCGTGATAAAATTCTCTACCCTAACATAAATGTCATGTCTTTGTGTTTTATTATGACTACGCGTGTGGTTGTGTGTACCTGTGTCGGTGTGTGCAGGTGTAGGTGTCTGATTTAATCAGTGAGCAAAGCAATATTCAACTGGCAAAAAAAGTATACTGCACAATAAATCAAATTTTATTCTTACTATTCATAATGCTAATTGAGAAAGTCTCGAAATTTCACCTGATATAAATGGTAGTGTATAAGCAGAATCAAATTTCTAAATTAACTGAAATATGCAAGTGAGTGACAAAGTGTGGGCACTTCTCAAACTATATGCGTTTAATTAAAAATCATATGAAATTTAAAGAAACAAACTTACTCAGATATTATTAGGAGTATTCTTGGTGTGGCAAATGCTACTGACAAAAATTTATCAGTAGTCTGTTGTTTGTGCTGTCTTCTGAAATAGCCTTGAATGCCTGATATACAGATTAGGTTGGGAGGAGGAGAAGGGAAGACGATGCTTGTGGAACAATGAAGAATAGAGTGAAGCGAAAATGAAACAATCAGAATACGAATAACTTTTAGAAATGGAAATCTTAATATACGGTCTCTGTAGCTTAGCTCCACTGTATATCACTTCACCAAACAAACCATTCTGTTGTCAAATGACAGTGCGTTCCACCGTTAGAACAGTGTTGGTAATAGTGGGCTGAGAGCAACAAGATTCTGAACGAAAGAGCTTCACCATGTCACTTGATACCACTGAACTGGGTGAAACGATGCATTCATAAGATGAAAGTATTCATTAATCGAATTCGAATCAACTGGATAGGTGAATCTTGCGATTGTCAACCTTCATTAAAACTCTACCATCATTTTTTTAGCAGAAAAGAATAAAACTGGATGAGTCTATATGATTTATGTGAAAATAAAATCGATGGTATCGATACTTGGAACCACCAAAACATTGACCAAGTGACGGTCGAATGAATAAATAAATCCACCTCCCTATTCTTCAGAATATCTTCAGAAAACAAATTTGTTAGTGGCATCCTGCACCCTTCTACAGAATGATATCACAAACAAAGGCATTTTACACCACCAAATGTGCATTTTAAGTGAGTGTTATGAATGTGCTTCGGTTAACACTTAATTACATTATTCGGTTACTATGGGTGTGTTAGCACAGTAATCACAATGAATTCATGGAACGCCTATAAGTGGAACATTTGTGGAAGCCACAGGTAATCTGTTATAGTTATTGAGGATATTGTGTTATGAGTTATGAATGTATGTCGTAAATAGCATAACATCGAAAAGAATTGCAATTAACCAGTGTGGAGTTATGGGGTATAAATTATGATATAATATATATAAATAGCATTATATGATAATATAATATAATAAATTATAATATTTGATTGTTAGCTATATGTCAAATGAAATGATAGCCTCAAGTAATCCGAGAATTTGGGTTTCAGAAAGCTATTCATAACAGGTGACAATACTATACAAATAATTCAAGTTAATCCAAGTAATTAGAACCGATGCATAACAAGTATTCAATGCAAGATAACTCATCGAAAAGGTACTAAACTAGAAATTGAAAGGAAGATGAAATGAAGATCACCAAAATGATTGTTTGAGTAGAAAGAATGAACACTAAAGTCGATTTAAAAGATGTTAAAATGAGATAAGTGACAATCTGTTTGGGAGGTAAGTAATTAGTTGTGAAGGTATGAATTCTCGTCTCTACCTTTTGAAAGAATCGACTAGACTTAATAAATCCATTGATTCTTTCTTCTTGAGGACCTCAAACCCATGCTTTTATTGAAACAAGTATAAGGATTTAACGACAATCTGGTAGATTAAGTATCAAGAGTAGGACTACTATTGCGGTTGTCATGACGCTTTAGTCACGACAGCAGATACATCCTGCGTACCTTGTTTCCAAATATGAACTGATCAACACTGGAACATTTCAGTCCCCCAACGTCTGTACATCACCTGATTTAGGGATTCATATGAATGAAACGCTTAGTAAGTGAATACTGCGCATTCAACATGCTGACCAGAATTATATCGGTCTTATTCTGTGGAAAAGCAGTATAATGAACATCCCAGTCATACACTTAACTAGTCTGACTTGAATCGATTAGTTAAAATGTGAAGAGGTGACACAGCTGCTGAACATATTTGACCACCACTAGAACCATTGTTGTTTGAACTTGGTCTTTCCTTCTTGCAGCAATTCATACACAGAAATACCTGTTGTCGAACGTATTACAATATTCCAAACAGCTCTATTACTTGTGCACACCACAACACGAAACGCTAATGAAATGTTTGGCATCAATAAATTTGTCAACTGTTCTATTTCTAAAGAAAGAGAACTCATGCAAACCAAAGCCTCATTCGTGAAATTATACTTGGTAATGTGTTATGTGGAGCATACTATTTCGCCATTATTATTATAACAATCTGGAAAATGATATATTTGCATCACCAGTGTGAAAATGAATTCACTGAACATTTTAGGAATGAAAGAAGATCAGAAGGAGACACAGAATAGATCAAATCATTGCTGAAATACAAAAAAATGAAATACACTCATCCTTGTCTTGAAAGAACAAATGTATTTCCAGTGAACACTGAAGTGGTTAGTGATGTGCAAAGTGCGTCATATATAATAAAGTCAATTTAATCTACAAATAGGTCTTCATTTACAATTCTTCAAAAACAAGATAAATCTGTCAAGTTCATGTTATGTTGTCCACATTGAATGAAGTTGAGTGACAGTCAGTACATATGTAAACTTGCATGATATGTGAGGTGTGAATGTTGTTATTAGTAATGGAAACATCTAGTGTTCAAAATAATGTGATGAATAAGATGATGGAGATACAAAGTGACAAGAGGACTTTACTGTTTGCAATACATTTAACTTGTTTTGATTCAGCTTGGAAGTAGTCGGCGTCGAATACTCTGTAAACGAGTAACAGTAACAACACCGATAAATGAGATCGACGCGGTATTATGAATTTGCGATGAATAACATTGTTAAAATCAAGAAGCTAATCAGTCTTGGTTTACTTGACCAAGCTGACCGATATTTCCTAATGTCGAGTAAAATAACTAGTGGAGATTACAACATTCAGTGATTAGTTATCTTTTTGACTAATCCTAATTCACTTAACATTTTCAATGAGGTGGTTATTTACTGTGTGGTTTTCACGATGAACAAGAACGAACTGGTGATCGAATTATCGACATCGATTATATCAAAAATGAAATCAAGGTGATATTGGTATATAAATGAGACATTTCAGGAAATGAAATGGTTGTAATTTGGTTAAGGATGAGAAGGAATGGTCAAAGCTTGACTGACAAGTTCTAGGTTCACTCAGGATTCGTAGGTTGAAATTTTGAGAGCCAGGAGACCTTTGTACACAGACGAGTGTACATTGTCTGCATCTGAATCGCTCTACAGAGAAGCGAACTCAAACATACTTACTGGAGTCCAACACTGAAATATTTCTTGGCTATGACCGAGCACCCTGTCAACACTGGTGATTCCGTTTCAACAAACGCCTCATTCAAAGTAACATGCAAAGTAAAAAACCACCTGCAAAAGAAAATATGCTTCCGTCTTCTCTGGATTGCTGGAGATTTAGCTATTCTGACTGGACACTAGTAACTAGTGTGACGTGTCTAGTCCTTTCTTTGGTATTTTATTTATTATATTATTATTATTATTTCCTTTAATTCCTAGAGGAACATAGGGCTTCAGCCATGCGTCTCCATTGCGTTCGGTTCTCTGCTGTAGTTTTCACCTGGCTCCAAGTCTGCCCACACGCTTTCAATTCCTCTTCACATGATCTCCTTTCTTTGGTGCAGACTGAATTCTATCAGTCAGGTTTTTGCAATGTGGTCACCATTTTAGGTAGCTCACCATCACGGTGCACATTGATTCGATGATATTAGATGGTTGGAGGCAATCGGCAGGAAGCCTTGGACCTGGATTTCGTGCTAGTTGGCACTCGTCAGCAAGGCGTATCTGCAACCTTGAAGGGACATGAGTTCAACAAACGCCTCATTCAAAGTGGCATACAAAGTGAAGAACCACTTGCCAAATGTAACATCCTTCCGTCTTCTTTGGAGTGCTGGAGAATTATTTATTCATTTAGTGAAACCTAAGCTGTACATGCAGAAGAAAACTATCCAACCCTTTCCACCATCAAGGTGTCACCTTCTTGATTTCTGCTGACCTGGCTTTGCTAATCGGGTTTTTGAAATCCTTATAACACGTGTATCGATTAATATTAACAACTGTGTTTTTGAAAACTCATCACTTGTGTTACTACCATCTTTCACGAAAAACAGTTGTATTTAAATGCGATTGTACAACGAAAGAAAATGAATTCGCTGCAAAGAGCCTCTTCGCTGAACTATGTGCACAGTTTGGATGCATAAATAGTAATTTTCTAAGATTTACATGAAAGTAAATTTATGCGAGTTGATAGGTCATTACGAAAACCAGCCAACGTCTGTTGAACTTTCCCGAAATAAACACGAGTATTATATATATATACAAAAATCTCACCCATATTCAAAAGAGGCCTCCTCAGTATAATATTCATCAATGCTTTCTTCTTTATACGCATCAAGAGTAGCTTCCGGAGGTACATCAACTTGGTCTTTTGAAGTTTCAGGAATAGTTTCTTCTTTAGGTACAGTAATAGTCTCCTCTCTAGGTACACTAATGGTCTCTTTTGGAGGTACACTAATAGTTTCTTTTGCAGGTTCATCAATAGTTTCTACTGTAGGCTTCCCTGGTGTTAGCAAGATAGGTTCCTTTAGTTGCTGTCCTTCAGCAAATGAAACATCTTCTATAGCAATCGCAGTCCATTGTCGATAGAAACCTGGCTGTACACAATCGATTCGATATAATACTTGTTGACCGCCAGCACGTTTTTCGAGACAGATCATACGGCCACCGGGTTTCAGCAGCTTTTTCATCTAGGTCATTTGTGTGTAGAAAAAGTGAACACCACAGGAAAATAACGTTATTATGGAATTAGTTGGTAATCCTTAGTCAAAGCTGGAAACTTAAAATGACAGTGACTGATAAACCAGCATAGAAAGTGTAGCCTTGATAAGTATCAGCTGGTGTGCAGACACTTCCTAACATCACACAAAGATAAACAATCATCGGAATTGTGAAGAAGCGATGCCATAGGAAATGTGTTTCCTCGAAGCTGTGATAATTTAGTTTGAAAACCACTGGTTGTTAACACTTAATAAACGGATTATATTAATTTGAATTAAATTGTTTAGGTCATGTCTGACCTGACTAGTCGGTTTTCATTATATATCTTCCTTCTAAATATCTTACTCTGAGTTAATTATGGAACATAAATTATGGTATCATCTCGGACTCTTTAGTTCATATTCCATATGACAATACTGAAGAATCAAACCGAAGTTCTAGACTTACAACCTAGACACCTGTGGATAAATGAAACACTGAAGAAAATTTAAATGTGTGAGAATTTATTTTCTCCCTTACTTCAGTTACCAAGTGACACATTCAGTCAATAGATCTCAGTCAACACATTTAAGGTCAGACAGCACTAATGGCTATCATCTAGCAAGAAATTCACATACACGAAGACCTAATATTCCCATAATCACTGGACACAAACGGCGTCGATCAAAGCGAACAGAGAGTTCACCAGAGGAGACAAAATGAAGTTATATTAACGCCGGGGTTGATTTAAATTTACATTTACAAATAAATTTTCTGATCCATCGTAAAAGAAAATGTCGGAAGTAGTATCAATGACACTATAAGTTAAAGAATCACTGGAAAACCTGGGAGTACTGGACGGCTGTTTTATCCTAGTTTGGGACTCTTCGGCAGAACGCACCCACTGGGATTCGAACCCAGGACCCTTGAATTCTAACTTCTGCCAATTCAAGGGCCATTGGATCGGGTCCCAGTGGCTCAATGTTCTACGAGCTCGCCTTGTAACCAGAAGGCCCTGGGTTCGAATCCCGGTGGGTGCGTACTGCTGAAGAGTCGCAAACTAGGATAAAACAGCTGTCCAGTACTCCTAGATTTTCCAGTGATTCTCTAACTGTTGTCAGCTCATGATGAAATCCTCCATGCAATCGAACAAAATCCCTATAAAACCAATACTTGAGTATTAGTTAACTAGGCATATTTCGTGCCTAATAGATTTGGTGAAAGGTTTTCCTGCTAATTTATGAAGTCATGTCTTATTTAGGTATCTATACAACAAACTGAGTAGCCCAGAGGACTAACAATAACAGCAACATTCACTTGATTTCATTGCCGACGAGAAATCCAAACTCATAATGGGAAAGTTTTACTCGACCAACCAATTCATATATAGTACAAATAGTATTAATTCCCTATAAATAGTGGATGAAATGTTTTGCTATCATAAAAATCTAATTCAAGCTTGACTGAATTTAAACTGAAAAGTTTAGTATTATCATATCAGAGTGGTCGTGTTGTGCAGTTGCAAACTATGACATCATAGACATGGACTGTAACGATTTCACGAAACTCTCACTAGGTGCATACGTTGATGTAAGCGTTGGTGCAGCGTAACTAATTTCCATTTCACAAAAAGAAGAAATATGCCCTTGGTTCATCCATGGATAGAGTTATCATGAAGTGTAAAATGAATGAGGGAATGTTATAATACCTGGTTCCTGTAAAATAACTGTGTCCTCTGATCAAAATCAGTCAAAAATATTTGACTGGATAACATTAAAATCATGTACATGGATCACTGGGGGAGACAAACAGATTCAGGTTTTGGGTAACGTACAAAGCTTCAAGCCTGTACCTGTCCCTTCATCATAAGTACATATGCTTCATCAACTCTTTCCTAAAGAAATAGACTGAAGACTCGAACACCACGTCTTCTAGCGTTTGATTCCAATAATTAATAGCTTGGTGAGTGGCCCATAAATTGACAGCGAGATAGTTCTGTGTTTGCTTTTGTATCGCAGACCAACAGACATGTGCATTCAGTATGTCAGATAACTTCTTAATTTTCATTGATAACATTCTCCTCATAGAGCATTAGTTTCTTCGGGACTCAGACGCATTTCCTGCCAAATAAATTCTTAGTATTTACAGTGTGGAAAAAATATGTTTACAGACTCACTTTATCCACTACACTTTTTTCCGTTGTATGAACAAAAATGGCATCAAACGGAGTCTCTTTTGACCAATCGCTTTGAATGTCACCAGATGAGAATCGAATCTGTTCCCCAAATTTTAAACCAAAATCACGACCTCTATTTTTATAATCCAACCAACTTTTAACATTATTCGAAGCCAACTCAATTAATTTATCATTTGGCAAGGCTGCAACAGTGACACCAGAGCGACCATTCTTCAGAAGAAATACAAACAAAGAGAATAGAATTGTAGACTGCTTCATGTTTAGTAGATTTCCAAGAACAGATAAATAGCCTACCACATATTGTTCTAGTACAACACTATTGACATGGGATTACTTGTAAGAAGTGAAAATTGTTTACGTGGTTTTTTCAACTTAAATAAATCTTTCACATTTGTAAGCGTTTATGAACTATGTGTTAACTTCCATGAACACAACAATCGCAAATATCGGTGTCTTAAGAATAATAATAATTCTTTCGTTACCGTCAGCACTTTTATCACGAAAACCATGGGGATGAAATAAACCTTCTAACAACTGATCAATAAAATCAAATAAACCACTAAAATACTGCATCTCACTGCATCAGCTGAATGCAGCATCAGAGAATAAATCAAGATAATATTAGTGCACATTTCATCACGAACCAACATCAGTTAGAGATTCATTGGAAGGCATAGAGCACTGAATAGGTCTTTTGCTCTAATTTGGGACCATTCAACATCGCACATACACTCCAGCAAGAATCAAACTCATTATACGTAGCAAGCGTGTTCATTGTTCAGTGACTGCATCAGAATCCAATTTCGCATGAATTAACTGTGCCGAATACCGCCATCATCAATTATGGGTACTCAGTTGTTGACCATGATTCTTCTGCTTAATATTGCAAACAATATAGATTTCCTGAAGCTCTATTGAGAAGGCGTGAAGAGAGGAGTCCAAAATGTGGGAAATAAAGCAGGTGCGTGGATGTTACATTGCTAATCGACAGAAAATAGAACACATGAACCATTAGGTTCCGACGCGCTTCATGAAAGACAAACAGACTTACTTCGTAACCTGAAGGTCTAATGTTTGATTCTTAGTGGCACCATTGCTGGATACTTCTGAAAAGTTTCAAATTGAGATGAAACAGCTTTTCGGGCCTACTTGGTTTGTCATGACTTTCTAACTTTGAGAAACATTTTAACATTCCGTAGGACAAAGGGCACTTGGGTATAAAAAGAAAATTATGCTTCATGATGAGTATTAACAGTTCTTCATAGTACAAACATTGAGAATCAAGCGAATTAGAGTCAAATAGAAGTCGATATGACTAGAATCAAGACTAAAACTAGTACAGGTGCACATATCGTCTTAGGGAAGGGTTTCAACATCTCATCTTGAAAATGAAACACATTAGTGAGAGGAGGAGCATATATCTATCACAATAATTTGATCACAAAACAACGGCCAATTATTTTTGCAGAGTTATAGGATAACTGTTGACTATTTTGAAATATGTTCATAGTGGTCAGTGACTTGGTATTGTGTTACAATGTATTTCGTGTTACATGTTTAACATTAGTCCGTATGAATATTTCAATGTAGATATTGTAGTATTTAGCACGCCCCAATCAATTTCAGTAAGTTTCTCAGGGCCTATCTATATTACTCAGTGGATTATTGTTAGTTCCAATGAATTACTGACCCAAAACTTCTTGACAATGATAAATTCATCCAATACAAAGATATTAAACAGTGTATTTCAGTGCAACAGACTTACCATAATCGAAACACATGCTGTGAGGTATCCACTGCCTGGGTCAAGAACTAAAACACGAACACCACTTTCAATGCCGGGTTTTAGTAATGTCAGAATGCGCAGTTGCTAAATTATAAAAGATAAAATGAGAAATACATTTTAAATTATGGAAGTATACGAGCATGTCTGTATCATGAAAGTATATGAGAGTCGTCATATTCCAACGTCATTCATTGCTGACTGCCTCTTTAAGTTGATGGAAATGCAGACAGATGAGCGTCAGTTGTTACGGGACTGGAGATATCGCTTTTCTGCAGGATTTGTGCTATTTTCCTAGGATCCTTAGGATACTTGCTTTTACTTAAGGATACTATCTGATCTCAACTACCATGTCATACTTGAACCGAAATCTCTCACATAATTGAATTCATCTTGCATATTTCACTGAAGATTAGTCAGCCTCACTCGTCTGTGTACTGTCAAGGAAGACACGCCTAATTCTGCATTGAAAATACGCTTACAAACAATGAATAAAACTGTGTGAACGATTGTATTTCAAGAATTCCCATTAGCCAGTGGTGTTAAAATATGAGGTTTTTAGATACTCATCGAACAGTTTTAAGAATATATTCTATGCAAATGACGTCAATATTGAGAACCCCAGTGTGTTTATTTTCCCCTCAAGTAGAACGGAACTGTACAAAATAGCACCTACGTCACGTTTAAAGCACCAATAAATAACTGGTGAGCGAATCAATGAATGACAAACACTATCCAGTCGTTAGTCATGACTTCAAAATCTTGAAAACATTTACTCATCTGCCAAATCTCATCGTTTTTCACTGTATATTTGCATAATCCATATCACTACATTGAAATTGAAATATAATGAGATTTTGAATCAAAATTTGGCTCGAAAAACTGAATTTTCCTCCAAATTGATGAGTTTAGGTTACAAAAATTTGACTGTTTTCATATGTCAGGCAGTCATTACTGGGTGCGAACAAAATTCATAAAGAAGCAAGTAATTGGATGAGCAATGACTTGACAACAATGATATTAATGTTTAATATGCAACGTTCATTCTGTCTGAATGTACGGAGGTCATTCAGACTAAACCCATTGTTTCTCATGTTCACATCAACACTAATGTAATCATTCTTCTATTTATAAGGTGCACTTTGAATGACGAAGACAATAGTCAGTTAAAATAATGCATCTTCGAAATGCAGTAATGGAAAGAACTAAGCATCTGATTAAACAAAGGAAGTCTGTGGCAAACAAGAGTCAACACATGGATGTTTATATGAATCTACTTCGTCTAATGAACGTTTCTAGATAAAGACTACAGTAAACCTGTAACTGCAGCAACCATGCGTGTGTACAGCCTACTGGATGATCTCAGTCTGGCTATTTGCACACAGTTTCCCAAGGAAACTGAAATGAAAGTCAAGCGAGATGTAATATAAGGAATTTTAGTGGTATCTAAGAGTCCTAGACATATCTTTCTCAGCTACTTTGAATGCAACACTCAGTCACTGAAACAGATGTAAGCCATGTGTGTTGAGGGTAATGAATGATGTCAGTTTTTAATGAAACGATTATTTCCGATTTGCAAACTTCCGCTTTTCATATCGCCAGTAGACTAACTGGATACTTCAGAGTGCTACGTAAGTAATATATGGCATCTAGAAAAGTTTGCAAGCTAGTATAGATCTTGCCGATTATATGTCAAAGTATATTTAAATTTAGACATGTGACATCAAAAATGATATGCTGTTCCAGTACTTACACAGCTAGACACATCAAGACTTTACTTCTTGTCTATAAACTGACTTTCAGGCCACTGGTGATTTCCTAATCTCCTATACCACATGCAAATATGTGGAAAACTGGCGAGGAATACTAATAACACTTCAAGGGGAAAATTTCTCAATAAAGTGAACCAACACTATATATACATTGTGTGTGTTTTCAGAGTCAATGATGACTGCAGTTAAGTTTCATACAATTGTTCAAACAATTTGAAAATCAAAATGAAAAAATGGCCGAAAGACAGAGATAAATCCAAAAAGAGAGACGTGAATGCATCTACAGTCGTGAAGAATGAAACAAATTAAAACACCAAATGAAAATTGATTTATCACAACAATCCGCAAAATATACTTCGAATTTTCAAGAGAGAAGGTTCAATTCCCGATGTCTTGGAGCTCGTTTCTCGCATCCAAATGTAAACCAGTAGCGTCCTCTAGCAAACCACAACACAACAGCACTTACTGTTGATTCATGCAAAGTAGGAGTAGGCCTACCCTGGAGAGGAATGATGTGTGCCTAAACCAGCAGACAAAGCTGTGTCAGCTGTCAATGAATTCCGTAATTGATAAACTCTCACAGAAGGGAGACAGAATCTCACCAGTATTACGACACTCTCATGAGTAGTGAGATTGGCCTTGCCTGAAGAACATCGAGTTAGTCTTTCGCTAGTAAGTCCTTGTGTCGATGGCTTGGTAGTAGGACACTGGTCAACCTCCCAAATGGTCCGGGGTTCTATCCTCTGCATACGCACTTCTAGACCTCGCCTACCCGGCATTAGATGCGCTAAAGAAGTGAGGTTAAGCGTGAGGCTTGCAATCCTACATTGTTAAACACTGCTACTGAAACTTTGAAGCTCAATCCTGAAACCATTTGTCCGAGTGCAAACTGGAGTGAATAAAAAGGTAGTAAATCTTGGCTTAGATGCCTCGATTCGTTTCTGCGGTCATAAGAGCTGTCGTCAATTCACTATTGATGTTTCTGGTAGTTGAGACGATAGAGTTTTTCATCTGGAGCCAGTTGTCACACAGACGATGGTTTGGACTGATAATGGCGTCTGATTCCTGTTTTGTGGTGAATTATTACTGTCACTGTTATTATTATTACCTGAGCTCACAAAATCATTCATGGCCTAAACATTATGAGAGTGCTCGAATTTCTCGCCTATTTCTCAGCATTTCTTCTCAAACATAGCAATTTTTACTTGGCCTCACCACTTCGATATGACTTTGAGTGTAAGTGTCACTGGTGCGTTCTTTCACTCCTCTCACTATTCATTCACCCGACCAGCTGGAGTATTTCTGTGAGTTTGTTTGTTGCGTTCAGTTTGTAACCAGCAGTATATTTTATCGAAGAAAGGACATCCCACTGTTGTGCTGCTATATATTGACTAAACTAGAGTACACGTATATTCTAGTACTTCTTCGCGTTTATTATTGTGACTTAATGTTGTGATTACTCGACGTCCACAACGTAATTCAAAAGGCACTTGCGAAGGAATACGATAGTGTATTATTGCAGCAATCAAAATTCGAAAATCGAGCGAGCACAAAAGGTATCAATTGTTAACATGCAAGATTTAGAGTAATAAACAAATCAAAGTACAATTACACAATGAAAGTATAGTACGATTATGAGTAATAAAATGGGTCACTACACCACCTCCAACTTCAGTTGACCCGCAAAAATTAAGACTAGGCTTCCCCTGCATAGTAACTTGAGGTGAATGGTGAATAGGAGAGGTCCGAGTACCGTGCCTTGTGGCACTCCGCTGCGTACTGCTGTTCAACTCGAAACTCTCCTCTTGGACAGCAGTACGCAGCGGAGTGCCACAAGGCACGGTACTCGGACCTCTCCTATTTATTTTGTATATCAATGAGTTATCTCTGCTCACCGATTCCCCTATGGTCCTATACGCAGATGACTTAAAAATTTGGAGAGAGCTGAAGGGAAATAGTGACACGTCCACGTTGCAAGAGGACCTCAGCTAATTGTCAGAGTGGTCCATAGAATAGATGCTCCCGATAAATGTGGCAAAATGTGCAACCATGCGCATTGGACAAGCAAGCACGAGCTCTTATGAACTAGAGGGAATTACACTTCCATCAGTTCAGACTCACTTGGACTTAGGTGTCATAGTTAGCCACGACTTAAAAACTACAGCACACTGTCGCGCGGTGGCTGCACGTAGTTTCAGGTCATTATGGGCAATTCGTAGAGCCTTCACTAGAATCACCAGAGATATGTTCACCTCCTTATATACATCTCTGGTGAGGTCAAGACTGGAAAACTGCATCCAGGCCGCCAGCCCTTGTCTAAAAGGGGACTCACTTATTCTAGAAAGGGTTCAAAGGAAGGCAACACGTATGGTTCAAGGCATGACTAACTTATCATACGAAGAAAGACTAGACAGTTTAAATCTCTTCTCCTTGTCATACCGTAGGCAGAGAGGAGATTTAATCAAAATGTTTAAAATTTTAAATAATGACTACGGACCTGACCTATTTTCTCTTTTCCTTCCCACCAGGTCGGAACACCTTAGAAGACATAGCAGGAGAGTTCAAAAGCCAAGAAGAAATCATATTGCTGTTGAGTATTGGTTCTCACACCGAGTCATAAACTCTTGGAACCGACTCCCAGAAGAAGTGGTGTCTGCAACCTCAGCTGATTCGTTCAAGAAGGGTTTGGACAACCACAGAAATTTACTAGAAAAGGATTAACATAGGCTCCAAGCCTTCTATCCTCAACCAATAAATCTGAATCTGAAATCTTAAGGGCGACACGCTTAATTAGTTGGTTTACAGATCTGTAAACCGCTGGCCCGTAAATGGTAAATAAACGTGAATTCGTGTTGTAAATTACTAACTTTTTCATGACAAATAGTTTTGACTAAGCGGGAATAACAGTGTCTGGGTTTATCTGCTTTAAAAGGGAGTATGACCGAGTAAAATCGGTTGAACTCACCACACTTGGGGACAGAATAATGCCACCATGCTCGATTAATTGAAATTGATTTACATACGGATTTGTTGTAACGAAACAACCACGATTTACAAGTTCCATGACTTTCAAAATATACTTCGGTCTGGGATGCCCAGGTTCTATGTAGAAATAAGATGCAAATTTTAATTACTTTGAAGACCGTTGATCAAATCAATGTGTTTACGCTCATCCGCCTTACAGGTAGTTTTACACGTGACAGGGTGAGAAATTGTCGTAATGATCAAAATGCTATTGAAAATAATAGCAAGATCCATTTGTCAGCGCGGAAACGCAAGTGACAACTTTGAAATATCTCCTTTCAATATTCCAATATCGTCCAATATCCAATATCGTTTTTACGAGCTAGTATAAACCAATTTGATTTCTTTGTGCTCGCCTCTTGATTGTGAGGTAGAGGTTCCTGATCTTCGGTAAAGGTCTGCGTAGCTCATCCCACCCCTCGACTGTCGTAGCTTTGGTTTACTCCAAAAGGAGTAGTGCAGGGATTAATCATATGTGGTTTGTAGAATGAGGTGTGTTAAGACTAACTTCTGTGAATGGAGTTGATCCTTTCACCAGCTGGTCCTTCGGTATCGTTGTCAATAGAAAACAGATAATAATAATAATGATAATAATAATATTAGGTGTAGTTAAAGCTGTCAGGAGAGTAAGACGAGAGAGAATGTAAAGAAGTAAAACGACAAGTTTAGTTATCTACCCTTGAATGGTGTATGCGATTTCAAGGGGATAGGCCATTTTGACGCAGTCCTTGAGTCGCTACACGGTTGTCCAGCCTTCGCTGAAAGGCGTCCACAGCTGCTGCCATAGCTACATCTGACGGTAAGGAATTCCAGGCACGGCAAACCCGCAGGGAAAAGAAGTGGGAGCGCACCCGGGTCCTCGCCCTCTGATGAGCTATCCTTCTAGGATTTACATGAGGGAGCCTATACCTACTCAATGGCAGGACACCTTTGTTTGGGTGATTCTGGTCGTTTGTTATTTTGTAAATAGGCCTATTTTCTTCAGCCTTTCATCATATGGTTTATTTCGGAGATCAGCCACTCCTTTTGTTGCCCGTCGTTGGACTCTTTCCAAGAGGTCGGCGTCTCTTCTAAGCAGTGGGGGTGCAATGATATTATGCACTTCAAGGTGCGGTCTGACGTATGTTTTATACAACCTTAGAAAGAGCCCAGCAGTGAGTGCACCTAATTGTCTATGTGTAAAGTGTATGACCGCGTATGCCCCCGCCCTACCCCGTGTAATTTAAGCTTGTTTCCATTTTCTCCGTTAGAACTAGACCTAAGTCACGTTCCGATGTTGAGCAGGACAAGCCTTCATTGCACAGGGTGTGCCTTGCATTCTGCAGTCTACAGGTGCGTAACTTCACTACTTTGCACTTTTTCAGGTTGAAAGTCATGCCACTGGTTACCGCCCAGTCTTCAAGAAGCCTTAGATCTGCCTGCAGTCTATCTGAGTCCTCCGGACACATTATCGCCCTCCATATCTTCACGTCGTCAGCGTATAGAAGATTTGGGCTGCTTAGACGACGTGGAAGATCATTGATAAAAATCAAGGACATCAGTGGCCCTAGGATAGAACCCTGCGACACTCCTGATGACGAGCTGTGCCAATATGATCGGACTCGATTGACCTTACAGCAAAATCGCCTTTCATCCAGGTAGTTCTTTAACCATGAAAGAAGTAGCTTACCTATACCTGCCTGTCTTATTTTGTGTAGATGAAGGTCATGGTGAAGTGGGTCGAATACCTTCTCAAAGTCTAGGAAGACCACATAGACTGGAACATTCCCATCCCAGCATGATGTCCAGTCGTCCCAAGCTGATAATAAGTTAGTAACGCAGGATCTCCCTTTCCTGAAACCGTGTTGGGCTTCATGGAGTATTTTAGACCTGTCCAGATATTCCCTGATGTGATCATCAATAATACTTTCCAGTACTTTTGATACCACTGGAGTAGAGCTACTGGTCTATAACTGGTGGGATTTTGCCTATCCCCACCCTTTAAGATCGGAGAAAGAATGTTTCTTTTCCATTCCTTCGGCGGTTTCCCCGATTCCATGGAGTGCAGGAACAAGTCGCAGAAGGGCCTACAGAGAGCTTCGGCGCACTGTTTCAGAACAGATGGCCTGATGTCGTCACAACCTTGGGACTTCCCAGGTATGAGTCGCTGCAGCTTTCTCAGTACTATTGCAGGGTTCATTTGGGGGGTGGCTATCTGGTCTTCCTCCTGTGAAATAGTGGTGCCACCATTTTGGTCCATAACGGTAATACCCACATTACTGTTTAGCTGTTTGGCGAAGGCTAAACTAAATGTTCCAGCCATCTCCAGACTAGTGAGATATTGACTGTTTTGGCCTACTAAGGCGCATGCATCCTGTTTGGTTGGTTTTCTCTCCAACATGAATCGGTACAAGTTCTTGGGGTCCGCCAGGAGTTTTTAGCAAGGTTAGCTTGGAATGACCTCCTGTCCCTCCTGACTGTCGCGTTGCATCGTTTCCTGAGTTCCAGGTATGTGTCATGGTCGATCTGACACTTAGATGCGCGCCACGTAAACCAAACCTTCTGCTTTGCTTGCAGAATACGCTGCGTGCCTCTCTTTAACCATGATGACTTTCTTTTGGGCTGTGCTGTGACTAAAGGGACGGTATCCGAGATTACTGTATGAATAATCATTTTTACCACTTCCTAGTGTTCATCCACAGATAGCTCGCTCCGTGCTAAGGGCCAGTCTGCGTCGGACAAGAGCCTCCGCATTTCAGCATAGTCAGCCTTACTGTAACACAGACATGGTAGCGTGACTTCACACTGCAAATGCTCACGGAGAAAGAGATCGAAACCTATGACTGCATGGTCACTACTTCCTAGAGGAGTCATGATCCGGACCTTTTCGAGAAGTAGTTGGTCACTAGTTAGAATGTAGTCTACTTTTGATGACTTTCCACTAGGGCCCCACCTAGTGTCGTCTCCAGCATTCTCAGTCAGTCCCGTGTTTCGAATAGTTCGCAGTAGATTTCGGCCGAATTTTCCCTTAGCATACTTCGATTCAAGTTTCAGCGATGGGGCATTGATCAGTGAAAATTATAAATTCACGGCCCTCCACTAATTGTCAAAAATGACGTAAAGCACAGTACATAGCCAGAAGTTCTCTTTCGAATATTCTGTACTTCGTTTCCGCTAATTGAAGGCGCCTCCAAAAAAGGCGAGTAGTTGCCACTCTTTGTTGACTAGCTGTTGCAGAACTGCGCCGATTGCAATGTCTGACGCACCAACCGAGATACTTAACGGTGCCACTGGATCCTGATACACTAAAAGTGTGGCATCCGCAATAGCTTTCTTAACTTGAGGGAAAGCTTTTGGAGCAGATGCTTTGAGTTCGATGGACTTCTTACTCCCTCGAAGAAGGTCTGTTAATGGCTGAATCAGAGAAGCACAGTTGGGATTAAACCGTTGGGGATAGCTTACTCAGCCGTTAAAAGTGCGAAGACTTTTCACTGTCTGTGGCTCTGGAAAGTATCGCCTCAAATTTAGTAGCCAGTGGGCCAATGACCTGGCAGTCAATAGTGTTGCCCAGAAAGTCGAGTGAGTCAACGCCTATCTGACACTTTTGAATATCGATGGTAACACCATGTTGGCGTAACCTTTCAAATGGCATGTCCAAGTGTTTAAGGTGATTTTCCTTGACTGGACTGGCAATGAAGCAGTCGTCTAAATATGCATAAACAAAGCCGAGACCATGGAATGCCCTGTCAGTGAAGCGTTAAAACTTTTGTGCTGCATTCCGGATGCCAAATGACGTACGTAGAAATTCAAAATTCCGAAAGGCGTAGTGATAGCCGTCTTTGGAATATCTTCTGGTGCCATCGGGATTTGGTTATACACTTTAACCAGTTAATGGATTTCTACTGCTTGTGGGTATTTTCTTAGCGTGAGGAAAGTTTATGAATTTCAGCTGTTCCAACAGGAGTTGAGAATATTAACTGCTCAGCAACATTATGCATACAAGTTCATCACATTATCTAAGGAAAGGTGGGTTGCAGTTGATGAGGGATATGTGGTGCCCAACGAGCGTACATCTGTCCATGTGATGTTGCGGTGAGTTATACCTTTTCACGTTATCGGTTTATGTCCATTTTATTCCACTTATTGTGTTGGGTAGTAGTTTTACAAACGAGATTTCTTGTCTGTTTGAGGATACGTATGTTAACCGTTAATGTTTTATCTAGAATTATAAATATAGGCAAAAAACAACAGGTGTAGTATTTAAGCTTATACATTAAATGGACCTATAATTTCGGAGGCTCTCAGATAGGAACTAGAACTACTATCGTAAGCAAACTCTTGTAGTTTGTCATTAAGCACCTTTTTGAAGGAGTCCAATGTACTTGCTTGACGCATTTCCATTGGTAGTTTATTCCATATCTGTGCATACCTAATCAAGTAAAACTTTTGCCTGGTGGCTGTTTTACATTGTTCGATAGCTACTGTACCCTTAGTGTGTCTTAGTTTGTAGCAATACGCGGTACGTCCAACGTTTGCGTTACATTTTTGCGTGATTCGTTACATAAAATTTATCTTGTTGTAATCCTTGCACAAGTACTCCACTACCTCCATACCCATAACTATTAACTCTCATATCAAATAGTTATAGTTAACCAAAGTAAAAAGCAACGAACTCAATCCCCTTTAAATTTGATGACTAATTTTAAGTCGTTGATTGCTACATCAAGCAACACACTCCTTACAAATGGTTATAGTGAGCCACATAACTCACTTGTATGTCGTAAGCGTCGAGCTGAAACTGAGGATAAAACTCTATTGACAGATAGTATTAGCACTACTCCCAGAAATTCAGTACCCTCTGCTCATACAGAAACCCTGTCTACACCTTATGTGCTTATCGAATAGCTCCAGCCCTCAAGCTCTGTTTCGGTACTATCTTCAGAAATAGAACTTCTAAAGTTGTCTATAGGAGAACTTAAGGCCAAGTTAAGGGAAATAAAAAACAAGTCAGTAAATCCTGGAATTTCTGAAACCAATACCAAAATATCCAAATTATCAGATCAGGTCAGCGATATCAGATCGCAGGTCTGTGAACTGACACCTTTAACTATTCTCATGAAAACTGTATACCTTAACAAACTTGACAGTGAATCGGTATCTAAGGTGGATAACCTCATTAACTTTGTTACTACAGAAGTAACAAAACGACTCGACGCCAAACTAAATGCTGTTGTCTACAACGTTCCGGACAATGAGGCACTAAAAAGGGTAGAGTGCATCCTACTTAGTGAGGCGAAAATGCCCAACTCCAAGACTAAGTGCTATAGACTGAAGAAGAGTCAACATGAAAAGTGTTGTCCTATTCGCTTTCAGTTCGAAACACCGGAAAATTCATCCACTCCCAACACACCCTATCGCAAGCCAGAAATTACAATCTAATAAAGGTTGTGGTGGACAAGACAGTTATAGAAAAACGCGTATATAATTATCTCACTGAGTCTAATTGTGGAATAAACAATAGGACATTGCAAGCAGCAATTATACCCCACCCTTTGAGAGATACCGTAGAATCCACCGCACTACTCCTCTCAAACCACACAGAATTATCCCCTTAGTGAGCGACACCAACCGAAAGGCCACTAAATTGTAATCAAACAGCCAATAAAACTATACCAAGTATCATCGTACATACAGACATGTCACCAAAAAATCCCGGAAAAAGAGACAAAATCCCCCGAAAGTTGACCCTGTCCTCTCCTGTCCATAAGTCCATTGGTAAAAAAAGGAGAATATGACCCCAAATCATGCCAACAACAATCGCAGCATAAATAAGCCCACACTCCCCACTGTCAATATTATTAGCACCCACAACGTGCGAAATAGCACCATGGCCCACACTGATAACCAACGCCACAACAATGCCACCCTCAATAGTACAAGTGGCAATAGTCTGAACTCGACCACCTACAACTCAGGGTATTCACAGTATGGCACACAAAAAAATTTTGATCGGATATATGGTACAAGTCTGCTGGGAACTAACCCACAAAGCAGTACACACGAAACCCGTACAAGGACACAACTAGTACCTAACAATAGGTGGAATAATAAACCATGGTCTTCACAAGGTCCCAATCATTTTTTATTCCCTGCGTTCCTGTCAGCGTTGAAAAAACAGCTGGTAGGGATGTTGACACTCCTGAACCACTAGTGCTGGCTCCCTCTTTGTATGAATATGGGAACAGTCAAGTTCACCCGAATCCATTAGGCACACTTGACACATGCACAAGTTTAGGTCCCTACCCACGTTTCTAGCTTAACTAAAAATAAAAATGCCTTAGCCTATAGCAAATACAGTACTCCAACGCTTAATTCTTCACCGAAAACAGCACACACCAACTCGATAGACACAGATAAGCATGATGCTGAAACTCGTCTTAACAGACGGTTGTCATGTCAAACAGTACTACTGGGTGCTGAACCACATTCGGGGCTGATTAACGAGCTTAAATACTTCAAATACTATTTCAAATCTCATCTTTACCTAATTCTCATAAATACTAGATCTGTTCTAAATAAACTGCCAATGCTCAGAGCACTCACAGCAATATACAAACCCCCTATAATTGTCATCACTGAATCCTGGTGTAATTCGAACCTACTGGATGATGAGATAAGCTTAGATAACTACACACACTTTCGGTGTGACAGGGAAGGTGGTAAGGGAGGGGGTTGTTTCATGCACTTTCTGAATGCACTTACTGTATCACGGCTAGAAAGTAGTACACTTAACATGCCTGAGACTTTATGGGCTAACTTACACTTAAATAACGCAATAGTATTAATTGGATGCACCTACAGAGCACCTGGCACCTTTAGTAATTACGAGACCCAACTTAATAATACTCTAGAACAATTATTCTCCCTACACTACGATCATAAGATCCTATGTGGAGACCTTAACTTACCGGAAATCAACTGGGATATACCCACAGGCTTGACTAAATTTGATAAGTTCTTAGGCACACTGGATATACTTGGCTGGCAACAGACTGTCACAACCCCTACAAGAGGTAATAACGTACTAGACTTAATCTTCTGCCACAATATAAGTCCCCTTTCTACCCTAGTAGGTTCTGAGTTTTCAGAGAGTGACCACAAAACTGTGCTGTGTGCACTGCCACTTCCGTCAAGTAGCAATGCAACCCATACCCCTACTTCACAACAAATAACTTACAGGAACTACAGTAAGGCAGACTGGACTCTAGTAAAATCAATGCTAAGGTCCTCAGAATGGAGTGAGTACCTCTATACTGATAGCCTCTCGAAAGCTCTAGACATCTTTTACTATGACTCCAACACATGCTTAGATGCTGTCATCCCATTTCAAACACTAAAGTTTTCCCCACATAGAAAGACATTCATAAAGCCAAAGGATCGTAGGAAACTGAAAAGACTGTCAACAAGTTACTTCAGGCGACACGACTTTAGTACACTAAAGGTCAATACTTAGTACTCTTAGCTCCATCTCGCAAGCTCATAACTTGCGTATGAGAAATGAAGAATGCACGGCACTAGCCAGCACCACCAGAGTAGGTGCTCTCACAGAAATCCTAAAGAAGCGTCATAAAATTTCTCTCCTTATAAACAAGGGTGAACTATACAGCAACCATGCAGACATGTGTGAACTGTTTAACGAGACATTTGCAGCTAACTACCTTAAGCCCACAAGTCCACTTCTCGGTTTACAATCTACAATGGAACTCCCTTCTTCTTCAACGCCGAAAGAAATCAGTACAATTCGTTTAACTTATTCTAATATTAACCAAGCCATTAATACCCTTAAAAGCTCTTATAGCGCTGGTTTTGACGGTATACCGTCGTATCTTCATAAACACGGTGGTTCAGACATTTCCGTTTTATTACTTAGGATTTTTACAATGTCCCTAGAAAGCCAAACCTATCCATATAAATGGAAAACCACATTTATGGTACCCAAACACAAATCAGGATCAAAAACTGAAGTCAACAACTATAGGCCAATCGATATTACACCCGTAGTATCTAGAATCACTGAAAGAATAGTTAAAAGTGATATTGTCAAGTATTGGTTTGGTAGGGATTTTGTTTAATTAGTGGTTCTCTAACTGATGTCAGCTCATGATGAAATCCTCCATATAATTAAAATTGATATTCTCAAACATATGCTCAGCTGCAATATTCTAAGTCCCAAACAACATGGATTCCTAAAATCCAGATCATGCATGACATGTCACCTTGACTTCTTTAACTATATAACTAGCAGCCGAGACAAACAACAACTAGTACTAGTCATCTACTTCGACATATCCAAAGCCTTTGACCGCGTTGACCATTTGCTTCTAATAAATAAGCTGAACTCCTTAGGAATACGTAACCCATTATTAGGATGGATTGAATCATTCCTTAACAATAGGTCCCAAGTAGTTAGACTGGGGTCTGTAAACTCCAAACCTAGTCCAGTCACTTCTGGAGTAGTTCAAGGCAGCGGCTTAGGCCCCCTTCTATTCACTCTATATGTCAACGACATATGCAGCTGTTTCTCACTTGGTAAACCATCCATCTTTGCAGATGGTTTAAAAGTAGCTTACACATTCCATTGTGATGACTTAGGATACTTTCAGAAAGCTGTTCAGGAAAAACTAGATCGAGTAACCGCATGGTCCTCCACATGGAACCTAAAATTCAACCTTAAAAAATGTGGTTGGATCTGTTTCGGTGCACCCTCAATAAATATTAAACTGGTACTTGAGTCTCTTGACTTGCCTAAACTCCAAAGTGTTGCTGACCTAGGACTCAGGTACTCTAGTGACTTGACATTTTCTGAGCAAGTGGCGACACAGACGCGTAAATCGAGGATGCTCTTAGGATGCATACTCAGGAATTTCCACAGCTACGAAGCGAAACTATTATTATATAAAACTTGTGTCAGACCACTACTTGAATATTGTCCATTTATTCTCAGCAGCACTCGCGTAAGTGACAAACTTGAAATAGAAAGTGTCCAACGATACTTCACGTCTAAACTACCAGGATTTGACTGCGAGAAGGACTACACATCAAGGTGTATAACTCTAGGTATCGACCCACTCTGGATGAGACAATTCAATATTGACCTAACATTCTTCTTTAAAGTCTTGCATAAAATATCATTCTCAGACAGCAAGGAGATACAGTTCTCACCGGAAGGCTCTTACAACCTGCGTAACCAAATGTGCACAGTATATAGGAAAATCTGTAAGACAGCACTCCGTGCAAACTTCTTCATAGTCATGTACTCTAATATCTGGAACAGTTTACCCCTAGAAATAAGGACCTGTGACTCTATTATAACCTTCAAACGCTTGCTATATAAACTGTTTCATCCCAATGACTATGAAAATCACACCGCACCACTTATTTCTAAAACGCATGAGCTATTAGAACACTATAACGCCTAGACTCACTACTAAATATTATGACATTAAATGAAATCTAAGACCGCAAAATACATGAAAAACAACTAGATCATACATAATGTTTACTATACAATGATATACATTTATAAACATTTATATATACATAAAGCATTAATGTTCTTTCCATGTTCTCATATTTTATCTTTCTGCTATACTGCTGCTGAGCAAACTGTTCTATATACCTCCTGGTCGAGGTCGAACAACCCAACATTTAAACTGAAATGACCATTTAAGTAAATTCAGACTCAAATTCCATGAACGATCCGATGCTACCATTTGAAGACGCTGGCCAACATTCTGTACAAGGAGTATTCTTGATCTGAAATAAAGAAGCAACTGGTTTTCAAGCAGTTTTCAATGAATTACTCAACTTACATGCACAGTCTGCAATGCTGACGCAAATGGCGCAAATGGATAGTTCTAGAATTGACCTCGGCCCCATTTGATACAGTAAAACAATCCAACGTGACCTAATTTAGCTTTTGAATTCACGATCACATTTCTTTCCTATTACAAAACTACGATAAGACTGCTGAAAAAATGGAATAAATACATCGCTGACCTCAAAATAATACATCAATAAACTTTAACTCAAGGATGCTGTTCACAACAAAGTTGTATAGGAGAATTGACTTCAAGCTTTATTTTTCCCAGATATTTGTATTACATTCATCTGATGTCTGGGTTTTTTGTTAATGCGAAGGCAATATTTCTATATCTCTTTATGTGTTACACAGACAGACTATTTGCAGACTGTTCCGACTGACTCAAATGTCAAAGAGAACAAACAAACTGTAAATTCAACATACACCGAAACATGTGTAATTTATATAAAAACTTATCCATGCCTGTACAATTGGTATGTTCCTGCATAAACAGCAATAAATGTATATATAAATTATCATCTGAAAGTCGAGTGCCATTAGTAGAGGTAAAAACTAAGCGGTTTAGAAGCATATAGTAAAGTGTCAAGTTTAGTCTCAGGCGTCTTAGCCACAGTGTTTCTAGTCCTAGGGTATCACATCTAGTGGAGTAGTTCGCACCATTTTCGGTTCCGAGTAATTTTAACGTGAAGTACCTCTGCACTCCCTCGACTTTCGATTTGTCCTCTATGCGTATACTACTATACATGAATGAACAGTAATCAAATAAAGGACGCACACAAACCCTGTACAACAGAATTCTAGACTCATTTCTGTAGAAGTTCCTGAGTAGAAAGCCGATAAGTCTCCGTGTCTTTGACACTTGTTTGGAGATATGTTCAGAAAATGATAAGTTATGTGAATATTTCAGCCCTAGGTCCAGTACAGATTCCAGTCGTAGAAGTGCATGGCCTTGAATTGTCAGGTCAAGTTCTAAATTGTTGCAACCTATGAAGAGCCAGCCACATTTTTCGACATTAAATTGGAGTTGCCAGGTGTCACACCATCTATCCATTTTTTCTAATTCTTGCTGTATGGCGTTTACTGTTATTCCAAGATCTGTGTTCTTGCATTTATACGTCACTTTCAAGTCATCTGCATATAGTATTGGTTTACCTACACTAAAGCATTCACAGATACTGTTTATATATATTATGAATAAGAGTGGGCCTAATACACTTCCCTGGATCACACCACTACTTACTGGTTTAGGCCTCGAGATTATCGAGCCAACTTTCGTTGTCTGACTTCGGCCACAGAGAAATGATTTTATTCAGCTCAGGAGAGGATCACATATCCCTAGTGAGCATAACCTGCTGACTAGCAGATTATGGGGAACTCTGTCGAAGGCTTTTGTTATATCGAAATATAGTACAATTACTAGTTCTCTGTTGTCCCCACTTCGTGTAACTTCGTTGAAAAAGTCTATGTGACAGGTCACACATGATCTCTTTTTGAGAAATCCGTGTTGTGATGGATTGATAAGTTCGTGTTCTAGTAAGTTGTTTGACACTTGATCTTTAACCACTTTCTCCATTATTCGGGATATTACCGGTGTTATATTGATAGGTCGATAGTTGCATGCACTGGTTTTGGCCCCTGCTTTGTGCTTAGGTAATATGTATGTGGTTTTCCACACTTCAGGATAAGTTCCAGTTTCCAACGAGAGAGTAAATATTCTAAGTAACAAGACTACCATTTCCGTGCTACCATTTTTGTATATGACAGATGGTATGTCGTCTGTTCCAGTACTACCATTAGACTTCAGTGTTTTAATCGCTGAGTCTATATTTTGTATATTAAAGTCTATTTCACCTAATTTGTGGTTACTTCTGCAGGTCATTTGGAAATTTGGGGTTGGGTGCACGCTGGTGTCATTGCAAAACCACTCACTGAGGAGTTCCCTTATGAACTGGGGATCATTGTATACTATACCCTTATGTTCCAAGCTGCTTACATCATTGTCTTTACTGCTTTTCAGACGTTTCTGCAATATCCTACAAAGTTCCTGGGTTTTGAAGTTACTCACAAGTGCTTTATTTTCTTCAAGTTGTGACATCATTTTGTGTTTCTCTTCCAGCAGTTTAAGGGTTTCATGTATTTGGCTTAACGCATTAAATTCCTTGAATACATGGTATTTCCTTTTCAATTTCTTTAGTTTTAGTCGCATTTTGCGGTCTATAAATGGAGTTGGTGTATTTAGAGCAGATTTTAGGGGCGCGATTATGTCTCTTGCTGAGCCAATTGTTTTGTAGAAAATATCAAGTGATACTTCTAAGTTATTGTTGATGAAGTATTCTTCCCAGTCAGAACTTCTCAGCAGATCTGATAGGAATTCACAATCAGCATTCTTATGGTCCCTATATTGATAGTGCACCGGAGAATTTTTAGGTGTGTGTTTAGTTGTTAGTCGGAATGGTAGCGTGCAGTACAATATGTTGTGATCACTGTTATCAAGTTTATTTCCCACCTCTATCGAGATGGGCTCTATTTCATGACAAAGGATTAAGTCAAGAGTGTTTTCATTTCTTGTAGGGAGACGTACGCACTGCTTCCATCCGCCTACGTCTATAGCTTGCAGTAGCTCGTCATGGATTCTAGGTCCTGTACAGGTATCCCAGTTTACTCCAGGTAAGTTGAAATCGCCACAGACTACTTTGTAGTCAAAGTCCAGCGTAGCTGCATGCTCTAGTATTTCTCCAGTAGTTATATCAGTCATTTGAGGGCTATTAGGGGGTCTGTATATACATCCCATGAGAATTTTATTTTCGTTTGTGTGGATGCTTATCCACTTAGATTCAGGGAGTTTGTCAGTAGTTGGGTTATTGAAAGTATTGGAGTTAGTGGATTTAGAGGCATATATTAAGCAGCCGCCTCCTCTTTTGTCAACTCTATCGTTCCTATAGATGTCGTAGTTGTCTATTACTAGCTTTGAGTCAAGTATATCAGTAGTAAGCCAGGTTTCAGTCACCATTATTAGTGTTGGCCGTTCTATGTATGCCAGGCAGCGAAGCGATGTTATTTTGTTAAGGAGAGATCTAGCATTCAGGAGCATAATCGTTAGTAAACCAGAGTTATTGGGGGAGAGGTTAACATGGTTACTTGTTACTATCCCTACGTTATGTTTGGAGGGGCTCTGACGTGAGACTTTTCGAGGTATTGTTTGCTGCATCCGAAAATAATCCTGTTGCATGTTTTGATTTTTAGCATCCATGGGTGGGCATCTGCGTTCATTTACAGGTGGTATATAGTTTGCTTGACCTAGGTATCCTGTGTTAAGATTACCTTGGTAGTTGTACCTCATGGGTCTTTCATAGTCTCATGCATATTGGCTCACATCACTTGTGTGAGTGAAGTTATTGAGAGGGTCAAGTGTCGATCTATACTCATTATGTTGCTGAGGTTCAACATAGATAGTGTGAGAGTTTGGACAAGAATATGCATTAATATGGTGCCTATATGAGCCCCGTTTAGTGCTCCTTATATCCTGATGATCCTTTCTATGTTGCATTCCCAAGTTATGTGCGTTGCTAGGCATATTACTCTTATTTCGGGAAGGGGTGTTCTCATTCACATGATGGATGACATTTTTGGGAATATGGTTTTTTACCTATACATTGTCATTTTTTAGACTGACATGTTGCGTATTAGACTTATTGAGAGGGAGGTATGTCGAAGTCTGGAGTGGGACTCTAGGCTTTGTCGTCTTTCTTGCAGTTTTTTACTGCGAGACTCTCGGGCTTGCATCCAGACTGAGTGTGGTCTGCCAGTGGTTTCTGGTCAGCCATAGTTTGTGAGTCAATGTCAGCCTCATGTATGTCAGCAGGTTTTCCAGATGTGCTCTCATGTACTTTGAGATTGCACCCAGTGACACTGCTCTTACTGAGTTTCGAGTCACTTTTACTTGCCGTTTTTTCTCCCAACACCATACACGTGACTTGCTGTGCTTCAGTGTCCGTCGACGCTTTACCACTGATACCAGGTGCTTTTTATCAAAGGAGTTCTTGGTCGCTTGCCTTTGGTGAGGTGTTTTATCCGAGAATACTTTAATAGTCTTGAATTTAGTGGCAGTAGCAGAAGATCTTCGGCCTTCTTCAATCGTTCAGGTATTATGTAGCTGTCGAACCTAAAGATTATGGGATGTGGATGCTTTAGGTCCTTTTTACTTAGGCGAATGCACTGACAAGGTGCACTCAAGAGATTTTCAGCCTTCAGCAATGAGTGCTGGACCGACTTCATGGGCTCACTATCTGGTACATTAGCGTTTTGTTTCGAAGCCATCCTTTTAACAACTTCACTGGATAGAAAGTCAATGGCGTTTTCTAACTCCTTCGCATTTTCTGAGTCAGTAGGCGTCATTCTAGAAGTCATATTAAAAAGCTTTAGGATTGTAGGATCCTGCAGTTCCTTTTTCATAAGTGAGATGGTTTCGGGTACACATTCTAGTGAACTTAATCTTGTTTTGAATTCATCTATCTGAAGCTGCATCTCTTTAATAATGCATGTTAAGTAAGAGAGATCTACCTTTTCAGACAGAACATCTTCCACCTGTATTACAGGGGTCAGAGTTATGTTCGAGCCTTTTATGTTGGGTGAACTACTAATAATAAGGGGTGGTAATGTGTTATTAGACGAGCTGGTGCTATTTTCTAAATTACTGGTGTTTACACGAACACTCTTTTTAGAATTTCGGCCCATCGTTATTAAAGATCAATCAACAGTAAGCAATAAATGAATATAAACGAAAACACGTGCAAAAGCGTCACCTGATTCGAACGTACCGGGTCAATGCCAATATAGTACAAGCTGAATAGTTCTGGTAGTTGACTACGAATCACTTTAGGAGCATGATCAGTCATGGCGAAATATATATAGTTTGAAAGTAGCAAAAGAACAAATACAAAATCGAACGAACTCACCGGATTTGTCTGTGTATCCACCGAAGATGAAGTCCGCGGCAGAGCTCAGCAGTTTAGAGGCTGACAGTATTGATATTCAAGGATAGTAAGAATCATACTTACGCAAGATCTTATAACCACAACTTCTATAGTATTCGTTCCACGTAAACCAAAGGCAAAGCAAAACACAAGAGATGATCGTCCAAATTACGAGATATATTTCGGGACCAAATCAGAGTGCGAGATGATTGCTTAGCTGTCTAGGAATCGTGCACGAACGAAGGAACGTGATACGACAGAGTAGAATACGTCGTGAACCGGAAGCCTTCAGCTAAACAAGTTGACTTAAACAGTGAGGGTTAGCATCCAATGTTCAGTGATGAGTGCTGAGGTCAATAATTTTGGGGAATTATTTACCGCTACACGAAATTATAATACGCGCAACCGGATTAAGTGTAACTAAGGCATTTCATGAGAGGCTTGATGACGCACTGAGTAAGTAATAACAGTTTAGGAACATTACGCATTTCACACAAGTGTTATTACGTCGCCTATCGATTTCGTTAACTTTGCAATTTCTTCTAAATGATAAGTAAAAGAGACAAAGTTAGTCGACATAAATGCACATATTTACAAAAGAACAACAGTCAAACAAATTGAAACTAGTTTGGTTTAAAACAGTACATATTCACATTAAAAAAGGTTGATAGCAATTCAGTGAAAAAAATCAAAATTGTAGATTTTTTATCTCTATACCATGGTCAAATTAAAGTCCACTGATCGTTTTATCCAAAATATGTGGATCAGTTTCCCTCAGATGATACTGGCACTGAACCCGTCTTTACAGCTATCAGCACCACCCAATTCTTCAGAAGAAACTAGTCATGATCTTTCCATGCAAGTTTGTATTCTTTCGACTACCTTCGGCCGCATTGAGAAGTATCCAAGGATGTATACATATCAGGTGAATAATTCTTACCTCAGGTGAACAACTCCTTATCTTAGCCACAGTAAATCTGTGAACAAGGGAGGGAACAATAGTAGAATTGGTGAGATTAGACCATATATTCCATGATAGAATTGAAGAATTGTAGAGCTACTGATGTATCTTTCACAGCTTGTCTTCTACAAAATGAAAATATTTCACAACTTCCTGTCTTATCCGGCCGTCACAACTAACTGAAAAAGGCCATATCTTCAAAATTTATGCCTGTTTGATTAAGTTACCCAATGATATTCTTTTGTTAATATATCCAATGCACATCACATCTGTAAAATTTATACAAAAGGTAACTTGTCTTCTTTAGCTGAAAAATTTAAAGTTTATGTGATTTTTATTATAATCACTTCAAAGCCCGCCTCAAAAACATGTACGAAGTGTTGGCCGCAACCTTTACGCAAAGGAATATCTACCAGTCACAATATGCATAAGTGACCTTGAGCTGCTCAGTCTCTCCATAAGCCATATGTGCCGCTGTCTAGTGTCGAACCACTCTCTTCGGAAGCAACCAAGGATACCGCAACCGAATGGCAAAACATACTAAGCAGAGGTTTACTTTACAAACAAGAGGCAAGCGCAAGGGAATTAATTCAGTTTATACTGGTTAGTAGACATGATAACGGATGTTGGACATTGGATATCATTACTAAAAGAAGGCGGCATTTTGACTGCGCAATCTTTTTTCGCTTTACTCTCTGAGTGTAATGAATCTGTTCAAAGTCATTTTGGTGGCTGCAATTGCTTTACTTTTCCCAAGCTGTGTAACTGCTTGTACTACGAATGAGAGAGCTCATCGTGATTTGATTAACAGTTTAAAAAGTAATTGGAATACACATTTTACTTTATTTTCTGATATAAAAATGTTATTTAAGCAAGCGATTATGTCAAATATGTTATGAATTTAACTGATCGTGGTTGTTTTGTTCACAAAGACCCATATGCTTCTCGGTCACAACCGATAGAATATGGTGGCAGGATTCTTGATCCCAATACAGTGAGTTCAATGGATTTTAATAATAATAATCAATAGCTTATTACAAATAATGACAATCAAAGAAAACAAATTTTTTGGCGATTTCATACATAGGGCAACGTTTTGGCTCCTTTTATATGTATAAATAGAATAAAAATTATTAAAATCATAAAAATCTAAAAGTTAGTGGAACATAATTAATTACAAATAAAAGATGTAACAGAAATATGTGCAAAAACCTGTGTCACACCCATAGTTTAAAAAGTTTATAATTTCTTTTCTGACTCACCACATACAACCCATGCTGAATGTGGTATAGTCGAATTTTTATATTTAGCTTTAGGAGCATAAATTCCTATGAAGTTTACGATATTTTTTCCGGAAAACATACTATAGAAAAGTTGTTAATGAAGAATATGTTTGGCATCAGACAATATTACTTTAACCAACTGCTTACGAGAATTAAAATGTCTATCAAAAATAATGTCAATTAGTCGAGTCAGACACATCACTAACCCCACTTGCAAGCTTCAGTGTTCTACGTAATATGACAGTCAGTTTTGAGGAGTCCATTTTACTAACTGATGAGAAACGTGATAATGGATACTTAAAGTGATTCCCTTAGTTAATGACAAACCTACTATATGAAATGCTTCATACGATGGGGAAACTGGTATGTTACTCTACTGGGTAGTTCTGTACCACTTGTCTCTGATGAAGCTAAATGAATCTACACTTATTACAGAGGTTGTTCACTGCCATCAGTTTATGGAAATTCCACTATAGCTTCATGATTAATATGTAATCACTGGTATGAATTTAAATGCAGTATTTAATTATTTGTCGTAAAATATTTTCCAACTTCGATTTCTGGAGAGTCCAATCCTTACAATAAAATTGAGGAAATTAAGCCTCAGTTTAAAGGGCTAGATTTTTACTAGTATAAAGTTACAGATTTCAGTTAAATCAGTTTTGACACTTAGTCTTGCATTCCATTGGAAATTCTGATATCCGCGTAATGTAGAATCCATTTTATTTATTGACGAAAAATGTATTCATAGTTTCCTTGATAAATGACAGGCATCATCCATTGCATTCAGTGATAAATGATGCTTTCAGGTCTTGTTTCAGTTTATTTTAATGACTAGGACTTACATTAAAATTAGCAGAAAAATATTCGAACTAACAGTGGATGTTTACAGGTCCACTTTATACCTCAGATTACATGAAATGTGATT
Organism: Trichobilharzia szidati; assembly: GCA_944472155.2. Taxonomy (NCBI): domain Eukaryota; kingdom Metazoa; phylum Platyhelminthes; class Trematoda; order Strigeidida; family Schistosomatidae; genus Trichobilharzia; species Trichobilharzia szidati. The sequence continues at coordinate 8,327,393 of OX235275.1, forward strand.
CGGACTGCAAATAATCAGACCGAGACGAGCTGACTACCTGCGTATTGCAACGTTTTCTGCATTTAAAGGATTAGATTAGCGTTTATGTAGCCAGTTTCATTACTTGAGAGAGAATAGTGTTACTCATAAATATCGAAAATATAGATTTTACGAATCTCTTGGAATAAGTACCAAATCATATTGAATCACTATTAAATTACTTAAAATAATCCTAGCGTGTTTAAAAAGTTTTCTTTTCGGTGTTTTAGATATACTAAAATTATTTTAAGTAATTTTACAATGGTACATGCTTGTTAGGGAATTCCTCAGTTAAATTAGGCAGTTGCATTTTTTCTCTACATAAATCCACTGGTTCATAAATTCTAGATGACCACTGTCTTTGGACTCTAAAATATAATTTAACATCAGCATAAAATATCGTTGTTCTCGGTATGAATCCCATTAACACTAGGAATCGCATAATCGACCCCAGTGTTCTTGAACCGACTATGTTTTTCGCACTGTGGCAGAGTATAACTCCATTATAGATAAGATTTTATTTTGATAAATCACACAGTGTTATACAGTAATATTAACTGATGACGTTTTGAGTACAAACTATTGCTTATAATCATATCGAGTTACTCACACAACTTTTTTCCTTCATTTATATACATGTGTGAAATTGATTAGATATTTAAATAAAAATCAATGTGGGATAATGTACATTCAGAAATAATGATATGAGTGTTACTGATCAATTACTATCTGATGGGAAATGAAGGAAAAAAGTTGTGTGAGTAACTCGATATGATTACGAGCATTAGTTTGTAGTCAAAACGTCATCAGTTAATATTACTGCATAGCACTATGTGATTTATCGATATAAAATCTTATCCATAATGGAGTTATATTTTGTGCATTTAGGGTCCATGAAACTGACTAATTCATCGCTAGTATAATTAATTACTTCTTTCCTTTGTCTTCCAGTGATCAGTAATGAATTGCATTCATGCATATGTTTCTTCACTTTGTCTTTTTTCCCGGGTTAATTTGAAAAAGTGTAAAATAAGAAATTAGGAATTCTCAATTTTCTGTAACCTTCCTGTAGTGGTACTGATTTTTCAAATTCAAGATGATTAACTTTGAGAATTAGAGAATTTCGATGTGGTTGCTATCTTTCATTTGGATGGTTAAGTTGCACAGGTGTCACTCTTTTGCTAGACAAATCTTTAGCCCAAACTTAAATAAGATGCAAAGTTATTCGAATTCTGCATGAATGATATAACTGTATCTCCCGATAACCTTGAATACGGTTGATTGTAAGTTTGCATCAGAAGGTCAGGACTCCGTGGATTACTTATATCTAATAACACGTAAACCTGAAAACCTACAGGTTTAAACAAAAAAGGTAGCAGAAAAGCAGCTAAGGCAGGATTTCAAGTAAACACAGAGCAGATAGAGTTGATGAATACACCAAACCAACAATATCAAGCACCAAACATCACCACTGTCGGAAATTTGAGGTAATTAACTTCTTTCGTTTACTTAGGCAGCATCGCTTCAACTATACAATTTCAAAGGCACTATTGGTAAAGAAAGTGAGAACTTCATTTACCTGAAATCAGGGTGGAAATCTGATGCATTTAGACTAAACAAAAAGATATGGATTTCGTACAGACTTTCATCAACAGCCACTATCACTTAATAGTGAAAGCCAAACTGCCAGAAGGAATTAGAAACTACGAACTCTGGCATCAAGCCATCTGTAAACCTATCGAACAGGAATGAAGAGTAAATGAACTTAGCACACGCTAACGGGAAAATATATATTCTGCATGATTTTGAGTGGCTTGTCGTGAAGTACCGGGAATAGTTTTCAAACCATAGCAACACTCATCTTCCTGCATAATGGTCAGGTTAATTTAATAAACAATGATAACTGAAGTTAAGATCTTATGACTCACTTATTCGTTCTTTTATAATATTATGATGTCGATATACCCTTGTACTTCTTTCCTAATTTAATGTGTATTCCAAATATTTATCATTCCATTTCTCATGATTTAGCATGCGCGTATCCTGGAAATTTTAAGCATTAGCCTCACTAATGGTGCTCGTGCTTTAGTTTTAGAGTCAGGTAGTGGATATCTCTCAGCATGTCTTTCGATTATGGTAAGTCTGTAGTGGTTTCCTATCTTTTTGTTGGATGTATTAGCCATTTTCAGAATGCCATTGGATCAAGGTTTCATAAATATTAGCGCTAATCAGAAGACTAATAAGTGTTAACCTCGAGAAATGTATTTAAATCGATTGTTACTACAATATCTATTCCTAAAGATTATTGTGAACTGATTCTGAACATAAAATACAACATGTTACAATGCCATCTCACTTAGTATTATGAACAAATCGCGAAATAATCAACAGTGATACATTAATGCTACAACAAAAAACAGTTGTTGTTTCGTAGTTGAAATTTGTTCGTTTAATTGTTTCTTATTGTTATCGTGAATAACTCCTCTTTTCCCCAGTGTGTTGTATTCTTACAATGAGGTACTGGGAAAGTCTCTAAAAAGATATGTTCACCTGCCGTAACTTTCGTCCTAATAGTAGCATTATCGTCTTCTGTTTCACTCTAATTGGTTTGCTTCTTTCATGTACCAACAGAATTTTGTGACTAAAGACCTCATCAGACATTCGGACGTATTATGAAATTCAGATTTCGGAAATTTGATGGGGAACGTAAGTGAATGGTAATTAGTTTTCAAGTTTCCTACAAACTTCTAAATAAAAAATTAAACTGAAGCCTAACTCTTACGCCAAGTGTTCATGAAACAGTTTAGCAGATATCACTATGGCATCTTTACTTGTGCTAAAAACTTGAATGCACTATAAACAGTTTAGCTGACAGGAAGTTAATTGAGAACATTTCATAACAGTTGTTTCTGAATAAGCCAGCAGCCATCAAAGTGAGGTCAAAAAGTTTTTAATGAAATTCATATTTATGAATTTCTGAAACTAATGTAAAAGTGAATATTGTGTAAAAACCAGGGAACACTAGAAGATATCAGGTAGGCTTCATTTTGTGTAGTGCTAAAACATCAGTACTTATTATCAGCAATAAATTTTCTGTTTCACCTTGGCATTTGTTGAATGAAACAATCTTAGGCCAAAATATTGAAATTATGATAGGTGTTACAGATAGTTTGACCATGGATTGATGCCAGCTGGAGAAAATCATTGAAAACCATGAAATACTGGTTACAGTTCGGGACTCTTCGTCCTTACTCACCCATGATCTCAAGGGCGGTTGCACTCAGGACTTTCAGACTAGGAAATTAACCCGTAGACCTCTCAGTGACTTGGTAGTGATCTAATGACCTATATTTTTAAACTTCTATCTGTTTACGATATATGGTGTCACTGCCAGCCAATTTTATCACTGAGTATTTGTCTTCATACTGTATCTATTGGATCCCTTGGTCACGACTAGAATGAAATAACCGTCCAGTCCCAGGTGGTTTTCAATAGCTCTCCAAGTAATATCAGTCCGTAATGAAAACTTTAAAATATCCTGTTCAGCTGTACTAATAATCGGATTGCTATAATTTTACTGTAATGATGAATATATGTACGGATAGGTAGAAATAATTTCTCTGCAATTTAGCATTCTGAAAAAAAGAACACCAAAAAAATGACTGATAGAGACGAAACAATCATGAAGAACTCAGGAAATTGCAGCGTATTACGTTTAGCTAGTAATACCAGAGTGTTTTATGAAATTATTAGTGCTTTGTTTTCCATTACAACCTGTTTCACAAAAATCTTTCATCCCAAAATTTTTTGAAACTGCACCGGTTGACGATGCTTAAACAAATGCTATTCAGAACCACTTATCCCTCATTATGCAACACACTCGTTCTCGGAGCAATGCAGACTGCGAGGAAGTGGCGAAGACTGAAATCAACACTTTTTAAGTTAATGGATGCAGAGGCAGAAGTGTCCATTTCTCATATCTGGATTTAATTTACGTTGTGGGCCTTGGGCTTTGGGCCAGTCCCTAACCAATCGCAGTAGTTTATTCCCCTTTGATTCTGCCAAACTTTGATGTGGCTGAGAATATATATATATATGTATATAATGTGTTTCTCCTTAATAAAATTACGTTACCCAGTCAAAAATCTTTTCCCGCTCCAGCGTTACTGACTGCTGTTATATTATGGTTCACATATTGGTTTCATCCCACCTTGAACAAAAATTAATTTTTGCATTTCTTAGGTTATTGAATTAACTTGCTTTTAGTAATAAACTCTGTGTTTATTGTTTCTATAAACCTATTACTGTCAGGTACACGAAGGATTTGTTTCAAATAGCCATTTTAAGAGATAAAGAAGACATTGATGGTGTAGAACTAATGAAAAATCTATTCTTAAGACATTAATTGTTCTAGTAAGAAGTCATGCCCAGTGGGGCACAGTAGTTTGACTGCGAGGATAAATACTCGGCAATGACACTGCCTAGCGATCACGCTATACCTTTAATTCGCAGAGTTTGGAATTTATAGGCTATTGGATCAGGTCGCAGAGGCTTGATAGTGTCTACCCGTTCGCCTTGTAACTTAAAGGTCTTTAATTTAATTTGATTTCAGATTTTCCCCAATCGAGCCTCAGTGGGAACATCATCACTCACTGGGAAATGCAGGTAAATCCAGATGACGAGTCCAAAATAGGACGAAATGCGTATCCTGGATTCCACTGCTAGTCACCATCCACCAGATAAATGAAAGGTCCTTAGTTCGAGCCCCAATGGGTGCGTACTGATGAAGAGTTCAAAACTAGAACGAAACAGCTGTTCACTACTCTTAACAGACTTTGCGATGGTTCTCCAACCGATTTCAGTTCATGATGAAATCCCGTAACCAATCAAATTCTTGCAAACCAACACTTGAATATTAATTGTTCTGTTGTTTGTATTCGCGAATATTTACACCCGAACAGCTTATAGTTACTGTTGTGTTCATGACCAGTTTTAATGTTAAATGAACTAAGTGAATACATTTTACTTCTTTTCAGTTATTCATTTGTCGATATCATTAGGCTAAAAACAAATGTGGCAGTCTTGTAGTGCACCTATTGATGTTTTAAGTTTTCGTTTCAAAAGGCATAAATGTCCACCTACTCAAACGTCATTTATTTGGACCTTTCCCTAGTGCTATTAACACGTGGATTCTCTGAGTCAGTGGTTCAGCTATGCCAGCTAGATTAGTCTTAATATCTTCCAATAAACAATCTTGATTGTTTTTTATTTCATTCAGCTTTCCAGCTCAGCAGAGCTCGTTACTAGTTAACCGAGTTTTTTTATTTGCCTTTTGTTTTCAGTACTTACACGCTAGTCAGGCAGTTGGTATACTGGACACTTAGGTGAACTATGTTTAGTGAGATCTTGTATAGTTCAGGTAAAAAATAGCACCTATCAGTATCTTACAGGTGGGAATTTTGCAGTTATGCAGGTTGATTTTAAGTAGGCAAAAAGAAGAAATTTTTGAAACAGGATATGAGAGTGTTAAAGACAATAAATCTGAGTCAAATATTATTATTATTGTATCCTTTAATTCCTAGAGGAACATAGGGCATCATCCGCGCGTCTCCATTGCCTTCGGTTCTCTGCTAGAGTCTTCATCTGGCTCCAAGTCTGCCCACACGTTTTCATCTCCTCTTCACATGACCTCCTCCAAGTCACCCTCACCCTTGCACTGACGACCGACTCGCCGCTTCCCAATCGGTAGGGTTCCACTCGAGCGATGGCTTGTCTAGTGACGTCACTTGATGGCTTGTTTCCTCAGAGTATGGCCAGCCAATCCACCTACCCCCATTTCTTCCTGCCTATTTATTTCACAATCGGTTCCTGCTGTGTTGGTTCGCTCATTGCCAGAGATCCCTCTCTGTTGCTGATCTTTTCTGGCCAACCATCTGATCATGAGTATTGAGCGAAGACAGCTAGGTGTTAATGAAGGTCTGTAGTTTGTTTGAGATGCTCTTTATGACGCGCTGGCCAAGTCTCTGATCCGTATAGCGAGTAGCACTGACTGACTTCACATTGGAGTTGAAAATCCGGATGTTATTCTTCATGCTGAGTAGTGCTGTTGACCTCCACACAGACTTGAGAGTAGTGAAAGCTTGTCTTGCTTTTCCAATTCTCGCTGCTTTGATATCCTCGTCAGTTCCGCCTGTATTTGAAACGATGCTTCCCAGGTAGGTAAAGGGGGTACATTTGTAATATGAAGTATGTGATACATGCGACAATCTGAAGTTTTACACTTTTTGTTTTCTTCATTTCTAAAAGACTGGTCGTAATGGCGTCACTATATCCGTTCCTCCCAGCAATCAGTTGTTATCTTTGGCCAAGAATAATATTCAAAGCTGGGCAAAACATACGAAAACACTTCAGAGTTTACGCTTAAAGCCGGGGGAACAAATTAAATTTATGAACAGGGGTGATAAACAGGCTTGGTTATCTAGTGGACCATACAATGGTATCTTTGTTCACAATACGGGAGGAGGAATTTCTGTGGCCGAAGTAAGTCTTAGCATATTTCACTATTTTCGTTCCTTGTACATACATATATATGTTTAACTTATGGCTAAAAGGCCGGGGAGGGCGTTTTAAGTAAGAATGATATAGTTTCTCTAGTCTACAGAATACAGATAGATGTTCATTAATCACTAAAGAATTTCTCATATCAGTACTCGCTATACAATATCATCATATTATATGGTCATATATTTTTGACTGGCTATGATCAGAAAACGTAGTCTTTTTAAAACAACTGACTATCGTGACACTTACTTAATCATTCTACACTTCATGTGTCATGTCAATCAATAGAAAAGATTGGCATATATTTCTTCTTTTGTTTGAATGAAAATTAGTCACACCACACCAGCAATTATAGAGACATATAGATATATCAAGTAAGGATCCTGTTAGCTTGTTGCAAGTTGTGTTTATCATATCACAGATTGTGACCAAGAAACGTTATTTCTGTAAAGCTATTATATGTGGCTTTCCGGTATGCATTCGGATAGTTTGAACTCGGCTTTATAGGAGAGCGAATTCATTCCAATCAATGAAATCCACAACAGTTAGTTTAAGTCAGCCACGTAGGAAGGTGTAGACTTCCTGACTGGTTGGGGTCCTCAGGACGGTAAAAACCAATGGTTGGAAACAATTGGTGACATCGCTCAAAATCGTTCTCAGTGGCGCAGATGCATCCACTCCTTGTGACTGACTTATGATTTCCAATGAAACTGTTTTGTTCTTCGTTATTACTATTCCTTTGTCTCACACCTCTGTTTACTGTCTCTAATATGCATTTCTCCTACTTTCTTCTTCTCTTGCTTTGTGTGCTACATGGAGGGAGTGTGGCGACTTGAAGTGGCGCACATATGTGCAAAGTTCTAGGTCGAAAACCAACCGACCGGAATTCATTCCACATACACGTAGAAAGAATTAAAAATGTGCTTATGTTAAATGCAAATGCGTTGGTCCAATTAAAACTTTCCTATTCTAAATTTGAATATCTTGTATCTTCATCCTTGTAGACAGTGAAATATGTTGAGTATTCGTATTGTAAGAGCATCTGTTGCGTAGTTTTCTTCATAAGGATCAAAATAATGTATTGATTTATAGGGGAGTAGAAACAACTTCATCCCTACTGAAGAAGAACACATTCGTGATAAACTATGACTATACATGATACGGTGAGTCGGTGGTATAGTGGTTAGGACGCTCGCCGACCATGCACATGGTCCGGGTTCGATCCCCGGCCACAGACGCACTCCTTTACCTTGTTGAGCCAGAAATAATGCTGTTAAAGAGAAAAGGTTGGGCATGAGGCTAGCAACCCCATCCTGTAAAATGAACACTGCTACAGAAACTTCAAGCCACTAGCTTGTTCCACTGGGGAACGTCAAGGAAAACGAAATAACTAATACGCCCTCTAGCAGTTATAATTAAAGGTAAGTTAGCATCAAACAGTAAGCTACTAATTGACTGACATGAATAGTTGTTTATCATATACACCAACCAGTAGTACTTGCTAGCAAAGTGGAGGTGATCTGATCACCAGACGGCCATTTTACTTGTTTTAGGCTTAGACCATCAGTGGTGTAACCGGTTCGACTTAGCTCAAACAGATGAATAAGGCATTAAGAAGACAAATTTCGCGAGATGATATCGTCATTTCGTAGTTTCTTTACAACCTCCTTACAACTCACATGGTTAACAATAATAGAATAAAGTTCATGACAATTACTCAGTTAAATAAAAAACAAAAAGTACATCCTAATGACCAATCATATTTAGATAGGTCATGTTATCCATGGTAGGCGAAGATTGAAGTTTATTGTTTTTTGTACACACAGTTTGGGCTGTATGTGATTAATCCAAAGTGCTTCCGTCACCTTCAATAACCAACCTTGAATTAGAGTTATGTGATGAAATAATTGTGAAACAGTCATTAATGTTGATTGATTTTGTGACCTGACATTAATAAGTGTTTTGCAATGGATGATGCTGGATTTCTATTCAGATTAATCGCGTTTGGATTATCTATATGATTTAGTAGCCATTTTCGAATATGTTCTTTTCGACGACATTGGAACATTCTGTTGGTTCTACCTATATAGGTGTCACCGCAGCTACAGGTGAACTTGTAGATACAGTTTGAAGTAGAGTCCACAGAATTTCTTCCTTTAATCGTAGGTACAGGGATCGAAAATGTCTGGCGAATGAGAAAAAGAGATGCGGCGTAGAATGTGCGTTTGATGGCTGACCGAAGTCTTTGAGCTAGCTGTCAACTGCATAATCTGGTCGCCGTTGAATGGTAGGTTAATAAAGATAGCTTTCTTTGGTACAGAAGCTGTCTTTTCGAGGTTTCGTGGTTTTTCTTTACTGTGACAAGTGATAAAGTTCTCCGGATAACCATTAGCTAATAAAACTGAATGTATATGTCGAAACTCATCCATCACTGTGTCACTCGTGCATATTTTTCGGGCCCTTGAGAACAAATATTTTACTTGGGAACGTTTATACTGGATGGGAACAAAAACTGGTAAAATGAAGATATTGTCCACTCCATGTCTTTTTACGATGAATCACTTCAAACCACTGGATTTTTCAGTTAAGTACTTGAGCTGATTGGTACCATCATCAATAAAAATACATCGTTTGCAAATTAAGTTGCAGTTTCGAATTTACACGGTATGATCAAGTGAAATGTCCACAATGAAATGAAATGTCACTCTGTGAACATAATTATTCGGATACAACCGTTTACACTGTTGATGAGGTTGACCTAAAACAAGTGAAATGGCTATATGGTGCTTAGTTCACCTCCGTCCTGCCAGCAAGCACTACTGATTGATGTGTGTGTGGCATGCACCTACTCATTTCAATCAGTCAGTAGTATATTTATGTTTTTTGTATTCCTTCACTTTCCTAGTGGAACATAGGACTTCAAGCTAGAGCCAGCTCGAAGTTTCGGTAGCAGTGGTGTTTATTTTTACAGGATGGGGTTGCTAGCCTTATGCCCAACCTTTCCTCTTTACCAGCTTTTATTTGTGGCTTAGCAAGGTAAAGGAGTGCATCTGTGGCCGGAGATCGAACCCCGGACCATGTGTTTGGTTGGCGAGCGTCTTAACCGCTGTGCCATCGACGCCTTTCTCAGTAGTATATCGTTTTATGTAATTATGTTAGCTTTCTTTGATATAAGAATAGAACTTAGGCACTGTAGCAGAGTACAATTCCAGAATGCAGCAAATTTAATCGATAAAATCTCAGTGTGTTATAGAATATTCTTTACTGATGACGTTTTGAAAACAGTTTTAATTGCTCACAATAATATCAAGGCGCTTTCTTGATTACGGCTTGTAGTATCATTCAGATCATAGTATGTTATCTGAATGATTTGCTTTCTCAAGAAAACTCTGGTGAAGTTTCACTTCTTCGAAGCGTGTAAACTGCAAAATTGCGAATTGATTTAGAAATTACGAAGTTGACTAAAGATTGATATCTGCTTGTGCGTCGGTGGCACAGTGGTTAGGACTCTCGACGACCATGCACATGGTACGGGGTTCGACCTCCGGCCGACGCACTCCTTCACCTCGCTAAGCCAGAAATAATGCTGGTGAAGATGAAAGGTTGGGCATGAGGCTAGCAATCCCAACCTGTAAAATAAACACTGCTACAGAAACTTCAAGCCCCTAGCTTGAAGCCCTATGTTCCACTGTGGAACATGAAGGATAAAAAAAATAATTTATGCGAAATTCTATCATGATCTGTTTATATTTATCACTTTAAGTTTTTACCTATCACTGCAGATTTCTATATAATCGGAAATAATTATAATATTTCGCTGTGTATCACCTTTTTTTTAACATATCTATCTTAGCTAGCAAACACGCTAAAAGTAGGCGGTCGCCTAGTTGGCTTGGAAGGAGATTTCGGGGGACAGCAAGAATTGTTTATGATAGAGCATTATCCAAGAGGTTCCCTTCGACGGGTATCTATAATGACTTTCACAGGTGTTGCTTCACCTGACAGTTATTACCCTGTGACGCAAGAGTAAGAATTGTTTATACGCATTTATACATCTGTTTTGTATTTTAAATGAACTAAATGTGCTATTCATTGCAACATATTAGGTTGTTTAAAAACAATATGGAAATCACCATTTACACAATGATTTGTATGTTTGTTTCAAGTTAATGTGGCAATACAATAATCTTTTGCTGAATATATGTAAGATGAGGATAAACCAAAGGAGAAAGACAATGAATAAAATCCTAACATTGGTTTTTTGCAAACCATGTTGTCTCGATAATGACAAATTTCGGTAAAGAAATATTTACCTTTTACTAATTAGGTCCATGTTAATAACAGCATGCCAGTTTGCAACAAGAGCTGATAATTTACCAATAAATTTAAAGTTAAAAAAATGTAGTTATAGTTATCGCTCGAAATTCTGACATTAGCTTAATTACCATACGTCTTGTTTGTAATGAACACAAAGATGAAGGTCACGAAGCCTTCAGAGGCATTTACCTTAATTTAACCAATCTGAATTTTGATTTACCAGTTTGTATTTCGCCTACAACAATGAAATATATTAGAATCCAGCAGAAAATATTAAATTAATGCGTTCAGAAGATACTTTGTCAGCTATTTTTTCAATCTTGGTAATCTTCATATTCATACATTCTACCCACCCTGTTGTAATTACAAACTATAATTTTATCAGAACTCTTATCAGTTAATCTGATTCGCTTTCCTGTACTGGATCCGCATAATTCAACCAAGTTAAAACTTGATTGACAGAATTCAGTTTGCAGCAGAATGAGGAACCCGATTCACGGCATTAGTAAGCATCTATTGTCAAGTCCATTGTCAAGTATCCATTACAGTCCAGAAGAAGGTCAGTCATGATAATAATAATTACCCGGATAAATTAGTCAGGAAATATGTAAGGAAATGCAAAAATAAAATAAATAATGATAATAGCGATAGTGATAATAACAATAATAATGATAATGATAATAGTGATAATAATAATAATAATATTAATGACGACACCAACAATAGGGAATCTAGATCATCAGTAGTAATTCTATACAAGGAAGGAACCTCAGAAGCTTTACGCAGAATTCTCAACAAGGCAGGAATAAAAAACGGTATTCAAACCCACAAACTCAATTAGAAACAAGCTTTGTCGGCTAAAGGATCCTATAGAGCCTTTAAAACAAAACAATTTCTTTTATTGAATACCCTGCCTGAGATGATTGTCAGGTCAAATACATAGGTCAAACTAGTAGAACAGGGGCAGTCAGACTAGCTGAACATAAAAACCTAGCAGCAAAATCTAGATTGGTTGACCCGAATAAGATAAGAAATCTAGAGAATAGTTCAGCTATAGCACTACATGCAGTTACACACAACCATACAATAGGATGGGATAGGATGACAGTTTTAAAATCTAACGTCACAGGGTATAGGGAGAGATTGATTGATAACAGAAGCTTTGTTTATCGAATCAACTGCAAATACATGTAATAGGAACGATTCATCAACTGTCCCCGATATATGGAAAATTCTACTCCCCCTACGACAAATTGGAGAAAACAAAGAAAGTTATAAAACTCAAGTGCCAAAGTCATGTGATCACAATTGATATGATTATGAACAATAAATTTTGTTCGAAGCGTCATCCAGTAAATAATACTGTTTCACTGTGTGATATACCTAATAAACAAACTAATATGGAAGGTCAGTCATGAGTCTTAATTGTCCAATGACAATATCTCTGACTGAGTGACCCGGAATCGAATCTCACAAGGGACATGAGTTCCTTCAACAGACTTCAGATACACCTTAATGACGGGTACCAGCGGGAACGAAACCCAAGGTCCAACACTTCCTCTGATTTCACCCAACTATCTAACAACCATTTAGAGTAGAGTCTATTTGATCAGGGCATATCTATCTCAAGTTGCTACTTTTCACAGTGTATAGAAATATCAACTTCTTTAGGCTTAGTTCCTCTGGGTACATCACTGATGAGCTCAAACCCAAACGAGTGGAACGTCTGTCAAATACATCACTTTAAATGAGTGATTGGAGCAACTTATATCACACATTATTACACACTCTCAGTCTACCTATCAACATAAACTAAGTTTGTATAGTATTCAAGTTTCTTTGTTGAAAATTTTGAAGTTTTCCATTTAACATCAAGAATATGCCATCAGTCTCACATTTATTGTAATTGTTTGGTTTTACTGCTGTTTTTTTGTTTACAGCACAACCATCTCGGACGAATTCCAGTTTGCATCAATACAAGTTAAATGTATTCCAGACAGTAGAGTACTCATATCACTTTGTATTACCATCGTCTTATTCATCTCATTATTCTGACAATCAGATGTGTTCATTATTGAAACATTCTCATCACATATATACCCTTCACACTGTGAACAGAATTAAGACTTGTGAAATTTATCTTATTTTCAAAACAAAAAAAAATACAAATCATGTCTTGTCTACTTCATTGATACTCAGTATTTGTTGTAGATCATTTATCATTTCAGTGTTCATTCGATACAACTTGATGTGTATATTTGAACATTGATTTCGTGTATTCTTTATTTCTTTCGCTGAAGCTGTCCTACTCACAATAATGTCCTTTCAATCTCCTCTCAAATTAGTGATAAAAATTTACTGTTTTTCAACTTGATTACAATTTCTTTTCAAATTTTGTGCATCCTGTAATCTCATTATGCATGAATGCAGAAACAAAATAAGCAATAAACATACTTGAACTAATTTAGTCTTTTTTTCAATAATTTAATAATTCCCATTGTAGCATTAAGAACACAATATTCAGCGAAGAGACTCTTTTCAACGAATTTATTATCAAGCTGTACAATCGTATATATATGGTTCTTTTTTTTAATGAAAGTTATATCCGGTGAGGGAATTAGGTCAAAGGTGTGAATACATGAAATAATAACTGTAGTATGAAATGCAATTAAAATATTTGTGATTATAATCATAGTTTAATGTCAAGTGGCAAAATAATTAATGTCGTATATAGAATAATACATAAGGTGTATAGATTTTGGAAAGGGGTACATAATTATAAGATTAGTAGACGAATATAAAATGTTACATAACATGGTGTGAAATTTGATAAGATAGAATTCAATATTGTAAAAATAGAAACATAAAAATCAATAATTTTGTGTTTAAAATGTCAAGTGGGTCAAGTGGAAAAGATTCAGAGTGAGAATAGTAATAATAATAATGATTATAATAATAATCGAAGTAATAAGGGAAAAGTACATAGAATAACTAAATAAACAAAATAAATGAATGTCTATCCCTCTACGGCCAAGGCAGAAGTAGGGATTGTACATACTTCTTTTGTACACAAAGGTCTGGCTTAAAGTCATGAATTGCCAAGGTCTCAGCTGTCTTTAGAAGTCTGTAACGAAGAAAACGCAGGAAGTTAGCATGGATTCTATATATGATCTTAAAATCATGGTCAGGGTTGACAGAGTGACAGAAGTCGATATATATACGATTGTACAGCTTGATAATAAATTCGTTGAAAAGAGTCTCTTCGCTGAATATTGTGTTCTTAATTTAGTCTTGTTTATAGCTTTTGTTTTACACAAGAGGTGTACTCGTCTTCCAGGCATTTTCGTCTTCGAGTACATAACTTCACGATGGAAGCAAAGAACTGATTCACTGTGCTATACACATTGCTATCAATTGCTTGTGGTGCTTCTAGTGATGACCAAGTAAATGGCGGAGCAGTCTGAGTTATTTCGATTTCAGTTGTCGAATTAATGTTAGACCGTGTACTTCCCTTTCTGTCTACATTACAGTAAACTAGTTGGGTGTGTGATTGAGTTGTGATCAATTAGTTTATCGACCGTTTGAGTTATGAATTTGATTACGTTCCACCTTGTGATAAGGATGACATCTTCCTGGTTACCATATAGGATGTATAATATTTATGACTCATAGCTTGACGCATCACTCTCTATCCACTTGCTAAGTGTCTCATTCATTCGCCTAACTTAATATGTTACTGTACACACGGTAAGTGACTAAATTGTTCCAGTGTTGATCTGGAAACATTAAGAGATCGTGTAGGTAGCAGTTAGCCACTATCATGCTTAATATATGGTATTGGCTGCAATGGTTCTGCTACCATCTATAAATTACGTTCTTAGTTGTTGTCAAAGCCTTGAAAATGTTTTAATTTTTGTTCCAATAATAAGATGGATGCGTGGTTCGTTGACAGGAGACGAACAGTATATGCATATATGTGTATATATAGATTCCCTGAGAGCTATTCAGAGTGAGGCTTTGAAGCATAACACCGTAATTGGTGTCTATTTAAATAATGAAAGCTATAGTACCATAAAATCACCTAGTAGACTCGTGTCTGTTTTACTGTTCTGATCCACTTTTAACTCTAACCCATTAAACCACGTAAGCGATTTCTTTCGAAGTTATACAATTCGCCTATAGTAAACTTATGATGTTTACTCTGATATCCTTAATAACCAAATCATAAACTGTTGCTTAAATACAAATTCCACCTATAAGCGTCTCATGAATTCATCATGATCACTATACTAACATATTCACAGTTACCAGGTTATATCGCTAAGTGTTAACCGAGTCCCATTCATTGAAATACATACTTGATGACCTGATATGCTTGAGTTTATGATTTTATTCTGTAGCGAAGTGGAGGATGATGTTAACAAATTCGCTTTCTGAAGATATTCTGTGGTATAGACTGGTTTAGCTGTCTTTGATCATAGGTGTCTGCGTTCTATCTCCCGTGTGAAGTGGTATAATAAGGTGAGCAATATTGAGGTTAGGCGTCGAGTGCTAGGTAAGGAGGGGAAATCAGTCGACGAGACTGTGAAGTTACATCGACTGAGATGGTTAGGACATGTGTTACGTATGCCTAGTCATCGCCTTCCTCGACAACGGGCAATGTTAGCTGATATAGGGTCAGGCTGGAAAAGGGCTAGCTAGTGGCGGTCAAACCAAAACATGGAACCAGTCAATGAAATCCACAACAGTTAGTCTAAGCCACGTAGGAAGGTGTAGACTTCCTGACTGGTTGGGGTCCTCGGGACGGTAAAAACCAATGGTTGGAAACAATTGGTGACATGGCTAGCTCAAAATCGTTCTCAATGGCTGGCCAGTGCAGATGCATCCACTCCTTGTGACTTATGATTTCCAATGAAACTGTTTTGTTCTTCGTTATTACTATTCCTTTGTCTCACACCTCTGTTTACTGTCTCTAATATGCATTTCTCCTACTTTCTTCTCTTGCTTTGTGTGCTACATGGAGGGAGTGTGGTGACTTGAACTGCCGCACATATGTGCAAAGTTCTATGTCGAAAACAGACAGACATAGACCGGTAGATTTGTTTATTCCCTTGACTGTAATCAAGTAAACATATTGATGATTCTAGCTACCCATTTAACTGATATAATGTTGAGAATCATCCATAGCTTTATTGAATTTGTGATATAAATGACAAGAGAAGTTGAATAGATGATGATGGCAGGTGTTTCATTGTAAGACATTAGTGGTTAATTCATCCATTCCTTCTCACTGTCGTTTAATCAGCCAATTATTGTATCTCTTGAATGCACAGTTTCAGTTATTCAAGCACTATGAAATGATTTCTCATTGCTTAGTTTTTCCCCCTTAAGTTATAACAGGATCTTCTGTTTCAGAATAGATTGAAGATGAAGGAGGCGATGGGTTATTTTTTGGATTTCAGACAACAATATAGAAGAGTTTATTTACACTTTATGAGAATGAGAAGTGTAAAGTGATCACATTCCTTATGCATCTTTTAACTCAACCGATTATTATACAGAAAACATTCTTCAATTAATTATCATTTACTGGGCATTACTTCATTTTAATAATAAAGTCATTGCAAATTACACCGTGATTGACATAGCATCACTCATAGTCGCATTTCCAAAACACTTGAGATAGTTTCATGCAACCGGTTCCCTTTATTAGTTTGAAGAGAGAAAGAACGAACATGTTTGCAGGATAATACGAGCTCGTTTTATTTCGTGGATGCTCATCAACTACATACATCCTAAACAAAATCAAATTATAAGTTTCAAAAAAGTTGTGGAACATACTTTTTCATAATTACTTGGAGTTATAGATAGAAGGCATAAGGAACATAATTCCAGAATTTGATGTAGGTAGACAGATTATTCGGTGTCAAAAAACAACTAATTATATATAGTGGAATTAGATAAGAGGGGTAAGAGTTCAGATTTCTATTGGAAAACACAGATTGGTTAGAGGCATATTACAGGGTCAGGGTCAGAGAACACGGTCAAAAGTAGATGAGTACCCTACTCACGTCAACTCCAACTGCATTTACCAATTCACGTGCACTTGCGGAAGCAAGTACATAGGAAGGACTGAGAGGACAGCATCTACTAGATTTTCTGAGCACATTCCTAAGAGTCTCCGTACAAAAGGAAGAAAAGTGTTATCTAGTGCAATCGCCAGACATTTAATTGACACAGGACACAGTAGAAATTAGCCAAGCCTTCAAAATAATCAATACACAAAGAAACCCATGGCTACTTCGCTTCGCAGAAGGCATTGCTATCAAGAGATTTCGACCAGACCTCTGTATACAGAAAGATAGTGTGATTAATCTTTCACTACCTTGGTAACCCTAACTTTATTTCATTTTTGTTTTATTTTTGTTTTGCCTTTCTGTCAGTATGCCTGTGTGTTTGTCTTGTTACGTAACATTCTATTCAATTTTGACCTTCAAGTTTCTAAATCTACTTAATTGTTTGTCTGTTTAAGTTAAAAATGTTACTTCACTATTCACCCCCACCCTCTTAAACTCTCCACCACAAGATGTGTAAATTCACTCTGTTCTTTGACCATGACCCTGTAATATGCCTCTAACCAATCTGTGTTTTCCAATAGAAATCTGAACTCTTACCCCTCTTATCTAATTCCACTATATATAATTAGTTGTTTTTGACACCGAATAATCTGTCTACCTACATCAAATTCTGGAATTATGTTCCTTATGCCTTCTATCTATAACTCCAAGTAATTATGAAAAAGTATGTTCCACAACTTTTTTGAAACTTATAATTTGATTTTGTTTAGGATGTATGTAGTTGATGAGCATCCACGAAATAAAACGAGCTCGTATTATCCTGCAAACACTTGAGATAGTTTTCAATCTAAAAAATAATCTATTCACTCATCTGAATTATAAACGCTACTAGTTCAACAACTAATGGGAATTTTCCGTGGTTATAGCTATCGTTTCCAAAACACGTCTGGAATCGAATGGTTACATGCATGGAGAAGGGGCGTATATTCACTGAACAAAATGAATTTTTTATTAACTGACGTTCCACCCATAGAAACCAAAATTAACTGATGGATAGATATATTGAATTGAAGTATGATTAGATAAGGCATAGGTGAAAACCGATAGATAAGCTTCAGCTAAAACATTTTACTGAATGGGTGGTAGTAGAGCGAAGAAGCATATGATTGCATTGTTTCGTGGGTTTATTACATTAGTTGACGGAGTTTGGACACTCTCACCTACCTAAATAATTGGCTATTATCATATACGATAATACGATGGTGAATATAAATTTTGCAATTAGTCATAATAGTAGTAATGATAATGATAATAATAATAGTAATAATAAAAATGGTCTTATCAATAATAAGGATGAAAAAGTGAGGCAATCTGTGATAACACGAATAATGAAAAACAGCATGATTAAACAAACAACTGTTCAGGTGGAAGTAGTCAATAAAGGCTAGTAAAAACAAATGAACCGATTAAGTAATGTTAGATTGTAAGGGAAGGAAATGAAACACGTTTATAATGAAGATGTGATAAGATTAAGGGATCATATACCACTAGACTTTACAGAACAGAGGCCTATTCATTTCACTGGGCAAATTAATTTTCATCCAGTATATTAAATCAAGGTTGCTACAGTTTATTTTGTACTA
Organism: Trichobilharzia szidati; assembly: GCA_944472155.2. NCBI lineage: Eukaryota > Metazoa > Platyhelminthes > Trematoda > Strigeidida > Schistosomatidae > Trichobilharzia > Trichobilharzia szidati. The sequence continues at coordinate 8,346,009 of OX235275.1, forward strand.
CTCATTCAGTTATTTCTTTTTTTTAACATGAACTGTACTCAAGCACATTTCAAGAGTTTACAACTTACCGGTAGCCATCTTTGGTATGAAATAGAAATAAAACCTAGTGAGGTTGATTTTAGTAAGTTTCAAGTCAAATGGTTAACACTGTCAGTTGTTATTTTACTTAATAATTGTGTATAGTACATAGTCAGTAATTTGTGATACATCACAGTGAGAAATCTTTTTGATGTGGTTGTGTTCTCTGAGCTGGATAGTTAATTTGCGAAGCTTTCATCACCCTACTAGGTGACATCTTCAGCGCATACTTTGGTTTGAAGTGAGCTTTTAGATTTCTCCACGAGTTTATTAATCATCTCTCCCGAAGACCTTGGACGTGGTTGGTTGCTTTGGTGTGTGTAACAACTGCGGAAGATACTACATTGGCCAAAGTGGACGTCCTCTTCTTCTTCGTATCCACGAACATAAGCTAGCCGTCAAAAGACATGAAATCTACTCCCTCATATCACTACATACAGACAACCATGGATATCAGTTCGATTGGGACAATGTTCAAATATTGGACGGAGGAAACAACAAAAATGCTAGAGAATTTTTAGAAGCTTGGCATTCCAGTGAATCGTCAATCAATAGACACATCGAGATTGACAAAATTTATCAACCGATAAGAAAGAAACCTCACACATACAAAGGGTCAAAGTTCAAGTCAAAGAAACAATCAGTTCCAATACAAGTAGCCTAGAAGGTGTGAAGTACGTCGGTGGCATAGCGTTTAGGACGCTCACCGACCATGCACATGGTCCGGGGTTCGATCCCCGGCCGACGTATTCCTTTACCTCGCTGGTGAAGAGGAAAGGTTGGGCATGAGGCTAGCAACCCCATCCTGTAAAATAAACACTGCTACAGAAACTTCAAGCCATTAGCTTGAAACCCTATGTTCCACTGGGGAACGTGAAGGAAAAAAAGAAGGTGTGAAAACACACAAAAACAACCAATCACGTCCAAGGTCACCGGGAGAGATGATTAATAAACTCGTGGAGAAATCTAAAAGCTCACTTCAAATTGAAGTATGCGCTGAAGATGTCACCTAGTAGGGTGATGAAAGCTTCGCAAATTAACTATCCAGCTCAGAGAACACAACTACATCAAAATCATCCACCTGAGCTACAAATCTTCTCCATCATATCTAAGTGAGAAATCTGTACCCTATCAGCTTGTGATTTTCTATCTAATGTAATTATGTTCTCCCCGATGACTACTTTCGCTACTTTTGTTATTACTAGTTGTTACAGCTTATATATATCTCTATATATACGTATATAATCTTATTTCCCGTATACATACTGAGAGACTGTAAGAAGAAGTATGTGATTGTGTCTCTGAATCCTGTGTTGGCCTATTGTGAATTTCAAATACATAGTGTTGGACAGTTAGACAGGCGAGTGTCTCACTTTTATTGGGGGAATCCCGTATGAGATGACGTGGAAGGGGTTTTGTTTCAAACTGATATTTATCTCTGATAGGTGATTTCTTCTATAAAATATTCTTAATTATCAACATATTTGTAAGAAATTATATTTGTAAAATCTCAGCGAGATTGAAATGAGTAATTCCAACGTTTTGTTCGGCAATCTGGTCCGAACTTCTTCAGGGAAATTAATCGAAATTAACATAACAGAGGTTTATATATAAAAGGAACATCACTTGTTTTGAAAAACTTTGTCCAGTCATGAGTCATTCAACAAGTATAATAAACAAAATTTTATGAGCTGTGATCAAAATTTGACCCGGACTTACAAATATTGGTCTACCTTTGTTAAACACTTTAAACAGATGTGTATGTGTGTGTGTTGTAAAATTAAACATTTCTTAACGTTCCATAAGAGATATGGACAGTCGAGAATTTTGACCAAGTATTAATAATTATATAATATTTAATTTGAATTATTTTGCAATCGAATTAAATTAACACAGAAACTGTGTAATTGGAACAATCATCGTGTTTTCACTCTCCGTTGTCTGCAACAGAATGCATATCCTAAATCCGTAGCTGTCGAGTCACCTGACAACTCCAGTAGGTCGAATAAAGCAGCTCAATCTTCAGAAAGAAGACAAAGCAATAAGTCCGACAGGGTGCTTCAACCAAACTCTAATCCTAAACACCATAATTTTGAAAATACGTCTAATCATAAAATTCTAGATACTAACAGTTTGAACAGACATGAAGGCGTGATGTTAGCTGATGCATAGGAAATCCTTATTAATAAATAAAAATGGATATGTATCACTAATTATTAATACTTGGTCAAAATTCTCGACTGTCCATATCTTCTTATGGAGACGTTAAGAAATGTTTTACAACTGTTTACCCACACACACATACACACTCTGTTTAAAGTGTTTAACAAAGGTAGACCAATATTTGTAAGTCCGGGGTCAAATTTTGATCACAGCTCATAAAATTTTGTTTATTATACTTGCTACTTTTGAATGACTCACAAATTTTTAAAAACAAGTGATGTTCCTTTTCTATATAAACCTCTGTTATGTTAATTTCGATTAATTTCCCTGAAGAAGTTCGGACCAGATTGCCGAACGAAACGTTGGAATTGCTCATTTCAATCTCGCTGAGATTTTACAAATATAATTTTTTACAAATGTCTACTTCTCACTCGGCGCCAAAATATTTTAGAACTATTCTGTCAAATCTTGACAACACATTCCCTCGGAAACACAAATTTCGATATTGAAAGCAGACACGCCTGAGAGCTGGGTAAAATTGAAGAAGAAAAAGAGAAATGCGCATTAAAAATATCTCACTGAATTGTTTATACTCTGTAAGTTGAGACAGAGAGATTTTGCCAGAAGCTTTGAATTCTTCAACATTACAATGAGAATTTCTCTAAGTGCTGTGTTAATAAAAATGTACTTAATTCAACACAGATGATCATTCGAAGTTGATTTTTGCACCACTCAGATTGGCTAAGTGTTAAGCTCTTCAAGCAGGAATGCATACATTTCATACAATGTGGACGTGGGGGTGGATACATAGGATGGATATGAAGTAAAATGGTTTATGTAATATGTGTACTTTGTATGTCTCACTAGGTAGGTAATGAATGTTTAACTTCTTACTTTGAGTAAGTGAATTACATTCCACTTCGTTATTTATTTATTTGTTTATTCAATACAAATTGTGTTTATCTCAACTACTGCGTGTCTTGTTTTGTCGCTTTAAACAAGTTTCTTTTTAAAACACTTGTGTTTGGATGACTTCATCAAGTCTTTGAGTTGTTCTCAATTAATAGTCTACTACAATCAAATATTCTTACGAACAGCAAACCCAAATTATGCAAATCCTTACTATTTAGCAGCTGAGCAAATGCAAATGTTAACTGACAAGAATTTCATTAAAACTGTAGACCTTATTCACTTGAAGACATCTGGTTACAAAATTCTCATTTTCAAATGATTTAACCTCATTGAGCAATACAGTTTACACGACATGATTTGATTGAATTTGTACTTTTTACATGAATTGGTTCTAAGCATGAATTCCACTTCTCTAGAAGGGACATGTAACAAAGTTTTATTCTCAATTTCACTGTGGTCCATCGGCCGTTAAAGACTCAATTAATCGAGGCACTGCACACATACACACACACCGAATACCCATACTACAGGTCGGACCATGAATTACTAGCTTGAAGTGCATGAATGTTACATATTGAATAAATGTGTGCTTATATGGCGGAGAATAGACATTCTACAAGTTAAAACAGGTTTTTAATCAGTTGCAAGCAGGTCTTTATAATCCTGTCAGGTAACAACTTTTCCCTAAAAAAAGTTAACCTGAAAGAAGACAAGTGGTCTTGGCAAATGCTTTCATTTTCAACTAAGTATTTATGAAATCATTAGCAGTGGATAGTTGTAGAAAATAAATGATGACCATTTCGTTCCATTTCGAAAATCATCGTCAGTTTGGTGCGAATGCATTTTAGTAAACGAATGGTTTTTTTACTCGAACTAATATGCAGCATATTTGGTGTTATAAAGAATAAAATATTAGACGCTTCTCAGGAGAATGATTTGTCTCAAATAACGCTAAATATCTTATTCTTATTATTGTTTCCTTAAATTTCTAGAGGAACATAGAGCTTCAGCCATCCGTCTCCATTGCCTTCGGTTCTCTGCTACAGTCTTCACCTGGCTCCAAGTCTGCCCACACGCTTTCATCTCCTCTTCACATGACCTCCTCCAAGTCACACTCACTCTTCAATGACGACCAACTCGCCGCTTCCCATTCTGTCGGGTTCCACTCGAGCAATGGCTTGTCTAGTGATGTCACTCATTTGATGGTTTCCTCAGAGTATGGCCAGCCAATCCATCTCCATTTCTTCCTGCCTAGTTGTTTCACAATCGGTTGGTTCCTGCTGTGTTGGTTCGCTCATTGCCAGAGATCCCTCTCTGTTGCTGATCTTTTCTGGCCGGCCATCTGATCTTGAGTAGTATTGAGTGAAGACAGCTAGCCGTTAATGAAGGTCTGTAGTTTGTTTGAGGTGCTCTTTATGACGCTCAGTGCAAGTCTCTGATCCGTATAGTAAGTGGCACTGACTGACTTCACATTGGAGTTGAAAATCCGGATCTCATCTTCGTTTTGATGCTGAGTGCTGACTGTTGACCTCCACACAGACTTGAGAGTAGTGAAAGCTTGTCTTGCTTTTCCGATCGATTCTTGCTTTGATATCCTCGTCAGTTCCGTGTGCCTGTAGTTGAAACGATGCTTCCTAGGTAAGCAGGTGAAGGAGGTTGTTTCTTTCAGGTTCCTTCCATTTATGCTGGCTGATTGTTGTCTGTTGTTGTTGTTGCTGTTGCTGGTGTTGCCCAGGAATCTTCATTACCTCTGTTTTCTCTATGTTCACCTGAAGTCCTATCTTCTCTGGATGCTTGTTCTTCCAACTTGTTGCTTTTCACTTGCATATCTGCCAGTTTGTGGGAAATCAGACATATATCATCGGCGAAGTCCAGATCCTCCTTTTAGTCATTAACTTGAAGAGAAAATATGCTACATAGAACATCTTCATAACAGATACCTTCAGTTACAAGAATGATGTACCATGTATCATGTGATATTCAGTACAACTTCTATTGATACTAATGCATATTTTTTTTTTTAAAATCGAATTTCATTTTCACAATCAAAATTAAACAGCCTATCAAGTAGTAATCTAGACAAATATGCACAATGGTGCATGCGCCGTCACGTATCATACAAATCATACAATTTCTCATCAAATCTTTCAGCATTTTGTTACTTAAAAAATACATGTTTTCAATCAATTAAGAACTCATATTATTTCTTATTTACACTAAGATTATATCATAAAAAAATTAGGGAATTTGTTACTGCGTCAGCTAAAAATATTATAAGTAATTTAGTTGGAATTTCTATACCTGCTTTATTACGTATTACGTATCTTTTGCTAGTTGAATAATGATGGTTAGTGAGTGGTGTAAGTAACTTCTAATGTGCTCACACACCCTAATATAAACGCACGCCTGCAAATAAGGTACTTATTTCAGAATGGAGATGTCGTTTATGAAATTAGTGCTTTTTCAGTTGAAATCAAAATGCTTCTTTATTGATTTGTAAACTCTGTTGAGTATATATATTTATTATGTTCAATATATTAAATATTCCCATAGTAAAATTTAGAACAACACATTTAAACGAACAACTTTGTTTTCAATTAGATCTCATCAGGCTTAACTCTAATATACTTACATAACTTTACAAATAAAAATTCAAATATAAACCAATCATGGTGTTTTGTCTATAGGATAATACGATGGTGAATATAAATTGTGTAATTAGTCATAATAGTAGTAATGATAATGGTAATAATAATAGTAATAATAAAAATGGTCTTATCAATAATAAGGATGAAAAAGTGAGGCAATCTGTGATAACACGAATAATGAAAAACAGCATGATTAAACAAACAACTGTTCAGGTGAACGTAGTAGTCGATAAAGGCTAGTAAAAACAAATGAACCGATTAAGTAATGTTAGATTGTAAGGGAAGGAAATGAAACACGTTTATAATGAAGATGTGATAAGATTAAGGGATGATAAGAAAGGGGTTGAAAATATAAACAAAGGGTGGTGTAGAAGTCATTAGTTAGTTATATCTTAATAGGCCAAGGGAAGGATAATGGCTGTACGAACTTTTTTGAATACATAGTTTAGGTTTAATAGTTCGAATGCCTATCGCCTCAGCTGTGTGCAGTAGACGAATACGAAGTCTATTGGAAAGATTCGGTGGGATACGATGAATTACTTTGAAGGCTCTCGTTTTCTCCACCACATGACCAATATCAATTAAGTGTGACAAAATTGAGCTACGAATTGTTTTTGTCTGTCCTTTGCCAAACCACGATGGGAGATGTTCACTAACACGTTGGCTAAGCTGTCTAGTAGTACGCCCAATATAACTGTCACCGCAGGTGCAGTTGAATTGATAAATGCACATAGATGTGGCAAAACTATCAAGCTTATCCTTCGTTTGCGTCTCAATCATTCTTCGGCTAGAGAATGACAAACATAGGTGTGCTGCATAAAATGTTCTTCGTATACTCCTTGAAAGTCTTTGGAACAGAATCTCACTTGATAAGTCACCATTAAATTGTAACTTAATAAATAGAGGTTTCTTACGTACAGTCAGAGTCTCCAGTTTTTTCTCCGATGTTTTCATATGTTTCTTTATGAAACTACTCGGATAGCCCATCTCCATCAAGGAATCGTGAATATATTCAAATTCCTTTTGTAAGAGGTCATCTGTACATATCTTTCTTGCTCTGCTCGCAAGACATTTTACAACATTCCTTTTATATTTAAAGGGCACGTAACTAAGAAAGTGTGTGTATCGCCCTGTGAAAGTGCTTATTATGTTTAGTCTGTGATTAATAACATACGTGGTGCATTCCTCTTAATTTCTGATGTTAGTCGTTACCTTCATTTGCAGGCGTTTCCTGTACGCCTGAATCCTTAGATAGTTTTCAGTCGTTGTGTTCATCGGTTTTTACAAATTGTTTGAAGATTAACCTTGGAATTCTTTCGGTATCCTTTGAAATCACTCCGTTTAATTCAATTATTGAAACATGATTTCTGACTACACTTAGTGACATCGATGGATAACATCTAAAACTTTAATGGTCATCATTTGATATGACAGTTATGCGATAATTTTCATGTCATCAGCAATAACTTTATTCTAAACAATTCAAAAGGTTTTTCACCTATGGATGCATGTACTATTTCACGTTTTGTTTTAACGAGTAAATATCTAAGAAGACTGTAAAGATATTTTGCGATTTCTGTTGCTCTGGCTATAACCCATAGTCTCACTTTGCAGCTTTCTAATTTATCGTCTGAAACTCATTCCAACAAGCCAGTTTTATACCCTTATGGTGTATGAGCACAATTAACGTATGTAAATCATTTCTAAGTCAGTATATTCGTGAGGAAAGCTTTACTGCAGCAAATCATATCACTTCTAAGAATATCATTACTTAGTTTTCTAAACCATTCCAGCTGGAAGAGGTAGAAAAAGGGATGCGTAAGACATTAACAGTTACAGACCCCAATTTTCCATACAATATGACAGCAAACAATCCACCAATGCCCTGATCAAGCAATTATGCTCTTACTGTTTGAATTCCTTCATATGCCAATTGGATTAACGAATGTAATCAAATTTTTCGAGTAACTTATGTACCAAGCACTTTATAACATGCCTTTACTTTATCACTGTGTACATATTTTACGCATTGCAAAGGTATCAGAAGCTGAACACCTACAGCATCTGTGCACAGACCAACTACCGTGAGAACGTAACTTCTCTGTATCTATGGAGGTAAATAATTCCACAAACCATGAAGCCTAAAGTTTCTGAGATATTACACATTCAGTGCTGGTTTTCACTATTTTAACGGTAGATTTAATTGAAGACAGCACCAAAACCTTTTAAAAGTGAGTTCTGAATTTACTTGTCCGAGTACGCTCATTATACTGATGACATACAGTCAAGCATCTGCACCATCTGTCACAGACTGTTGTCTTGCCTCCGGTTGATCAAGTCCATTCTCTAGTTGGCTATATACGCACTCCGGTTTAACAGCGACGATCCACAAATAAATTTTGTATTTTGAACAATCCAAGTATCGTTCTGATTTGGCTTGTTAACTATGTTTTTTTGGAATGAAATAGGTGAATGCAGCCTAATAAACTGGCATACATGTGTTGTGGCGTAATCCTGTATTATTGGGCTCAACCCATCAGCTAATTCTCCATCGATCAAAATTTTTTTGCCACTTTGTTCTCTCAAAATATTGTGTAGCTTCTTTGAGCAAAATTCCTCTCAGAAAGTGAGGTTACTCGATTCTGAACGTGCTTATTTTGTGTATCACTGCTGTTGCTCTAAATGTTATTACCATGTATGACCAAATGTCGAAGCTCATGCACACTGGAACGATGAACTCATCAATCGGACCATTCCTGTTTTGAGTTTACAACACTAAAACATAGTTCCTGTAGCTATATACTGAACCGGATTATAAAATGCAGTTTCACAAAAATCCCTTCCAACACATCTAACCTTTGGCTTTTGTGTATAGCTCATAGTTCGGTAAGCACTCGTCTGGATTCCATAACAACTATCCTATAAAATTAGTATTTAATTGGTGGATGGCGACTAGCAGTGGAATCCAGGATGAGCATTTCATCCTATTTGGAACTCGTCACTGCATGAAGGTCTAGTGGATAACGCCTTGGCGTCTGAAACAACGGGCACTAGGTTCAAGCCTCGGTGGGAGCATCATCACTCACTGGGGAATGCAGGTACATCCAGATGACGAGTCCCAAATAGGACCGGTGAAATGCGCATCCTGGATTCCACTCCTAGTCACCATCCACCAATTAAATACTAAAAACATGACAAAACATCGTCGAAGTATCTGCACAAGAAGCAGATATGTCAACCTGCAACCGAGCACTTCCGTCCAATCAGTCGACGGGAAAATCTAAAATTCAATTATATCCTATAATATATATCTAATCCTTCCTGTTTTCTTCCAATATTTTAGTTGTAACACAAAATGAGTAGAATTGAGGCAAATGAAAACAGTCACCTACCAACTTCTGTCTGTTACATCATTATATCAATAAGGAACGAAAAGTTTTCAAAACCACTGTCAACGACGGAATCCTCTTTTGACTTCCCTATAAAGAGTAAAAATCATGAGACAGGTAAACTGGTTTCTGTGTGACACCGTAGTGGAAACAACGAATAACTCATATTTTCACAAACTTTGTTTCACAGCAGAAAAGTATGCGAAGAAATAACAAAATGTTAAGCCTTAAGATCATATATGCTTATGACGTTTGCACTACAGTCCCAATTAATTTCAACAATCTATTTCGTTTCTTTTCAAACAAGGGTTTAAATTTGTTAACGAAACCATTGATTAGTCAATCAGTGGAGCTCGTATATTTATCATGCTTTATATAAGAGTAGGCCACGAACTCCTCGCTAACTTTCATACGAGAATTCCCTTTAACAAATTTTAGCAAAGAAGTAAAAAAAACATTCAGCATGAAGGGGAAAATGTGTTGACCCTTCTGACTGATTTATGTCTTCCAATTACGTTTTCTAGTGGCATGATTTATGAATGACTCTCAATGTTGTTTTCACTGTGGTATCCATTATGCACTCAGAATTCTCAATGACAACTCCACCGTATTGTTGAGATAAGGATATGTAAAATAACAAAGAAGATTTCTTAAGACAATCATTTGCATCATCTATGGATCATCAACAACAACAGACAACAATCAGCCAGCATAAATGGAAGGAACCTGAAAGAAACAACCTCTTTTACCCACATACCTGGGAAGCATCGTTTCAACTACAGGCCAACAGAACTAACGAGGATATCAAAGCAAGAATCGATCGGAAAAGCAAGACAAGCTTTCACTACTCACGTCAAGTCTGTGTGGAGGTCAACAGTCAGCACTCACCATCAAAACGAAGATAAGATCCGGATTTTCAACTCCAATGTGAAGTCAGTCAGTGCTACTCACAATACGGATCAGAGACTTGCACTGCGCGTCATAAAGAGCATCTCAAACAAACTACATACCTTCATTAACAGCTAGCTGTCTTCTCTCAATACCACTCAAGATCAAATGGTCGGTCAGAAAAGATCAGCAACAGAGAGGGAGGGATCTCTGGAAATGAGCGAACCAACACAGCAGGAACCGATTGTGAAACAAATAAGCAGGAAGAAATGGAGATGGATTGGCTGGTCATACTCTGAGGAAACAAACCATCAAGTGACATCACTAGACAAGCCATTGCTCGAGTGGAACCCAGCCGAAAGGGAAGTGGCGAGTTGTTCGTCAGTGCAAGTATGGCACGGAGGAGTAGGTGATGTGAAGAGGAGATGAAAAAGTGTGGGCAGACATGGAGCGAGGTGAAGACACTAGTAGAGAACCGAACGTAATGAAGACGCACGACTGAAGCCCTATGTTCCTCTAGGAATTAAAGGAAACAATGATAATAATGGACTGAGTGTCAATTTGTCTCAACTGATAAAATCTGGAATAAGAAGGAAAGCGCAAAGTACACTTTATTATTAGCCAAAGGGAAGCAAGCAACAACGAAAAGTTTTCAACTACTACAACTTATTGAATAAATTAAAAACAATTCATTATACTTATGCGTAATTTGTCTGCTGTATGTCTCACTGAAAATGTATATTATTCTTTCAAATGAGGAGAGCATACGCTACTCATACATCTTTAGAAAAGAGTAAAGTTCTTATCACAATTTTGCTTCTTTCCTTTATTATGTAAGTTCACTATTATTACCATTATTATTTTATTTTATTAATACTTTTATTATCATTTTGTCCCCATCACCCACATTTTATTACCACTCTATTACTGTTTATTAGTAACATTGCTTTTTCATATATATTTTATACAAAAACACTTTATAGCCTTTCCACTAGTTCTTGTCCATTTTACACGAGATTATTGATTATTCACTATCTCACTCTTATTACGTGATGCCAACTTCTGTCTCCTTTCTAACTTACAATTAGTCATCCCTTCTTACACCTTACATTATGTAATACAAGTTTCCAAGGACAAAATTTACCAGTATCTGATTGGTCTAAAGATTTCCTTGTTAATTATAATTACGATTGTACAGCTCATGAAAATGAATCGTCGAAAAGAAAATTTTCTTCGCTGTTTGTGCCTTTTTCTTAAGATATTTAAATCCTAATATTTTCTAAATGAGGATGATTAATTTTCTTGATTGCAGACCATTCCAGTGAAACCTATCACTGCAAAATAACTGAAATATTCATATCATTTTGAATTGTGGTAATCAGCTGTACCTCCAATTAACCAGCTATTTAAGAGTCTTCAATTCAAAGTTATCATAATCGACCTCTTGAAAAGAAGGCGTGAAATGTGAATTTATATTTTTTAAAGAATGCGTAATTTGCACATTTGTTTGATCAGATACTTATCAACATCCCTGTTGTGGTATCCTGACTACTGACACCTTACAGTTAAACTACTAACATTACATTAAATACTAACAACACTTCTAAGGTTATAACTGGAATAAACGTCATGTGCTTCAACAGGTGCTATTCTATAACTGCTGCTAATACATGTTATTTTTCATTGGTTGGAGGATTTCATCATGAGCTGACATCAGTTAGAGAACCACTGGAAAACCTGGGAGTACTGGGCGGCTGTTTAATCCTAGTTTGGGACTCCTCAGCAGTACGCACCCACCGGGGTGTTGCAACCCAGGACCTTCTGGTTACAAGACTAGCGAGCTCGTAGACCATTGAGCCACTGGGACCCAATCCAATGGTTCTTGAATTCTAACTTCTGCTAATTCACGACATAGAGCGACCATTTCGCAATGTCTTCTGAGATGAGTTACTGCCTCATCTTTGATCTGCCATACCCTACTGGTCACGGCTTCCCACTAGAACCCCACGTTAACTGCCTGAATAGGGCCAGTCGCTGGTGAGCATCAGATTAATTTCCAAGTATTGGTTATGTAGGGATTTTTTGTTTGATTGGTTGGAGGATTTCATCATGAGCTTACATCAGTTCTCTAAATGATGTCAGCTTATAAATACTTGAAAATTAATCTGATGCTCACCAGCGACTGGCCCTATTCAGGCAGTTAACGTGGGGTTCTAGTGGGAAGCCGTGACCAGTAGGGTACGGCAGATCAAAGATGAAGCAGTAACTCATCTCAGAAGACATTGCGAAATGGTCGCTCTATGTCGTGAATTAGCAGAAGTTAGAATTCAAGAACCATTGGATTGGGTCCCAGTGGCTCAATGGTCTACGAGCTCGCTAGTCTTGTAACCAGAAGGTCCTGGGTTGCAACACCCCGGTGGGTGCGTACTGCTGAGGAGTCCCAAACTAGGATTAAACAGCCGCCCAGCACTCCCAGGTTTTCCAGTGGTTCTCTAACTGATGTCAGCTCATGATGAAATCCTCCATGTAATCAAACAAATCCCTACAAAACCAATACTTGAACATGTTTTTTATCGAATTTCATTTTAACAATCAAAATTAAACAGCCTATCAAGTAGTAATCGAGACAAATAAGGCCAATGTTGCATACGCCTAGACACATACGTATGATTCAGTTTTTCACCGCTTCTGTAGTAATTTTGTCACTCATAAAATTCATGTCTTCAGTCAATTTAGAAGTAATATTATTAGCCACTTACTTCAAAATTATATTACATTAAAGTGAGGGAATTTGTGATTGCGTCAAATAAAAATATTATAAATAATATGATTGGAATTTATTTAGGTTACATATTTTGTTAGACGAATAAAGAGTAAGCGAATGACGAAAGCTAATATACACTCACGTGCTAGGCTGCAAAATTCAATTGAATAATTAATATGACCCGTTGTACAGGAGGTGGTTCTCGTGGCCCAAGTGATATAGTGGATAACTCTTTGGCGTTTGAAACAATGGGCACTAGGTTCAAGCCTCGGTGGGAGTATCATCACTCACTGGGGAATGCAGGTACAACCAGATGATGAGTCCCAAATAGGACCGGTGAAATGCGCATCCTGGATTCCACTGCTAGTCACCATCCACCAATTAAATACTAAAATCATGACAAAACATCGTCGAAGTATCTGCACAAGAAGCAGATATGTCAACCTGCAACCGAGCACTTCCGTCCAATCAGTCGACGGGAAAATCTAAAATTCAACTAGAGAGAAGCGGTCTCCTGAAAATTTGTTCCGTTGGCTGTGATTTGTGCTTGTTGTTGCCTTTTTATCTCCATCACTTATGTCTTCTCTATTTTTAACTAAGGTCCTACCACTTATGCATCTCATTTATTTCAGTTCCTACTATTTGTCGCGTCAGTGTCTTTGACTTATGGTTCACCAAATTTACGGAGCAAATAAATTAGAATATTCAAGGAGTTGACAAGATGCTTACTGATGGGCATTGATAAGTGTGTGAACCAGCTGCAACTTTAGTCAATTGCTAAAGAGAGGAAGTGCGGACTGACTCAGTTTTAACATACAAATTATCACTGAAGTGCAGCAGTCCAATTTGCCACATTCCGGGTAGAACACTAAGGGAGAGAAAAGGAAAACTGTACAGAATTATGGTGGGCAAAAATATGAGGGAACATGTGAGTTGAACAGATATGGGAGATCAAGAAGAATGGGTGCGTCTGCACCATTTGCAACGATTTCGTTCTCATCTTCGGTGGTTGTTCAAACTAACTGTGAAGGATTTCATGAACTGATGACAGGCTACAGTTTGAATGACCATTACTCCTTATCCAAATCATCACGTGCTGGTTGACATCACCGGTTGAGTAAGACGGTGGCTCAGCGTATGCGGCGTTTGTCCTAACTATCGCAATCGATGTAGCCTCACAACATGATCGACTGGCTTATTTTCATTACCTAACACTGACTGATGAACGAATCGCTCGCTTTATAACACCACCTGAAAAGGTAGATAGAACAAAGACACCTGTGATCGAAGAGAACTACTCTTTTCACATTTTTCACTTATAACGACCACGTCTCGGCCAACGAGGACAATAGAATCCATATGCTATTAATCGGTGAGATCAAAGTTGCTGAATTTAGTCACGGTCGATTCCAGTAATATATCTAAAATGAAACAATTACTTAAATGTGGCTTGTATTGAACTCTGCTTGGAAATGTGAATCACCTGATAGTTTAGTCTGATTAACAAGGCAGCCAAAAGCGTGTCTTAAAATTCATGAAACAGAAACATTAACGCACTATTTTTCAAAAGTTCGAGGCAATATTTCCCCAGTAAAGTGGAAAATGGATATTGCGGTTTTGTAAATCCCATAAATGGTTGGCTGTTGATGGCAATACCAATTACAGTAATTCTTGGTACTATGAAGTTTGCTTTCAACTTGATCACAACCTTCGGTAATCGTTAGATGAACACTTGGAGACCATCACATCTACGCAGGAAGTCCATAAGACCTATTGAAACTCATACTCCTGTTTTCACCATGGAGACTTCCTGCAGAATGAATTACCATAGAGGTCTACACAGTATCTTCACATTATCACTCGCACAAGACTGAACTGTAAAAACTGCTATTCCTCATCCCTTTACAGCTTAATGACGCGCATATGAGGTTATGCAAAAGAGTCAGTACCGACATCAGATACTATGTTTTTGGGAGTGGTGCTGCAACCGGTTATCAACAAACTGGTGCCATGGACTCATGTGAAAAATGTGCCAAATCCATTTTATCTAACTCACACCACCCTCTTCATTCACAACTCTCCCCTTGCATCTCATCAGGCAAAACCAGAAGCCTATATAGAAAACTATATGCTCGCACTAGCAAGTACAAAAACTCAACCATACCCTACTTAGCTCGTGTTCTGTGTGATAAATAAGGCATTAGGCGTGACACCTATAACTTATTAAATAGTCAGTAGAACAACTTGACCTCGTCTTTCTAACTCATATCATTTATAGAAACAACATTTTCTTTCTTTCTTTTTTTCTATTTTCTCTTTCTCTCTGTTTTTTTCCGTTTTGCGCTGCTTTGTTTCTTTCTCTCGCTTACGCCAGTAAATATGACAGCACCTACTTTTCTAACACCTTCAAACATTCTGTTCAGCTTTGGCTTTGCTACCGACATGCCAATATGTTGTTGTCATAATGAACTGAGATTCCCTTAATCTATGTAGAATTTTATTTATTGATAATGTACAAACTGGATGCAATACTGTAGTACAAATGCTGAGAGTTTGGAATAAAGCAAATTATTATTATTACGTTTATTTTCAGTTCCGTTCACGTTGAGTGGTGAGAAAAATTTATTTTGGCCGTTGCGTTGGACTGGTAAGGGTGAGGTACCGCATTTATTAGGGCTATAGTAACAGTCGTCATTTTCACTGAAAATTAGACGGCAGGACAGGGTCAGAACATCCTAGTTCATCTCTAGTTCCTCGTCCTTGCCAAATCATTCAATTCATTGCCCCACAAAATTTTACTTCTGAATGTGTACGACGGCCTCTTGTGAAGACTTTCCGATAGACAGCCGTTACATAACACTATGAGAGCTGGATCATGTGCAGCCGTTAAGAGCGACACATATTGGTGACCAGATATCAGACCATCCCGAGAAGGCTGCCTTCCCATAACTGACCACCTGCCTTAAGAGCACAGGCTATTAGAAATTCTGATAGACAGTAGTGTCCACATAGTAGAATTGCCTGAATTGGTTATTTAGCAAAAGTTAGCAAACGATAAATCTACTACTTAACAGCGGCGAAATCTGAGTCGATGAGAGAAATTGTGGCGACAGAGACTTGGCTATAAATCTGCGATTCACATGAAAGACGGGATCACTGGTAATAGATGAGGGGAGAGTTATCAAGAAGGTCATCAACCATTGCGTTCCAACGACAAAGACAACTTCCGAAACAGAATTAATCGTAGAATCTGGTGTCTCTTAAGTGTGAAGAAGGTAATGCTAAAATTATGGGATTTTCGGCGGTCATATTACACGAAATACGCTATCAATAATGGTATTAGGGAAATTTGCTGTAGCCTGGAGACAACATTCCAGGGGTCATATATAAATATATAATAATGAACCTGATTTCAAATGAAGCGGGATTAAAAGACAGACAGTAAGTCTGGGTTTCCTGGTCAACTGAGAGCAAACCAGTATCTCAGATTTTTCCACAGTAGATTGACCACGCCGTTCACAGCTGGCTACTATCAATACAAAGTGTCTACAAATAACATCAATGTATTATTCATTATTACTTCTGATCGCATAGCTATGGTCTCCTGTCACTGGGCTAACGTCAAAGCCGCGTCCAGGATTGTTGCTCCAAAGGAACAGGCAACTGGTTCGGATGAACAAGTTCATTGAAGGGCAATTCAGTGTTCACCGTCACTGACATACTTAGGCCTCAGAAGTGGGTGTGCCACTGAAGTTGGAGACGGAATGGAATACTTGATTCAAAATTAGTAAGGAAACCTCCAACCAGAGCTAAGAATTTTATCAGTTCATGACTTGGAGGATACGTGTAAGCCCAGACGTATGAGTACCTATTAGTAAGAGAGGTACACTCCTTAGTAATCTGAAGACAACTAAAGCCTGCAGTAAATCACCCAAAAGTTAACCGAAAGATGCTAAGGAGAAACTTACAACACAGTGGCTGAAACAACAAGCTAACTAATCTTCTCTTGCACTCCTTCGAGCCAATAATTAAACCTACCGCTGTCATCAGTTGCAATCTTAGAAATCATGACAACCTACCTGCTATAGAGCATTGTCAGAATTACATGCAGTACAACTTCTTCTTAAATAAGTTTTCAGTCATTTGGAATAGATTACTAGCTAATGTGCGTGATGCAAACATACTGGCAGTGCTCACCTTCTCAGTCCCCAGACTGCTCAAAGATGACAATTCACTTCTGCGTCTGACTCTTAAACCCTCTTTTCCACCCTACATAGATATTTTAAGTTCATTAAACGTGTAAGTTACAACAAACTACAATAATAAATTTTAATATTATTGGAAGTACACGATAAACATTTCTACACAGGACAATAGTATTGGTTCACACATAATATAAAAGTTAACATAACGGGACTAGTTAGTGTACCAAAATAATCATAGTTACTACACGGAATATATATATATATAAATTTATTAATCACTCCTTCACAACTCCACTTGCTTTCTTCTGTGTTGCTATCGTTTGTCTTCTTTTCCTCTATCACCATTTGATAAGAATGAAGAATGTGGATATTTGACCACTCAATGACAAATGATCTGCAAACATTATTGGTCCTATATCTTTCAGTTGCCTCGTGAATTCCACATTACCTTCCCCCACGAGGCAACCTGGATTGCAGTTGTGGAATATACCCTTATACCAATGAAAAAGTATTGATTTATAATACTTCACGATTGTAATTTATAACATAAATGATCGTGACTGTAAAAATAGCTTGCATTTCTTGTAAACACCTGTTTATAAGAAAATATAAACTATCATTATTATTAGTCAACGTTGAGTACAATTCACTTGTGATGTTGCGATGAAAATGCTGACAAAACTATACAAGTGTATCACTTATTTTAAATTTTTATCAAATTTGGATATAAACCAAGAATAAGACTCGATGCCGTACACACCAAAGTTATATGGAGGAATGACTTCAAGCTTTATTTTTTTCCAAAGTATTTGTAATCCATCCAAAACATACTTGGGTTTTTTTGTTAATGCGAAGACAATATTTCTATATTTCTTGATGTGCTCCATTGAATGACTAGTTATCACATTGTTCCCACAAACCAAAGACAAAAACGACTGCAACCATGTAACTTAACCGTAAACCAAATTTATGTAATTTAAATAATACTTATCCATGCCTGTACAATTGGTGCATCCTACACAGGTAGGAAAAAAGTATTTTATTAAATTACTACTATTAAATATGCTTACTAATCGTATATGTAATTTATCATATTGATGATGCCTGTAAACTGGCGTCCCTCATGTACAAAACTGAGAATATATTATTATTAGTACATAGGAATTACTATTCACCAAGTAACTTTGAAACTGATTTTTGAGAGGGCGACAGAACTTGTTGACATTTCTCCAGGATATGACAGCATCAGTGTAGTTGTTCTGAAACCATTTTACGAAAATCTGTGTGTACTGATAAGTAAGCTGTTTAAGCACTCATTGGTTAGATGTGGATTGCAAAGAGACAGCAAGCGGGCGCAATTACTGCGATTTTTAATGAGGGGTCAGCAAAACATTAAGAGTTATAGGTTGTTAGGTCCAGAGCCAATAATATCACAGGTAATAGAAATTCTGTTGGACTATCAAATCATTAATCATCTAAACCTGTAAGGAATTCTACACGAAGCTCAATACGGATTGTAGAAGGAGCCGTTCTGCACTACTACATTACAGATGACTTGAGGCAACTAGAAACTAACTGAGAATAGTACGTTCTTGACTAGGTCCCTTCACTAAATCTCAGCATATATATAACCTTCTATAGTTTGGTTTGTAAGGATTAGTTATGGTTTACGAGTTGATCACGGACTGATATCATTTAGAGAACCAATGAAAACCGTGATCAACTCGTAGAACATAACTAATCCTTACAAACCAAACTATAGAAAATTATTCTGATGCTCGCTAGTGACTTGCTACAGGTTAGAGCTTCCTGAAGTTCTAGTGAGAAGTCGTGACCAGTGAGGTCCAATTAGATGTCACGTGTGTGGATGGATGTCCCACCAACGACAATAGTTGGGGTCGCGCTAAAATCACGAATTGGTAGAAGTTAGGATTCATGAGCCATTGAATCGGGTCCCAGTGACTGAATGGTATACGAGCTTGCCTTGTAACCAGAAGGTCCTGGGTTCGAACCCTGGCGGTGGGTGCGTACTGCCGATGATTCCCAAACTAGGATGAAACAGCAGCTGTCCAGTACTCCCTGGTTTTCAATGGTTCTCTAACTGATATCAGTCCGTGATCAACTCGTAAAATATATATAACCGCCGAGATTTGTAAATTCCGGTTTAATACTTTGATAAAGCTATAAGCATTAAATAGCGGAACGTCAGTAAAAACAATATCATATTGTTTTTCATTCAGTGAAAATCACAAAAACATTTATTATATTGAATATCATATACTCAATGCCCAAATTTTTTCAAACCGTTAAAAATCGGAGAGATTTCTCTCACATGTTAGGGAAAGATACCCACTGTAACCGTTTTATGCATTTTTTATGCTGTTTTCTATAAATATACGTTTCCAATTATCATAAATGCTTCTTTATTGTGGTTGATCCGTTCAAGGTCGTTTGCTGATTGGTTGTTACTGATGTCGAAAGTTTAACTTTGCCCGCTGAGCATTTCAGTGTGACCAGGTGAAAACACGGTATTTGGTTATTTTACTTTTCAGACCTAACAGACTGCGTCACATGATGTGATGGAGATAGCTGTTTTAATTCATGAAAAATTCCCATTCGAACATTAATAAACAGAAGACGAGTAGTTCAGTGAAGAGTCTCTTTTTGGCGAATTCATTTTCATAACTGCACAATCGCAAATATATATGGTTGTTTTGTATGTGTGTGTACATTAAATTTGTCAAACGAAAATACAATTAGTAAGTTCAGATGAATTGGATGTTGATATAAGAGCGTAGTAACAAAAGTGATGAGTTGTCACGAACGATTGTTAAAGAAGAGTTGCGTAATAACATGAATAGTTTGATGAAAGAGTTGTACTCAGGGTGTACATGGAAACAAAATAACACAAGGAATTACACAAGGGTTTTAAGTAGAATAATAAGCAAACAAACAAAAGTTAAGTCAAATCAAACAAACAAACAAACAAAGGAAACTTAAGTCAAATCAACACAGTTGTCACCATGGGAGTAGAAGTGTTTGAATAATTTTCTTTTGTATGCACAGTTCTGGTTCCTCTAGCTAAATGGCTAGGGCTTCTGCGATGCAAAGAAGACGTAATCGTACTGTCCTTGGAAGGTTGTTCTTCACTTTGTAGATTACTTTTGAGGTGGCGTTTGTTGAGATGGAATGACCAGTGTTGACGAGGTGTTCGATTATTGCACTCCTTATGCAGCCATTACTTCCTTTCTGTAGCCACGCTGAATAGTGTTCTTTGACACTTTTTGACAGGATACGCGTTGAACGACCGATGTACCTGGCTCCACAGCAACAGGTAAGCTGATATATACACATAGAAGTGGTCAGGTGCGGGATCTTGTCTTTTGGGCTTCTGCAGATCAGCGGGCGACTAGAGAAGACTAGTCTCAATATTGCCGCAAAGAAAGTTCTTCTTAAAGAGGTGGAGATTCCCCTTCTAAGGACGTCACTGAGTAGGTCTCCTTTGAAGTCGAGGTTCATGTAAAGTATCATTTTTGGCACAGGTGCTGTTTCCTTGCCTTGTACTTTATCAGTCTTATTCTTGGTCTTGTGGGTAGATACTGTTGCTCTCTTATTCGTATATTGCATAAGTCACAGTGATTGTTAATATGGCTGCTGAAAGTAGCCTTAGAAAAGGCACCAAAACACCATATTCTGTAGTCACAAGGGCTTCAGCCAGAGAAGGCAAAAACCTAGCACAACAACCCCTTCCCGCATACTGATCCTAAAGACTCGTGTAGGTCTCGCCTGTTCTGTATTGCCATGGTCTAGTACTTAAACAGTACAGTCAATTCCAGGTGGACAGGATACTACACCTACATCAAGTGAAAGCCAGTGCGTGAAACACAGCAAACCCAAAAGGAAACTCTCAAGACGCCATAAGACCTCGAAGGTGTCACCAAGTAAGGGAGACGAATGCCAGGCGTGTAGTGTCATCGTTTCTAAAACTGACTCAGAAATTGAATGCAATTTTTGCAAACGATGGGTACACTGCCGTTGTGACAAAAGGGTACCGAAATCATACTACGGGTTTATGTGAAATAATCCATGCGCATGGTATATCTGTTCACTTTGTCTCCCTAGCACAGTCTCACACAACGTGTCTGCGGATAGCAGAAACAGCACGACACTCTTGTTTCCCAAAACAGTCTCATGCAGCTCCTCACCTGCTAACGCCACACCACCGAAACTTGGTACGAACAGTAAGAGGGACACTCCAGTCCAACTGACTGCAAATGCCAATCTTCACAAGGTGCTGAGTCCCTAGGTTGCACCCACAACATCATGGAAAGATCGAATTGCAAAAGCACCACTTGCATCCGCTAGCAAGCTTGGCAACACAGCAAAGGCTGGTCAAAACCGGATGAAGCCTAAAGTTCCTGACGCTGCAAAGGAATACAGGCAGCCAAAGGCGAAACTTTAGTCTGAGGTCAGTCGGTCTAATTCTCTTATCCCTTTCAATGTACCTGTGAGCAAGGATAGCTTGCTTGAACAACGATCCCTGTTTAATCAGGAACAGTGATCCAACTTGTGCAATAAATTAGGTCTGAACATTAGTTCAGCGAAATTGTGCAGGCTGCACAGGGATGTCCACACGCCATAGGGTAAGCCACGCCCATTAAGGGTTACACTGGACTCTGTCGAAGAGGGCAAAAGAATACTATTAATGGCTCGGGTACTAGCCATCGACAGAAGTTCTGGCATAAGGATGAGACATGACAGACCATTGGCTAACAGACGAATGGCGAGGGAGTCACCGGAACTGAAGCCATCTACCTCCACGGTTGCACACGGTATTCCGGAGCTGGAAACGGGCATTGCCAATGAAAAACACATGCAAGACATACAGCAATAGAGAAGGCTGTCATCTCCGATGGCCCTTGGCGCTTCTGTAGTAATCTCCATTTTATGGCTACCTCGTCCCGCTCATCTGACACTGATTAGTTCTCCAAGGCTGCTAAGTGTTACATTCAACTCCTCGGAGTAGTTAGCCATAGTACTTCAACGGTGGTATGAGACCAAGAGCAAAATGGCAGGACACATCCGATGTTGCGAAAGCAGACCTCCAACCATAAGGAGGCAGCAAACTGAGGCTTTAATACGTCCAGCAAGCCTCAATGACACCAGAGCTGGAATAACGGTCTGTATCTCACCCGAATCCACGGAAAAAACTACAACAGGCCGGTTCCATCACAGTCGGCCAAGTAGTCCCAACATCAAGTTCTCTACCAGCAGACATCTTCACGTCAACTACCCCGCAACACGCTGAGGTTGTGAGACTCACTGTCAGCTCCCTATATAGCAATGTGAGAGGGCTGAGGGGATACGTAGGGGATTTCAGGAATCTCCAATCACAAGTACAACTTAAAATAATAATTTTCACTGAAACGTGGCTAACCCCCACAAACGCCGACAACGAAATCAGTATAGATGAGACGGATCTGATCAGGAGAGACACGGTTAATAAGGAAAGAAGGCGAGTTGCGACTCAATATGGTGTCATTTACTTGGTAGCATCTACCGATCACCCAACTGCAGGCGGAGCACAATCAGCTACTGCTCAGCACTATCACAGGGATACGAGACTTGGGCTATGACCATATCACCATAGCGGGAGGTTTCAATGCCCCATCACTGAACCTTGGCTCAAAGTATGCTAAGGGAAAATTCGGCCGAAATCTACTGCAAGCTATTCGGAACACGGGACTGACTGAGAACGTTGGAGACGATAATAGGTGGGGGCCTAGTGGAAAGTCACCAAGACTAGACCACATTCTAACTAGTGACCAACTACTTGTCGAAAAGGTCCAGATCATGACTCCTCTAGGAAGTAGTGACCATGCAGTCGTAGGTTTCGACCTCGTTCTCCATGAGCATTTGCAGTGGGACGCTACGCAACCATGTCTGTGTTATAGCAAGGCTGACTATGCTGAAATGCGGAGGCTCTTGTCCGATGCAGACTGGCCCTTAGCATGGGATGAGCTGTCTGTGGATGAACACTGGGAAGCGGTAAAAAAGATTATTCATACAGTAATCTCGGATACCGTCCCTTTAGTCACAACACAGCCCAAAAGAAAGTCATCATGGTTAAAGAGAGGCACGCAGCGTATTCTGCAAGCAAAGTGGAAGGCTTGGTTTACGTGGCGCGCATCTAAGTGTCAGATCGACCATGACACATACCTGGAATTCAGGAAACGATGCAACGCGACAGTCAGGAGGGACAGAAGGTCATTCCAGGCTAAACTTGCTAAAAAGCTCCTGGCAAACCTGAATAATTTTTACCGATTCATGTCGGAAAGGAAACCACCCAACCAGGGGGCGTGCGCCTTAGTAGGCCAAAACGGTCTCACTAGTCTGGAGATGGCTGAAACATTTAGTTTAGCCTTCGCCAAACAGCTAAACAGCAATGTGGGTATTGCCATTAAGGACCAAATTGGTGTCACTACTATTTCACAGGAGGAAGACCGAATAGCCACCCCCCAAATGAACCCTGCAATAGTACTGAGAAAGCTGCAGCGACTCATACCTGGGAAGTCCCCAGGTTGTGATGACATCAGGCCATCTGTTCTGAAACAGTGCGCCGAAGCTCTCTGTAGGCCTTTATGCAACCTGTTCCAACACTCCATGGAATCGGGGAAACTGCCAAAGGAATGGAAAAGAAGCATCCTTTCTCCGATCTTCAAGGGTGGGGATAGGCAAAATGCCACTAGTTATTGACCAGTAGCTCTACTCCCAGTTGTATCGAAAGTGCTTGAAAGTATTATTGATGATCACATCAGGGAATATCTGGACAGGTCTAAAATACTCCATGAAGCCCAACACGGTTTCAGGAAAGGGAGATCCTGCGTCATTAACTTATTATCAGCTTGGGACGACTGGACATCATGCTGGGATATGAATGTTCCAGTCCATGTGATCTTTCTAGACTTTGAGAAGGCACCCGACACTGTTCACCATGACCTTCTCCTACACAAAATAAGCCAGGCAGGTATAGGTAAACCGCTTCTGTCATGGTTGAAGGACTATCTAAATGAAAGGCAATTTTGCACTAAGGTCAATCGAGTCCGATCATCTTGGCACAGCTCGTCATCATGAGTATCGCAGGGTTCTATCCTAGGACCACTGGTACTTCTGATTTTTATCAATGACCTACCATACCGTCTAAGCTGCCCGACTCTTCTATACGCTGACGACGTGAAGATATGGAGGGCGATAAAGTGTCTGGAGGACTCAGACGGGGAGATCTAAACATTCTGGAAGACTGGGTGAAGGCCAGTGGCATGACTTACAACCTGAAAAGGTGCAAAGTAGTGAAGTTACGCACCTGTAGACTGCAGAATGCAAGTTACACCCTGTGCAGTGAAAGCTTGTTCTGCTGAACGTTAGAGCGCGACTTAGGTCAATTTCTAACGGAGAAAATGGACACAAGCGTAAATTACACGGGGACGTAGCGAGGGCATATGCTGTCATAGACTTTACACATAGACAGTTAGGTGCACTCACTCCAGATCTCTTTCTAAAGTTGTACAAAACATACGTCAGACCGCACCTTGAAGTGCATAATATTATTGCACCCCGAATTCATAGAAGACATGCCAACCTCTTGGAAAGAGTCCAACAACGGGCTGATGAAAGGCTGAAGAAATTAGGCCTATTCACAAAATAATAAATGACCAGAATCACTCAAACATAGGTGTTCTGCCATTGAGTAGGTATAGGCTCCCTCGTGGAAATCCCAGAAGGAAGGCTCACCAGAGGGCAAGCACTAGGGTGCGCTCTCACTTCTTTTCCCTGCGGGTTTGTCGTCACTGGTATTCCTCAGCGGCAGATGTAGCTATGGCACCGTCTGTGGATACCTTTAAGCGAAGGCTTGGCAACCATGCAGCGACACAAGGACTGCGTCCAAATGGCCTATCCCCTTAAAATCGCATACACCATTCAAGGTTGGACAATTAAACTTGTTGTTTTACTTTTTTACGTTCTCTTCCGTCTAACTCT
Organism: Trichobilharzia szidati; assembly: GCA_944472155.2. Taxonomy (NCBI): domain Eukaryota; kingdom Metazoa; phylum Platyhelminthes; class Trematoda; order Strigeidida; family Schistosomatidae; genus Trichobilharzia; species Trichobilharzia szidati. The sequence goes on from OX235275.1 coordinate 8,371,093, forward strand.
CCTGACAGCTTTAACTACACCTATTATTATTATTACTGGTGTATATATATATTTATACCGGTTGACTGACTGTTGTTACGTTTTCTTATTCTTTTTCTGTCTGTTAGTTTGAATAACTTCACTTATTATATCTATTATTATTGTATCTCTTTTTTTGACGACGATACCGAAGGAGCAACTGGTGAAAGGATCAACTCCATTCACAGTAGTAACAGTCTTAACACACCTCATTATACAAACCACATATAATTAATCCCTGCACTACTCCTTTTGGAGTAAACCAAAGCTACGATAGTCGAGTGGCGAGACGAGCTACGCAGACGTTTACCGAAGATCAGGAACCTCTACCTCACAATCAAGAGGCGAGCACAAGTAAATCAATTTGGTTTATACTTGCTCGTAAAATCGATATTGGATAGTGGAAGAGTGAATATTATAAATTAAACTATTCTGAAAATTGTGCAAATCGGGTGAACTTATTGAAAATAATAAAGCTAGTGTTATTAGTGCTATTGGATATTGTACACCCCGTGGCGGATTTTCGACAGTATTACTAGCGTTTTCGCGCAGATCTACTGAAGACGATATGGAGCTAGTGAAAAATTACAAAAATCTTTTAGAAATAACCATCATTTTACACTTTCTTAGCAGCGCAACGGCTTGCAAGAGTGATGGGAAACAACATCTCCAAATGATTAAAAATTTACGAGGTATGGAGTACATCCAATTAACTTCGGATTTCGACACAGAAGGAGGTTTCCTTGAATCAGATTCAGTGAAAACAGTCATGGAAAATGTGGATCGCAGCTGTTTTGTAGCTATGGACACATACGAAAATCAGTCAAAATCAACTGACACTGGTCGCACTACCAACAGTGTTATATTTCCAGCCCCTTATATAGTGAGTTCAATGTTAACAACATGGTACTCACGCAACTTTTTTATCCATTATTTTGTGTTAGTGAATACAATTTAATATCTGTAAAGTCCCCTCTTAGGATGATTGAAATTTGTATTTGCTATTACTAAGGTTTAAGGAGTTCAGAGGTTTCATTACTGTTGTGGAGATTATTAAACTGTTTTTGATCTTGATCTATGTTAAAACGTTCTGGCATATTTGCGACTAATCAATATCTTTGCCTCTTTTGGCTGGCTATCTTATTATCCCCTTCGAAATAATAGGCAACTAGAATTTTCTCTAGCTTATTATTTTATTTTATCTCTATTCAGAGCGATAAGGTATTTTCTTCTATCGATACGAATTTTCTAAATTCAAGGTGATGAATTTCGCGATTCGTAGAATATGTAAGTGAGTTCAAGTTTTGACTTCACAACTGTCAATTGGACAGCCTTTGTCATTCAGTGTTTTATCTACTTATTATATAATGACGCTGTAGAAATGATATAAACTCTACCGTGTATAGTTATGCACTATTTGGGAGAGACTCGGCGGACTCATATCAGTGAACCAGGTATTGTTAAGTAAATCCTGAAGATAGTGGAATGCATATCTTAAGCGTTCACGTTCCCTTGGACCACATTTTCGGTCATTCTGGATACGTAATCTATAATCTGGGTGTCGCTGTAAATTTGAAATGTAATGTCAGTGAGAATTAACAATAAGGTAATATCTGTTTGACTAAATACAGAGAGGATGGTCCAATTATCCATTCAGCACTGAACAACGTGGATGAACTGAAATTCTACATGAATTTTAGTGCTGACACAGTGATCATGAAGACCCAGATGTGATTGATTTAGCTGCTAGAATATACAAACATATACAGTGTTAAATAGCCAACACTGACTACATGTTCATAAGAAAGTGAGTTTTCTCAGTCTTTTACTGATTTTACATAAGTCATGCCTGGTGTTAAGTTAACTCTCTGCTTTCTGCTTAATCTGATTTTGTAAATAATGACGAACGAACTGGAGATGTAATGGTTCTTTTACTTACTGTTTTGGGTTGTCATGGAGCACAAATTTGTCTTTGTTTAGATATTTTGATAAGTGTGCTGAATAATTGTGATTTAATCTTCCCCAATTCAGCATGCAACTATTCTGGCTGCACTGCGTGTCACCATCAGAGCTAAATCAGGCGTTTTAGTTATTGAACAAGGCACTGGATACATGACAGCATGTGTAGCGCTTATGGTAAGTATGCTGCAATGAAATATGACAGTTTATTTTAAATCTTAGTTTATTGTGGTTTCACTTTGGAAGATTGTTATAGACCCTCAATACTATCCCAACTTTAGCCTTCTTAACACCATAATCCACTTCTGTTCTCATTTAGACTCCTTGAGGGGGTTAGATTTCAGAAAGAGTATACAAAAAATTTAGCTAACTGATGTTCTTACTGTTAATGGTTTTATGAATAGGTTGTTCTTAACTATTTAGCTGCAAATGCTTAGAAGTGCCTCACTCATCTAAGGAAGACTATTATTTGGCTGATATTCAAACTAGTAATCAACATCTGGTCTGTGACATGAAAACATTCGCAATTGGTTACCACCTATCACTCACTACAAACTCGCATTGTTGACTAAATAATATAAATCTTTATTCACTTCCTTCTTTATACTCATAGATTTGAAAAAATGTTTATCAGAACATGGGACTATCTAATAATATAATTTTTTGTATCGCCATCCTCTATATTATCACTTAATTCAGTAAGATATGCTATATTTGTTGTTCAATGGAGCTTACATGAAGGATTCATTTCATCCGACCGTTTCGGAAGACAAGGAAAGTATTGATGGTAAATGTAAATGTAAATGTCTTCCTGTGGCATGATTTCAGAGGTGAAGTCATCATGAAAACTGTAACACAGTGTTTGATAATAATTCACTTAAAACCATTTACTGCTGCAAAACTTCCCTGTTCTGTACAAGCTGTCAATCCTTATTTCAGAATTAATAGTTACTCTATTACCTGTGTATCATTTACGTAGTAGTTATTGCAAGCTCATTAAATGCAACAGATACAATGACGTTCAGATACCTGAAGCCACAAACGATAAAGTACATTTCAGTTAAGAACTGTGTACTCAGCTAATTTTGGAGTAGATTTTTATTTCACCTGTCATAAAGAAGTACTTTCATGATGACGAATTAGTCTTTTCGACCGATGAATGTATTTGATCAACACCTAACTCTTCTACGCTGATGACACTTCACAATTTATCTAACAACATTATTCTTCATAGTCAGAAGGATATCGATTCTGACTGTTCCATATACGCTATACTGAAAACACAAAAGATCACAGTGCTCAAGGAACTGTAGTTCTGAGTCGCATACATATCTGGAGTGTATGATTTATAACCATTCAACTAGAAACGTATACAGGTTTATTTGCATATATTAGTACATAAACGAAGCTTCCTATAGAACTGACCATTAGAATGATGTTAATCTGGTTAATAAATGTCGGACAGGTAGGTCTATAGTTCTACACACTCTTTCATCTCTTAAAGACAGGAGAAAATGGTGTCACCGTATCCTCTCTACCTAACAATGAATTATATACACGTGCTAGAAGGAATATCGAAAGCTGGCTAAAGGATAACAAAACAGATAATACATATCGCTTGGAGATGGGGAGGCAAATTCAACTTATAACCGATGACGAGCTAAACAAAATGTTACCCAATACAAGATTTGATGCTATTTATCTTCGTTCAACTTATGGAAGTGATGTGTACAAGGTGAGTCCGTATACATTTTCATACACGCATACTTAATTACTCCTAACAACCTGTCTGTATTTTTAATTAAGTTCTGAAGAGAACTGATGTTGTAAGAAAAATTTTATGTTACTGATAGATGAATTAATAAGAATGTTAAAGTGATCTAATTCACCAAATAAAGATGTTCATTAGCCTAATATATACATATCTCATCTCGTTGGTACACGTGCAATAGTATTATATCAATATTATTAGATCAATAAATTTCCTATAATCTGTGATCAGGAAAAGTAGTCTTGTCGAAACTGTAAGTCTTCACTTTATTCACTTATCTATTTTGCATTTCACGTCTCACTAATTCATAGTTGGCAGAAGAAGCAGCAAAGATAGGATAACACTTCAGGTGAACATAGAGAAAACAGAGGTGATGAAGATTCCTGGCCAACACCAACAACAGCACGGAAACAACAACAACACACAACAATCAGCATGAATGGAAGGAACCTGAAGGAAACAACCTCCTTCACCTACCTACCTACCTACCTGGGAAGCATCGTTTCAACTACAAGCCGGCGGAACTGACGAGGATATCAAAGGAAGTATCGATCGGAAAAGCAAGACAAGCTTTCACTACTCTCAAGTCTGTGTGGAGGTCAACAGCACTCAGCATCCAAATGAATGTAAGATCCGGATTTTCAACCTCAATGTGAAGTCAGTGCTACTATTGGGATCAGAGACTTGCACTGCGCGTCAGACTACAGACCTCCATTAACAGCTAGCTGTCTTCGCTCAATACTCAAGATCAGATGGCCGGCCAAAAAAGATCAGCAACAGAGAGGGATCTATGGCAATGAGCGAACCAACACAGCACGAAACCGATTGTGCATCAGATAGGCAGGAAGAAATGGAGATGGATTGACTGGCCATACTCTGAGGAAACAAGCCATCAAGTGACATCACTAGACAAGCCATCGCTCGAATGGAGCCCGAAAGGGAAGCGGCGATTTGGTCGTCAGTGTGAGGGCGGGGTGACTTGGAGGAGGTGATGTGAAGAGGAGATGAAAACGTGTGGGCAGACATGGAGCCAGGTGAAAACTGTAGCAGAGAACCGAACGCAATGGAGACGCATGGCTGAAGCCCTATGTTCCTCTAGGAATTAAAGGGTACAGTAATAATAATAAATTCATTGTAACTTTATTAATGGAACATACGAGGGTATACTTCTTTTTGCAGTTCGATGAAAACTAGTCAAGCCACACCAAACATTTACCGGAATATCTTTACCAAGCAAGAATTTCACGACCCTGCTGGAAGTCATTTGCATAATATTACAGTGTCGTAGACGAATCAGATAACTCATCAACAAAATTTGAAGATACGTTAATGAATGGAAGTCTGCTAAACTCGCTGATAAAAATAATTCGGTTCTACGGAATGCGTGTCTAAGCTTCAGCAGCTGTACTCTGGGTTTCTTCAGCTTCCGACTGAATCTCACAGGTTCTAATAATAGGGGGAAATTGATTTTATCAAGCTTGTAGAAACATTTTAAACACCATTAACTATGAAATCTCAATCCACAGCTTTCAAATAAGCAGTTCATGATTACTTGAAGAACGTTATGTTTCACATGAGGGTTCGATTCCCCGCCGCTGCTCAGCCAGTTGCGTAAGCCAGGCAAAAAAAGAAGGTTGGATGCGGGGCTAGCAACCCATCGCGTAAAAATAAACACCAGTGCCATCAAGACTTCAAAGTTCAAACATGGAGCCGTATGTTTCACCGAGAATTCAATGGAAAAAAATAAATAATCATAGTGTAAACTTTACTGCAACAGTTATGTCCGTAATTTGCATTAAATAGATACCATAACGTGTAGTAGTCTAATTTTGGGCAATACGGGTACAGATACTGACACAGTTACTCAGATGTGGTTTCTGCAAATAAGAAAAATTAAATTATTATCAAGGCGAAGTCCTGAAACTCATTTTTCGGTAGGATTGGTTAGTTGATAATGATGAAAACAAAAGTCTGACGACCAAATGTACAAAAAGAACATGCATAGAGTGATAATGGTGAAAAAATTTTAAAAAGTGGAGGCAAACAAACAAGAAAATAGTAGAATGAGAGACTGAACATACGTTCTGTCTACACAAAGTTAGGGAGTGAGTTGACAAATCGCTAGTCTCACGTCACAGAATAACGTGGAGAGCTGACCTCCTTTCTGCAGTTCTGCCTTATTTTATAGATAATTTTCAACAGGACTGGAATGGAGCTACGCCATCTCAGTTTACCGTTCGCCCAAGAATTGGTTACTATGCAGTCAATGACCACTCCGAGTGGTGTTCTGAGGCGCGTTAGGAACCTGCTGGCTTTGTGCTGCCAATACAGCTGCCTCAAAGAATCTCAGCCGCATCACCACCTTCAAATTCTATATTCATAAGTTCCAATTTCTTTCGAGCTATGCGAATTCCTTCAGACCGTCACTTTACTCTCTTGTGTTCATTGACACATTTTGTAAACTATCCAGTTAATTTAGGGATTAGATATACTCTTTCCATTTAACTGTCCCTTATATCACTACTGGAGATTGTTCTTATTCCTGAAGATAGGGAATCTGTCTTTTTTGGTGTTCTCCTCAAGATAGTTCAGTCGTGAAAATGTATACATTTGTAATTTCATTGTGGCTTCCTGCAGACTGACGTGTGAAGAGAATCATCAGATCATCTCATCAATACATCACCTGAAATTTGAAATTCTGAGCTTATCTGTGTTTCCGATGTTAAATTCACTGCGCGATCGGAGTTGCTGAACTGGTTCATCAAGGCCATGATATCAACACCTAAATCCTATATGATGAATGTATCCATGTATCTTTTGTTCATACAACAGTGTATCACAACACGTTATCTCCCCGACTTGCCATAAAGCAATCTGAAAGTAGGAAGCCCAGTGATAACATTACTGTCAATTTACCTTTTTATCTGTACACAGTCACTCAACTTAAAGTAGGCATTAAAAGCTCATCTCGGAAGCAGTTCTTGTAAGTATTAAATGGCTAAACTCATACATAATTATCATCCATGATTTTGCATAGAAAGTGAATGGTTTCAGTGAGATGACCATTAGTGAAGACAGAGGTGGAGTTTAATTGCCACCATGCACATCTAAAACAGACTTATGTCACTTATGAAACCAACGAGTCCATGTGAATATGAGGGTGTGTCAAGTCTCGAGTATGTATTGAATTCACGTCACACAGTTTCACTCGAGTCCTTTTGATAATAATAATAATCAAATAGTTACCCCGATTTATCATGTGGTCCATTTTTTCCTACATAACTCAGTTACAAATGCAACTCACTCGAGGAGGTCGGATAGTTTGCTTAGAAGGAGCTGATAAAGGAGAACAGAAATTGTATCGAATAGATTTTTTAGATTCTGGTGAATTTCAAAGGACGAATTTGATCAAATTCAAAGATTTTGAGCCAGATTACAGCCATACCAAAAAAGAAGAAATTAAACACCCTCGGTAAGATTATCCTCTATACTTAATCATATGCTTTTTTCTACACTTTAAAGTAGCATCACATTTAATTTCCAGATGAAGGTTATATGATATAAGTTATCTGAATATGCATTCAATAAAACAAGGATTGAGCATTATGATTCATTCACGTACTTATACTTATTGGAAATACAGGAGGTGTGATTCTATGTAACAAAACGTAAAACCAAATACTCGCTTTAGTTAAATTTGGATAGCGTTTTTGAGTAGGGATAATATATTTTCAAAATGTTACGACTGTGTATTATCATTATTTTTGTTTCCTTTAATTCCTAGAGGAGCATAGGGCTTCAGCCGTGTGTCTCCATTGCGTTCGGTTCTCTGCTAGAGTCTTCACCTCGCCCCATGTCTGCCCACACGCTTTCATCTCCTCTTCACATGACCTCCTCCAAGTCACCCCACCCTTGCACTGACGACCAACTCGCCGCCGGTTCCCTTTCGGCCGGGTTCCACTCGAGCAATGCCTTGTCTAGTGATGTCACTCACTTGATGGTTTGTTTCCTCAGAGTATGGCCAGCCAATCCATCTCCATTTCTTCCTGCATGCCTATTTGTTTCACAATCGGTTGGTTCCTGCTGTGTTGGTTCGTTCATTGCCAGAGATCCCTCTCTGTTACTGATCTTTTCTGGCCGACAATCTGATCTTGAGTAGTGTTGAGCGAAGACAACTGTTAATGAAGGTCTGTAGTTTGTTTGAGATGCTCTTTATGACGCGCAGTGCAAGTCTCTGATCCGTACAGTGAGTAGCACTGACTGACTTCACATTGGAGTTGAAAATCCGGATCTTATCTTCGTTTTGATGCTGAGTGCTGACTGTTGACCTACACACAGACTTGAGAGTAGTGAAAGATTGTCTTGCTTTTCCGATCGATTCTTGCTTTGATATCCTCGTTAGTTCCGTTCGCCTGTAGTTGAAACGATGCTCCCCAGGTCGGTGGGTAGGTAAAGCAGGTTGTTTCTTTCAGGTTCCTCCCATTTATGCTGATCGTTGTCTGTTGTTGTTGTTCTTATCCATGAATCTTCATTACCTCTGTTTTCTCTATGTTCACCCAAACTCCTATCTTCTCTGGATGCTTCTTCTGCCAACTTGTTGGTTTTCGCTTGCATATCTTCCAGTTTGTGGGAAATCAGACATATATCATCAGTGAAGTCCAGATCCTCCAAGTTTTTGTGTGAGTCCATTTTATGTCGGTCTCCTCAATACCCGCTGTTTGTCGCATTATCCAATCTAGTGCAATCAGGAAAATCATTGGTGATAGTAGGCAGCCAGCTTGTCTTACTCCTGTCCTCACTTCGAAGGATTCCGTAAGTTTCCCCTTGTGGATTACTTGGCATGCAGCATTGTCGTACAGCTGTTAGAATGAGATGTATAATTGTCGGTGGCACCCCGTAGTAGCGAAGTAGTTTTCAAATCACCTCTCGATGGACGCCGTCTGCTGAAGGCCTTTTCAAAGTCGATGAAGTTGAGATAGAGAGGTGACTGCTATTCCAGGCTTTGTTCAATGATGATCCGTAATGTGGCGATCTGATCAATGCATGACTTGTTTCTCTTGAATCCAGCCTGTTCCGGTCGAAGTTTTTCATCCAGGGAATGTTTGATTCTCTCTAGGATGATGCGGCTTAGTATTTTGCTTGGGACGGACAGGAGCATAATTCCGCGCCAGTTCTTGCATTGACTTAGGTCTCTTTTCTTTTTTGATGTTGTTGTGTTCTCTGAGCTGGATAGTTAATTTGCGAAGCTTTCATCACCCTACTGGGTGACATCTTCAGCGCATACTTCAATTTGAAGTGAGCTTTTAGATTTCTCCACGAGTTTATTAATCATCTCTCCTGGCGACCTTGGACGTGATTGGTTGTTTTTGTCTGTTTTCACACCTTCTAGGTTACTTGTATTGTCACTCATTGTTTCTTTGGCTTGAACTTTGACCCTTTGTGTGTGACGTTTCTTTCTTATCGGTTGATAAATTTTGTCTATCTCGATGTGTCTATTGATTGATGATTCACTGGAATTATACTGGAATTATACTTTATTTGATCCATTCCACAATGCTCAGACATTTTACTGACATAAATGGGAAAGAGTAAAGTATTTCACCTATTTCAGGATCTATTGAGATTTACACATGATAGCCAAACCAGGATGCCCAGGATGAAGTCGTCCAGTGATTTACACTACGCTGGATAAATTTATATTACTGCACACAACTAACCAGTTGCCTCACCTAGTTTCAGGAAGCATCTGTCTCCTTCACAAGATAATAGATCAAAACTGACCCTCGTTCACACTTCTTTCTATTCAGTTTAGGAATCAAATTCATTCTGAATTGAGCACACGACATCAATCTCACTTATGGTTGTTTTCACTGTTATTTGGTTTTTACAGCATACCTAGGTAAGATTTTACTCCATATTCAATAGTATGCCTCCCTATTCACTTCAAGGCAGCTGGATACTTGATGTTAGGTAGTGGAAAATCTCAACTGCCACAATTATTTGAAACTTCTCATTCATTCATTTGCCTGCATTACCTGAATTTGCGTTTTCATTCAAGTGGTCTTGATAATTCGATCACTGATTCCTCCTTATTCCCACTTATCAGGCACACACACACGCACCATGCGTCAAGTAACCAGAGATGCGAAATATGAGGCGGATTAAGATCAGTTCGAAATAGGTCAAAGTACTGGTTATCAGAGTTCCCAGTAGTCACGTTGACTGTTATGGGGAAACATCCCTCTCTAAGATATTTATTATGCTATGTTTTTACACTTCTCTGTATTTGAATTTTTTATAATGAAATTCATGTAATCTCAAGAATACGACGTCAGTCTAACTAATCGCGTTTCTTACTGTTATTTGCAAACAGCACAACCAGGTAAGATTTTCTTTTACACTCGACTGTATAGTTGTTTCTTCACCTCTGGGCAGCTATGCATTTTTTCCCTTGTTGAACAATTAGATTGTTTGAGTTTTCATCTATTCAATCGAGTACTGAACAACACGATTTATACATGCATTTATTCTTAGTTGAAATGTTTAGAAGCTACAGTTCTAGGTGGGGAACAATATATTTCTTGCACATGTATAAGATTGACACTAAAGGAATGAAGAAAATCCACGTCATTGCATCAAAACATAAAATCAGTAACTATGCTAATAAAGCACACATTATATATAGAAATGTGATGCATGTGAAACACAAATTTAGAAAACAGAAAGATTGAGCGAAGAAATATTTAGCTTTCAATTAGATCCTCTTCTCTGGCTCTACTCTACTATATATATATAGCATTTTTATTACAATACACAACAGTTTACCAAACAAGTGGCACTGATATGTTTGTCAACAGTAATTAAACAGTGGCTGGCTGGATTCAATATAGAACTTGGCACCGAAGTGCAGCAGTTCGAGTTGCCACCTTCCAAATAGCACAGAAAGCTAGACAAGAAAATGAGTGAAGAGAATCAATAGAGTTTTGACAAGTATAAGGGTGAAACAGAATTAGTAATGGTAGAAAGGAATATGAAAGATTACAGAGACTGAATACATCTGCGTAAGCCATTGACAACGAACGATTTTGAGCCATGTCACCTATTGTCTCCAACCATTGATTCTTAGAGTCCCGAGGGCGAGCCCCAACCCGGAAGTCTGCATCTCCCTACCTGACTCAGTTTAACTGTCAGGGATTTCATAGATTGATGAGGCCATGTTTTTGTTTGGCCACCACTTACTCTTTCTTACTTCCAACCTGCAACTATATCAGCTAGTAATGCCCGTCGTCGGGGGAGGCGATGGCTAGGCATACGCAGCATGTGACCTGGCCATCTCAATCTATGTAACTTAATAGCCTCGTCGATTGATTTTCCCTCTTTGCCCAACACTCTACGTCTAACGTCAACATTACTTACCTTATTATACCATCTAACGCGAGAAAGAGATCGTAAACATCTGTGGTCAAAAACACAGATGTCAAAATGTCAATGCGATGGGTGATAATTAACGGAGAAAATCAATACACATTTAAAAGGTAGAAATGGATAGAATAAATTAATTTTACAAGGATAACACGTAATTAAAGAAGTGGTCAAAATAAATAGAAATAAAATAAAATAATTTGGACAGTTATAGATTTTTATAGTTTTTAAAGGTTTAAGGGTAGGGGGCGATGTAGTCCTGTTTCTTCATTCTTCTAGAGATGGCCACGGTAAGGAAAGTGGCTGTACAAATTTCTTCTGAACACATAGGCTTGGTTTCTCAAGGTGGATTCCGATTGCTTCAGCTCTCTGTAGAAGACGAACTCGTAGAGCAAAATTAGGATTAGTTGGAATGCGATAAATAATCTTAAATGCAGTGTTAACATCAACCTTATGCTCAGTATCAACAAGGTGTGCTAAAATAGAGCTACGAATAGATCTTGTTTGTCCCTTGCTTAACCATGCTGGATGATGTTTGGAAATATGACGATGAACCTGCCTAATTGTACGACCAATGTATCTGTCTCCACAGCTGCAGTCAAACTGTTGGATACACATAGAAGAGGCAAAAATAGGTAGTTTATCCTTATTTCTCGAACATAGAATTGGGGTGGTTGTGAAGAGACAACGTTCCTCTGCTCCATAGTAAGCTCTTATAACTACATTCTTCAGTCGATGTGTTAATGTTTCGCTGATGTTGTCACCGAGGAACTGCAATTTTATGAACATTGGTTTCTTCGGAACTGTAGCCATACTGACTGTCTTTGGTGCTGAATTCATATTCTTCTCAATACATTTATCTGGATAACCATTTTTTTTCTAAATAATTCTCTAATAATCTTAAGCTCCTCATTGAGGCAGTCGTCTGAACAGATTAACTTAGCTCTATGAACCAGACACTTTACCAGGTTACGTTTATATTTCAAAGGTACAAAACTCAAAAAATGAGTGTACTGACCTATTGTTGTAGGTTTCCTATACACACTCCTTCTTAGTGTGCCATCTTCCTTTCTTGCCATGAAGACGTTGAGGAATGAGATACTGTCATTACTTTCTTTCTCTATGGTAAAGTTTATTGCTGAATGTGCATCATTAAACTTGTCAAGGATGTTCATTGCATCATTCTTGTCTGTCATAACCACAAATGTGTCATCCATAGATCGACAGTAGAAATCCATGTCATTAATTACTCCTTTCAGTGGTGCATTCTCTAATTTAGCGAGGAAAAAGTCAGCTAGGATTGGAGCTAATGTGGAACCCACAGCTACACCATCAATTTGTCTGTAATATTCCTTATTGAATAAGAAATGAACATTCATTGTAAGCTACTGAAGAAACCCCATGACATTTAATTAAAACGTAAAACCAATTACTCCCCTTAATACATTTGAATGACGTTGATGAAGTACGGATAACATCTGAATATGCGATGAAAATGAGCAACGAATGTTTTAAAATATCTGATTACACACATCTATTTAGTCATTTCCATTTACACGAAAATAAAAATCATTTGAAGGTATTTTGACCACAACAAGAGCTACTGGGACTTACCAATGAAAGCCAAACCAGGATTTGCAGGATAAGGTAGTACAGCGTATCACGTTAGCTTGACTAATTTCACATAACCACAAACAACTAAGCTTTACTTTACATGGTTTGACGAAACAAAACAATGCTGAGTATCTCTCAGACTACTTCATATTTTTTTATTTTGACAATACAATTCATTCAAAATTGAGCATAAGATGTTTGTCTCAATTAGCGTTGTTGTTACTGTTATTTGTGTACAGCTTACCTGGGTAAGACCTTTTGCACACACGTGGTCGTATGAATTTCACTTCACTGTTAAGCAGCTTTGTATTTGGTCCTGGTCAAAGGATAAATTTGTTTAAACTACCATGCAACATCATTTTAAATGTGCATATTTTTGCTTAGTTGAGATTAAGTATGTGAAAATATGTACAATGTGAGAAGCAAAAATATCTGAATTGTTAGATTTAGTCACGAACATTCATCAATCAAAGATCACTGAATTACAAGAAGCAGTAGAACTCTGTTTGCTTCTAGTTCGACACAGTTGATGAGTGCTAACGCATAGTCACACCAGAGGTCAAACTCAAGACCTTCAACTAGTAAATACCGTTCTATTAAATATATATTGATAAACATAGAACACAAGCGTGATAATGTAATATAACATGATGCGGTAGATTTGTACATACATGAAGGCATATATCAGATATACATTTCTGTTATTATTGTTATTTGTGATGGGAGATTTTAGGGTTGAGCGTCAACACTACCTGATTGTGACTAGATATGGCTTCATAACATACTAAGCAAGGAAAGACTAGGAAGCCTGTTTGATATATGGATTATGCGTTTGTTTTGAGGATTCAGATTAACTTCAATGTCGACATCGATGTGGGTACGAGTGGCTGAACAGATGAAACCTGCACCGATCCTGCTCTCCTGTGACCTAAATGAAGTTAGTCGGTAACAAAATGTAGCAAGTAAAGCTAATCTAAGTCGACAGAAATCTTGTAATCTAAAAGAAACTATTGTGGAATTTGTGTGAGATAAGGAGAGAACTAACTGTAATATAATAAGGACGCAAAATACCAAAATAATATTATTGAGATATTTCCTCTTAATTTCAATCACCAGTAACCAAATTTCACATAAACGAAACCATAAAATGGAGATGACAGAAATCAGAATTCCGAGTTTCATCTGCATCATTTGTAATGCTCGTTGACATACATACACACTTGTGCACTTGAAAGTGTCAATCACCAGAATTATCGTCATTGCTCATTAGTCGGCAAGCATAACCTGGATTTTTGCTTTCATGAAATCGATCGTGATATTTGCATCATTGATTAGTCCTCACCTCTACTCATTATGCACACCATGCAACATTTAGCTGATGGTGAAAAGTGCTAGTTGGCTTATGATTTTTTTTAGAAAGAAGTTTGATCTGTGATAATCATAGTCTCTGTCGCTAAAATACACTGAGGTGTGTTATGCTTTTCTGTGTAATTGGTTCTCGAAATGCAATTGAATTTAAACCAAGAGCACGCTGTCAATCTCACTTATTGTTATTTATTCTGTTATCTGCTTACAGAGAACCTGGGTACGATTTTCTCATTACTTAGTTGGATGACTTCCTAAATTCATTTATATAGTTCCGTTGTTTTTCACTTGATTTGATTGGTAGTAATATTTTCCATATTTCGGGTATGAGTGAAGAATCATTACTATTGCATGTGTTGGGTGTAGATTCGATGAACAAAGATTCAGTAATCAACCTCTCTCGCTCTCCACCTACCTAGATTACTTTTTAGAATTTTAACCCTCTCCCACCATGCTATTGTGTGGTTGTGTGCTAATGCATACATTGCAATTGCTGAGCTTTTTTCTAAATTACTTATCTTCTCCGGGTCAACCATTCTTACCTTAGCTAAATTCTTATGTTCTGACAATCTGACTACCCGTGACCTACTAGTCTGACCTATGTAGTTGACGTCACAGTCATTGCAGGGTATTTTGTAAATTATATTATTTTGTCTAATTGGGTCAACTGGATCCTTTAACCTACAGAGCTTGTCCCTGAGTGAGTTTGTAGATTTAAATGCCACCCTAATTCCTGCTTTATTTAGAATCCTACGTAGGGTCTCAGATGTCCCTTCGATCAGATGTCTCTTCGATCACTAACTGTAGATGACTTATATTCTCTCTTATTTATGTTATTATTACTATTTTCATAATTCTTTTTATTTTGCTTTTGGCCTTTTTCAATCTTCCTGATGAATTTTAAAGGATAGTTATTTAACACTGATAAATGATGAAGAAATGAAAAAGATCCACAACATCTTGTCAAAAATTTAGAACACTTGATCACTTCAGGAATTTCAGATAGCCTTAGTAGAGGGTAGATCATATCTGAAAACTGTTTCGCATTTCCACGAAACACTTTCCAATAGTCTTTTCGAACTAACGCATCTGAATATCTTCGTCTAGTGTCTCATTTTAATCATTTGCATTCCCAGTGGAACTTATGGTTTCATGCTTGAAGCTTTGAAGTTTCAGTAGCAATGGTGATTTTCTCATGATATGGTTTTGCTGGTTTAGCACACGTTCAACCTTCCCTCTTTCCCGGAATTATTACGGATGAGGTGAGACTGGGGAGTGAGTCATCCGAGTATCAGACAGGAGAGCACATATGTTATTGGGGATTATTCCGCCACCGAACCACCGACATACATGATGATATACATGATAAAGAACCTATCGAAAAGGATATTCTTTGTTCAGTAATCAATCTTTGATATTTCCATTTGGACGAAAATGGGAAGTCATGGAAAGCATCTGGTCTTCGAAAAAAGCTGTTGACGTTTAGCTATGATCACTAAACTAATATGGATGAAGCCATACAATCACTTACTTTACCTCGACTGACTTCATATAACCTGAAACAACTAAGCAGGTGTCTTTCAGGTGTCTTTGAGGACACCTACACAGGACAAACCAAAGCTGAGTATTTCTTTACACCTGATTCTTTCTGATTTTCATGGTGGAATTCTTCCCAAAATTGAACATGTGGCGTAAATCTCACTTAACATTGTTTTATAATTTTATTTGTTTACGGCATACCTGGGTAAGATTCTACTCCACACAAAATCGTGTGTTTGCTACTCCACTTTAAATCAGCTTGGTATTTAATTTCTAGTAGAAAATGTCGATCACCAGAATTATCTGAAATATCTGATGATTAGATTACCTGCATCACCTGAATATTTGTCTTAATCCAGGTGGTCTTGGCGATTCGATCACTGATTCATGATAATTCGCACTCACCAATAACACCATGCACCAAGTAACCAGTGGCCGAAGGTATTTGGTGGTTTGGTATAATTTCCGAAAGAGGCTAACTGTCTGATCATCACAGTCACTTGTAGGAAGTCGTTTTATGCTTTTACACTTTTCTGTTTTCGATTTTCACAAATTCAATCCATTTTATATGAAGTTTATGAAAGCAGTTGTATTTACCGTTATTTCCGTTGTGATTGTTATTTGATTACAGCGAACCTGAGTAAGATTTTTGGCATTACTCCTACTCCAAATATATGATGGATACTTTATATATGTTGACACTTTAACACATTGTTAAAACCAGATTATATCTCTAGTATCTTCACAAACAGACACTCATTAGTAAATTGAATAAAATTCGATTTTGAATCACAAAGTGAATTATCAGAATTAACGATTTTAGATTATTAAATAAAAGGAATGGAAGAAGGTGTACTGTACAGTGTTGTTTATAAAAAACCAACGCATTCGGCTAATATATATATATATACTTCAATTAGTCTTATCCGTTATCTATTAAGGCAGGCTTATTTGTTAAGGATCTAACAAATCGGGCAATAACTCTGCTAAATAGTACAACAAAAAACCTTAATGATGATGTGAAACGGATAAAAGAATAGCTAGTTGTTGTTGAATAACTATCCTATACAATTCTTTAAGAAAATCAGAAAGGGCAAAATCAACATAAATATAATGGCGAAACTAATAATGATAACATAAATAAGAAAAAATATAAGGCATCTGCAGTTTCACCATACAAGGCGAGGACATCTGTGACCCTCTGTAAGACTCTTATAAAAGCAGAAATTAGGGTGGCATTCAAACCTACTAACTCACTCACAGACAAGATCTGCAGGTTGAAAGAGCTCGATGACCCAAATAAACAAAATAATACGATTTACAAAATACATTGCAATGAGTGTGAGGCCACTGCATACGTCAAGCCAGTAGATTGGGGTAGTCAGATTATCAGAGCATAAGAATTTAGCTAGATGTATAATGATTGGCATAGCGGAGATAAGAAATTCCGAAAAAAATGCTCATCAGTTGCTTTGCAGAGTTGAAATTCTAATCAGTAATACAGGTAGGTGGAGAGCGAGAGAGGTTGATTACTGAATCTATGTTCATAGAATCTACACCCAACACATGCAGTAGGCAAATCATCAGTAAATACTACTGTATAGTGCCGTGGGAATTTATCATAATAATTTCTCTGCACAATACAAGAGGGTGTGATGGTGTTACAGCTGTAGAATGCTCACCAACCTGGCAGCTGGTCTGAGGCTCGATCCCCAGCCGACGTACTCCTTTACCTCTCTAAACAAGTAATAAGACTGGTAAAGAAGGGAAGTCGGGCATAAGGCGAACAACTCCATCTCATAAAAATAAGCACCGCTGCTACCAAAACTTCAAGCCTCGAGCTGGAAGCCATTGTGTTCAACTGGTGACGTAAAAGAATAAAATAATGCAGGTTGGTTAATACCATTGAATATGGAAACATCTATCTCCTTGTCCGTTTAAACCAAGAATTGCTATGTTCTAACACTTGTTATTCTTTGATTATGGCAATACAACTCATTTTAAATCAAGACTGCCATATCAGTCTCACTTGTCATTTTTGTGTGTTGTTACTGGTATTTGTTTACAGCGAAATTGGGTAAGATATTTTCCCCTTACTGAATCAAATACCTTTTTAATACACCTGAAGCCAGAGTAGCCTTTAATTTCTAGTCAAAGGCTATCAATCATAAAGTTGTTTAAATTGTCATTTATTGACTGGAGGACTGAGGACATTAATAATTTTTTGCGAGTACTTATCCTTGTTTGGAATGTAGAAGATTCGATTATAAATGTAAGATGAGAATATTTTTTGAATACGTGTAATATAAGGGTGAAACTCGCTATAAAATTATGAAGGCATGTTACGAGATGTACGCCATCACTTCGAAAATCATAAGTGATTGCTTACTTGAATAAATTTCAATAACTTTCATGGTGAATAGATTCTATCTTAAAAAATGATGCAATTCAGGGAGACATTTTTTTATTACGATTCGATTATACATATCTACATTTCATTTCGATTTATATGAACATGAAAAGATGAAAATTCAACTAAAATTAACAACCTTTATGAGGGGATTCGAGATTAAGGAGGCTAAAACTGTAACATATTAGGAATTACCTTACCAGTAGGGTGCAGAAGGTCGGGTGTGGGGACAAATACTCGCCGAAGACATTGGCTAGCGGTCACGCTATGTCGTGAATTGGCAGAAGTTAGAATCCATGGGCCATTGGATCGGGTCCCAGTGGCTTAATAGTATACGAGCTCACCTTGTAACCAGAAGGTCTTGGGTTCGAATCCCGGTGGGTGCGCACTGATGAAGAGTCGCAGACTAGGATGAAACAGCTGTCCAGTACTCCCAGGTTTTCCAATGGTTCTCTAACTAATGTCAGCTCATGATGAAAATCCTGTTACCTAACCCTGTTGAGTAAGTACGACAAGAAATTGTCTTTGCATGTGCTCAGCCAGTGTTATTTCAGCATACATTATTATGACACAATGTCTCATATCGAAAATATACTTTGCTGAATGAAAGGCTGGTAATCGCCTATCGGCTTTTATAATCTGACAAAATTTTCACGCTCTGTTAAGTGCACATTGCCATGTCCACACCACGAACCTGCCTCCATATATGCTTAGTTTCCTGTAGCACACGATATGAGGAATAAACACTAACCTTTCAATTAGGTCCTCATTAATAATGCAATATCAATAGAAGTAGCCGTTTATTTGAGTGCACGAATTATCAATAGGATGTCTTCACTAATGATAAATTACACCAAAGTCATCACATGAGCAGTGATAACAATTGACCAAGAAAATGTTTGACTAAATACAAAGTGTAGGAATTGTTTCACACAAATCGTCAGAAAAGGGTTTATCTGGTACATTTTTCCGATACTGAAGACCGAATCTTTCATTTACAGAGGCATTTTCAGACTCTTATTGAATTGCTTCCAATTCCACTTCATTGGAATCAACCAGGAGAGGCCAATCGTTTGTGTCTAGAAGATTTTCAAATTCATGCAAAAACTGACCACTTTTTTCTATCTTGTCCCGATTATAGACTACTAATACCTGAAAATACCTCATCAGTTTGATTGTATGACGTTAGTTTTCGTTTGCATACAACTGATCACCGTGATTTGAGCAGTAACACATTCTTATTTCTCTTGATCATACACACCAGACATCATGTAACCGCCGGATGAAGTACGAAAATGGATTGAGATTGCATATTAGTTTGTTTATTAGATATATCACACAGTGAAACAGTTTTATCTACTGGATGACATTTTGAACAAAATTTATTGTTCATAATCATATCAATTGTGATCACACGACTTTGAAACTTGAGTTTTATCGTTTTCTTTGTCCTCTTCTATTTGTCGTAGGGATATCTGGGACAGGTGTTGAGCCATTCCAGATACATGTATTTGCAGTTGATTAGATAAACCAAGCTCCTGTTATCAATCTCTCCCTCCGCCCACCCTGTGACATTATATTTTAAAACTGTCATTCTATCCCATCCATCGTATTGCATGGTTGTGTCCGATTGCAGGTAGTGCTATAGCTGAACTATTCTCTAGATTTCTTATCTTATTCGGGTCAACCAATCTAGATTTTGCTAAGTTTTTATGTTCAGCTAGTCTGACTGCCCCTGTTCCACTAGTTTGACCTATGTATTTGACCTGACAATCATTGCAGGTAGGGTATTAGATAAACTGAATTGTTTTGTTTTAAAGGCTCTACAGGATCCTTTAACCGACAAAGCTTGTTTCTAATTGAGTTTGTGGGTTTGAATGCCAGCCATTTTTATTTCTGTCTTGTTAAGAATTCTGCGTAAGGTTTCCGATGTTCCTTCCTTGTATGGGATTACAACTGCTGATTTAGATTCCTTATTGTTGGCGTTGCCTTGAGCATGTTTTACATGAATGTTGTCATTAATATTACTAAAATAGGAATGATTCAACATCTGACCCAGATACCCCTACGACAAATAGGAGAGAACAAAGAAAACTATGAAACTCAAGTTTCGAAGTCGTGTGATTACAATTGACATAATTATGAACAATAAATGAATTGTGTTTGAAACGTCATCCAGTAAATAATACTGTTTCACTGTGTGATACATCTAATAAACAAACTAATATGGAATTACTTACTACCACAGTGGACAAGTTTTACACATATAATAATATGGATTGAGACTGTTTTGAAAGCGGATGTGTCAGTGTTCCTCACAGTCTTTAGCAGTCATTTTGATAACTATAATCGCATTTAAGTTTCCTCGTTAACATGAATGCAGAATGACTTCTTATTTTTGCTTTTCTTTTCGAATATTGTTCATCTGATTACAGATTATTCGATCCGGACTACTTCATAACTTCATCAGTACAAGTGAGATATGTTCCAGACGGAAAAGTACTCATGTCTTTCTGTATAGCTATCATCTTATTCATTTCACTATTCTAAGGATGAGATGATCACTATTACTGACATTCTTCCGCGACGCACCTTTCTCCTTGACTTTCACATTGTCACCGTACATATAATGAACAGAACCTGAACTCTGGAAATTTATGTCATTCTCTAATTGACTATAAATTAAAACACTTCTACTGATTTTGCCACTACTCAACGATATTTTTATGGATCAAGTATCATTAAATTGTTCCACTTCAAAATGTCTTAGTACTTCATCAGTATGCTGACTGTATTTTTGAAGTATTTCCATCTATTTTTCTATTTTTCTCAAACTATTATCATCGATAGAAATGTCATTTAGTTCTTTCTTACAGTTATCAGATCAATACATCAATATCATCATTCAAGTTATTTACAATACTGTTGATATGTGTACATCATATGATCTCACCTAGTATATTTCCACACATTTCCTGCAGCCAGCCACCACAAAATCACTGGCCTACCATAACTACCATCCATCGAAATGCTAAAACTCTTCTGCACTTCTTCCTGTTTCAATCGTGCAATCACATCAAATGACCATTACATGTACTTGCGCGCATATTTGATTAATTTCCCACTATATGCTACGCAATTATCCAAGGAATTGAAGAGAAACGTATACACAGGACAGAATTGCTTCTGTCCTAATGTACAGCAACACTACAACAAATGATATACCTCGGATTATTGCTTTATATGTAAATTTGGAACTGAGAATTTCTGTAATATATGTTCACATATTGTCCAAAATAAAACTTTACTGTTATTACTATTATCATTAGCGTAGCTGTTATGATGCTAGATCTTTTGTCACGAGGTCACTGCTTAACTACTGACCAGTGCCCACTTAACTGGTAAAGCAGAACACGCGAGAATCAGCGGTAAAACCAGGTTCATTTATTATGACAAAAGTGACTGTATTTATACAGAAAATAAGGTAGACTGGAAATCAACCAATCCGGTTGAGAGTTGGAATTGTGCAAGCGTCCAATCAGAAGCAGGAACAATTGCATGTCAACGACTTGTTAATAACGCGATAATAACTTGACTGAGACATGATAATGACCTGATAATTGCATGTGTTTTGCCTCTTCCTAACAGTAGCAGAGTAATACACTTATTTCTATTTACGAATTTGAATAAAGCAAGAACAACAGTTTGTTTAGAATAAGAACAGTACCATCGTTTATTTCGTTGGCTTTTCGTCACCTGCATACAGCTTACAGAAATTACTAAGTTTATTTACTGAACAATTTTTAAACATACCTGCAAATATTACATATGATGTCAGTTGACAGGAGGCTCCATAATTTGAAACAGTGCTCAGAAAATTACACCAGAGATATAGATAAGTTTGTTGCTACAAAGTCAACATGAGAAGGGTATGCGTCAACTTTTAACTGCACCAAAGACCATGTTTTCCGATAAATTTTTGATGGTCAAGTGAAGTAAACAGTGAGCTCAATTCCTGTGTTATTTTATTTATTCAATTAAAATTAAACAATGAACGAAATATTCCCATATTGAGTCATAAGAAAAAGGCACAAACAGTGAAGAAAATTTCCTTTTCGACGATTCATTTTCATGAGCTGTACAGTCGTAATTATAATTAACAAAGAAATCTTTAGATCAATCAGATACTGGTAAATTTTGTCCTTGGAAAATTGTATTACATAATTTAAGGTGTAAGAAGGGATGACTAATTGAAAGTTAGAAAGCAGACAAAAGTTGGCATGACGTAATAAGTGTGAGATAGTGAATAATCAATAATCTCGTGTAAAATGGACAAGAACTAGTGGAAAGGCTATAAAGTGTTTTTGTATAAAATATGTATGAAGAGCAATGTTATTAATAAACAGTAATAGAGTGGAAATAAAATGTGGGTGATGGGAACAATAATGATAATAAAAGTATTAATAAAATAAAATAATAATAGTAATAATAGTGAACTTACATAATACAGGAAAGAAGCAAAAATTGTGATAAGAACTTTACTCTGGCCATGTTATGGCAAGAGAATGTATGTATCGCTTTTGTATGCAGAGGTCCGGTTTCAGATCTCGAATAGCTAGTGCTTCAGCTATGTACAGATGGCGAATACGAAGTCCCTTTGTACGATATTGAGGGACTCTGTGTAACACTGTGAAGCATTCATGTGAGGGTGCTCGATGTCCAGCGATGACAAGGTGTTCAAGGATCGAGCTGTTGCTATTCTTCTTTTCTCCTCTGGCTAACCAAGCTGGGTAGTGTTCCAGAATACGTTAGTGGACTTGACGTTGCGTAAGACCAATATACTTTGCTCCAGTCCGGTTTGCTTCCTGCCTCTACATTTCAGTTTACTAATTAGGTGAAACACGGAACTGTGGTTAAGTATGCGTTATCTGATTTATGGATTAGATCACTGACATTTATAAGATTGACACCATGATGCTTACACTCCCGAATGCAAATTATTTACGATTCATAGTTTACTAAACCACTTGTGGTTCTCCGCACTAAGTATTTTAATATTCTGTCATACTATATATGATAATATGCACGTTAAAGCTGAGTTAAATCTCACGAGGTTGATCGTGTTACATTGTGGCTGATGCATTTTAAGAGACTACTGGAATAGTAACGAAAATGATCACACTGTTTCAAACTATAATTCTTCCTGGGAACAGAATTTTCCGCATGTATCTGTTGCGAAATTTCATGCTCCCTTAAAATATCAAAACATTTCAAAAATATGTCGAAAAATCAAACCGTAACTAGGAGTGGAGTGAGGATGAGTAAGAGGGTAGTGGTGATGAGCTATCAGTGCATAGACAAAGGCGAATACGAATATTATATTGTATTATTATAAGGAGAATAATTTAACAAGTGACTTATGAACATGGTGCAGAGAGAAACACTAAAAATATTGAGTTCTGTTAGAAATAAAAATAAATGCGAGATTCTTACGGAGTTATTTTATTTCACTTTGTTACAAAGCGTACAATACTAATAACTAATAGGCTTTCTTAAGATATTTTGCAGTTTAGAAGGGTAGACTTGATTATCCACTTGCCTACAACTAATTTGCCAGTACATTGACTGAGTATTTCTGTCTAATTTACACGCTTGCCTAGATCATTATTGCCAGACAAATGGATAAAAATGTCGTCTATAGGAGACGTAAATAGAAAAGAAGCACATGATGTCTGGCGATCCCACACACCTCCAGATTATTTGTTCGCAATTCTAAATTCTATCTTAACAAACTTCACATCACGTTTCAGTCGCCCGATAATCCAACTATTTTTCCATCATTTTCCGATGTCTACAACGTCTTATATGAACTATTCCACATACGACAGTATTCGTTTCATCTCTTCGTATTTTACCATGATGTCGATCACAAACACTTCAGTTGCATTTCACACTGTTATCATAAGTATTCACACACTTGTTCAAATCGTCTCACAGGATGTAGTCTTTGCATAAAATCTTTGCAAATCATACGACTGTACAGCTTGATAGTAAATTCGTCAGAAAGAGTCGCCTCGCTGAATAGTGTATTCTTCAGATGACTACATTTCTTTATAAATCTCAGCCAAATTGACATTAATAATCATACCGATGTCGAAAGGGCATTTCATATCGTGAACAACATCATTATTGACCAATCATGTCTCTATTGTGAATGGTCACCAAAAGCACAGTGAGAACAAACCAGCGTGAACAATACTGTATACGAAGAGATTACATTAACTGTGTTCAAGATTTGACCGAATAGTTCTACAATCTTATAATTATTAATAAACATTATTATTATTATTATCCTTAAGCATTTTGCAGTATAAATTATAAACACTGTGTGTTTACTTTATTTTAGTGTTTAGTGATAATGTTGAAATAAATGTCATGGTGACCTGACAATTAGAAGGGCGATCTGTATTTATAAATATTTGTGTAATTATTGTCTGTGAATTGTTTGTGCATTATGGAATACATCAAATTAATTATGAGTGTATTTCAGTGGTCGTCTACACATAGTGATACGTTTTTCATTTCAGTAAAATTTCAGGCGAAATTGCCTCCTGTGATCACATCAACTGTTGAAATTGTCCTGTTTTAATTTACAAATAAATCTCTAATTTGTAATGATGAATGTGTAGTCCTTTCCGTGCATCGAGTATTAAATTCCAGGTTGTTGACAGTTGTTCTGACTCACCCTTGTTACACGTATTCGTCGTGTCCTTAACGAACATAGATTCCGTTATTATTCTCTCTTACGATTTGTTCATATTGACTTTCAGAATACAAATGTTATCATTAGCAGTGTTGTGGATTTTAACACATACGTGTGGAGGTATGGATGATAGCAGCTTCTATATTACTGTACGCTTCTGTTCTTGTGGAACGATCTTTAGTTTCACGTCAATATACGTTCACTCTTGTTTTGAATGATCAACACGTTTGACCCACACATTCAGACCAACATTGAGAATAGGATATTTTGCGAATTACACTACTTTTGTCCATAACTTTCATTTGATCTCTTATCTGATTTATCGTTTTTCGAACTAGATGCATTACCTCTGAAGTGCACGTGAAGCGCCACACCAGTACAGAAGAACTGATTGACTTGGTGTAGTAAATCCAAGTTTTGTTCGTTGTGCTGAGTTGGTTGTTGCAGAAGATTTCCACACTGTATTCACATCGATCGAGGTGTATATTACTTGTCTCATTCTGACTGGTTTTGACATCTCCATCTATTCCGACTGGCTGTGGTTGAAACCGTGCTTCCTAGATAAGTGAGTGAGGTGGACTCTATGAAATAATTGCGTTGATAGTGATTGGTGTTGTTTGTTGTCGCTGTTGCTGTTGGTTGTTTATCTTCATCACCGGCGTCTTCTCTTTGTTCTTCTGGCGTCGTGTCTTCGCTGCCAACCTCGTTTACTAACTTCTCGGTTTTCAACTAGAAGTCTCCAAGTTGTCTGACAGATGCGAACCATAATCGAAGCTATTTTTATTGGTGTCCTGCATGACAAAAGTACACACATATGTGGATGTAACCATATTTAATTGTGGCTATACAACTCTTTACATATTCAGATGCGTATTTCAAACTAATACTGCAAATGTTCGTTGAATAACATTTTGTTGTATAAATCGATAATTATTAGTAGGGTAGTAAAGAAAACAGGATGAATTAATGCGAATTCCAATAATTCCGTTGCAAATAATTGCGTAGCACCTACATGACGTTCTGTATTTTGTGGTAGAGTTCTAAATTGAATTCCCTGACATGATATTTCGATGGCAATATCGTTTGGTGTTTCAGTTTATTGAGCCAAGATGAGTTTTGTAATCGACAGTCTACACAAATCAAGCCATTAATAAAGATAATATGAAATTGACTCAGAGGTGAGTTGAACGTATGTACTTCTTAATTACCAGATGTTATCAACAACTTAAGCTTCCCCCTAAATTCTGCGCCTGAACGATTCTTTTGATGTCCATGCTAGCACAGTGTAATTCATTTACATTCTGTGTGACCAAATTAGTAGGTGTTTCAATTGTCTTGAAACGCATTGTGGGTATAAAGCACTTGAATCAAGATTACCAAGATATCGCTTTCAACAACCTGAGAAATCACATGTGAGGCAATCCAAGCCAGAGGTGCTTAAGGTAACATATACTACCATTGTAAACTTTATCTCTATTTGACTGTCATTTGGTTATATGATTATATCTTGCGCCGGCCATTCAGCATTGAGACGACTAAGGAACGATAAGCCCTTCCACTTTACTTTGTGATATTAATCCCTAACGAGCGTCCCACGAGATACGGGATCCTAGACACTCTCATTTGAAAGCGCAGACCTCCACTGAGAAACCTTTGAGAAGTAATGAATTGTCGAGGCTTAGTCGCACACGATTATCCTAAATCGATTATTTCTACCATTAATGTTGCACAAGACAATTTTCGAGTCACTTTGATATGTCACCTCTGAAATAATGAAATCCACTTGTGAGCGCAGGAAGAAGCAACAGCAATATGCCAAGACGGCTACAGTTATTTCCAGCCCTAGTAGTGTTTGGACTTAAGTAGGTGCTGCGTGACTTTCGCCATAATTTGACGACAAAAAGCAAATCAGTATTATTCAGAATATCTAATGCAGACCACTACTCCATAACCACATTCAGGGACATCAAAAAGGATCTATATACGTTTAGTTGGGCGCTTCACGTACAAAGGCCGTAAAGAGAGAGAGAGAGTAGGGCACTTTCGCGACCACTTAAAAACTATGCAGAAATCTAGCCAAAAGATCCCTGTAACGCTTAGCTATTTCGTCATCGCGAAATAGTACCATTTCGCATAGCCTTCACAGTAATTGTTTAACGGGTGATACCCTGGGTGCGAAGAAGCCTAAAGGTTAAAGGATGAAGTCACCACTGAAGATATTTCACAACTGGTCATGGGCTTATCAGGCGCACGGATATCATGCAAAAAAGGGCCCTCCTTCAAGCCCAAAGAAAGACCTGCGTTGGGTTTCACAGGGTACTTTCCAGACTACTTCCCCCAGTGTTGCTGCAAGATTTTCTGACGGTGTAGATTCAATTAATTGTGTGTAGTTGCTACGACATTCCGTCAGTCTAAGATTCCCATTCTCAAAACTAGATCTCATTTATCCTACTAAGGCAATGGCCTGTTCAGGGTTATCAGTTTGTGTCAAGTAGTTATCCGAAGAGAAAACTCCATGAAAAACTTGTGTACTTCACTTGATCTTACGCTACAAAAGTTTTCAACTATCGTCCCTAGTGCCTAATTTACACGGAAAGGAGATGCTTGTGGAGACATAGATGATCGTAGCTACTATATTGCTGTACACTTATGTTCCTGTTGGATGATCTTTAGTTACACGTTAATATTTGTTCAATCTTGTTTTGGATGATAAAGACGTTTCACATTCAGACCAACATTCAGCAAAGGATATTTCGTGAATTACACTACTTTTGTCCATAATTTCCATTTGATCGCTTTACAGATATATTTCCCAAATGGATGCATTATTTCTGAAGTGCACGTGAAGCGCCACACCAGTACAGAAGAACTGATTGACTTGGTGTAGTAAATCCAAGTTTGTTCTTTATGCTGAGTTGGTTGGTGCAGAAGATTTCCACACTGTATTCACATCGATCGAGGTGTATCTTGCTTGTCCCACTCTCACTGGTTTTGACATCTCCATCTATTCCGACTGGCTGTGGTTGAAAGCGTGCTTCCTAGATAACTGAAGGAGGTGGACTCTATCAAATAATTGCGTTGTTAGTGATTGGTGTTGTTTGTTGTCGCTGTTGCTGTTGGTTGTTTATCTTCATCACCGGCGTCTTCTCTTTGTTCTTCTGGCGTCGTGTCTTCGCTGCCAACCTCGTTTACTAACTTCTCGGTTTTCAACTAGAAGTCTCCAAGTTGTCTGACAGATGCGAACCATAATCGAAGCTATTTTTATTGGTGTCCTGCATGACAAAAGTACACACATATGTGGATGTAACCATATTTAATTGTGGCTATACAACTCTTTACATATTCAGATGCGTATTTCAAACTAATACTGCAAATGTTCGTTGAATAACATTTTGTTGTATAAATCGATAATTATTAGTAGGGTAGTAAAGAAAACAGGATGAATTAATGCGAATTCCAATAATTCCGTGTGCATTAATTTAAGCAGCAGATGGACACAGCAAATAACAGACAGATTTCAAATCAATCTCAAGAAAGCGGGAATGCAGACGACTGAAAACATGCTCGAGAAGACAAGATGATATAGATCGAAAACATTAGCTACAGAAAGAAACCCACAAGATTTAATTGAAGGTCTCCATAGAACCTAAGGATATTTCACAGACCAAACTTCGAGGACACCTCTACTGCAGCTATCATAGACATTATATAGCATCACCGCAGAAAACTGTATGAAAGAACACTGAATCTCCAAGAAAGTGACGGCGAGGGAGACCTGTATAACCGATTAAGGGGGGAGAAGAAGCAAGACCATTGATGACTGACTACGGACACGTGTTACCTAATAAAGGCGGAGCGAGGGCGGGTCGTGAAATGCATCTTAATCCGTACCAACCTGGAGAGACTGGGTGATGATCTGGATGCAAAACGTTGCACTGAACAGCCTCAAATTAGGAAAAGCCAACCATACGTGGATCGAACTGCAACTCTACGTATAATCATCGAACGGAGTACTGAATGAAAATCAACTACTCACCTCAATTTAAGTAAATCCAAAAGGATCATTGGCACTGTAAAATGAACACCATGAAGCGTCTCAAAAGTTTATTCGCCTTACCCAATAGCGATATGATCATTCCACATGTCAGGTGG
This sequence comes from Trichobilharzia szidati, assembly GCA_944472155.2. NCBI lineage: Eukaryota > Metazoa > Platyhelminthes > Trematoda > Strigeidida > Schistosomatidae > Trichobilharzia > Trichobilharzia szidati. The sequence goes on from OX235275.1 coordinate 8,400,106, forward strand.
AACGATTTGAAGTAGCAGTAAATGAAAGACAAAGTTGCCCTCTACCATCAATGAAAAGTCTAATTGTGGCGAGCAGAATCACGCAGCAAATATTTTATGGAAAGAGAATGGACATAAGTTAAACCAGTGGGAAGATACTGGAATATGTGGACTCCTGGATGATTTACGCCTAACGTCACACGAAATCTAAAACCTACAGGCGAGAAGCAAAAGCTTGGCAGCAGAGGCACAGAGAGAGCTAGACTACAAGTAAACATAGAGAAGACACAAGTGATGAAGACATTCAACCGACTACAGCAAGGACCATCAACGATGAAGAGAAGAAATATGATGAGTGTCATCTGCATGACTCATGTACACAGCACCGTTTCAACTACATGCACACAGATGAGGATATCAAGGTCAGGCAGGATCAGGACCGCAAGACGGGCATTTAGTACTCTGGAATCAGCATGAAGATTATCAGTACTCATCACAAATGATGTGATCCTGAATTTCAAGTCAAGACAGTAAGTTATAACTTCTGTCAGCAGCTGCCTTCGTTCGATCTTGAATATCAGATGGCCAGTGAGATATGGTAAGCTTATAAGAACGTCAGACAGAGAATTTATGTAGAAGCTTTTGTTTAATAAACATGCACAATTAAGTGGAAATGGGTTGGAAATACTCTAAAATGACCATTGATTTAAATCACAGCCTTGCTATACACTCGAGTGGAAACAAAATGAGGGATGGAGAGTAAGGCATCCGAGTTTGTCATGGAGAATATCATGTACTGGAGAACAAGAGGCCTGCAGGTAATCGTGAAGTCAGCTGAAATACACTGCAGGGAACAGAGGGAAGTGAAGATGTGCTGCTACAGTTGTTGTGCTGTTCTCCTGAAAACCCGAGAGAATAATAACAATTTAATCCTAACATCCTTGTCACACATGTTATTCCTCTGTCAACTTCAGATTTAACTGTGACCCTCCTTTCTTTTCATTTCAATAATGAGATAAGCTGTTGTATTACAAACATGCTTGAAAAATTCATCCTGCATAAAAATCATAACTCAGAATGAAACGGTTGAACTCATTATTACTTCCACTGGTCTCTTAAAATAGATCATCAAGTGTAATATGCAATCCACCTACATAGATTTAATCATATCTAATGTGAAAGTTACCATATTTAGTACGACAGATGAGTGAAAAGCCTAGCGAGAAACTCACGAATGACGCACAAAACTCCAAATCATAAATAGTGTACACCCGAGAATAAAAACATCATGATTCCAGTCTTATCATGGTGATCTGATTCCTGAGTTACAAGAAAGATATAAAGACACAACTTCCTTCTACACCTAATTAGGAAACTGCGAGGAAAACGGAAAGCAAACAGAACCATCTAACTATAATCGATTATTAAAAGTCAAATGTATTGAAACCACCGTTGCCTTCATCATTTGACTACCACTAGTAGTAGAAGTAACTCGAAATAATGTGTATAGCACAGTGAATCAGTTCTTTAGTTCCACTCTGGCGTTGTGTATTTAATCAAGAAAATGCTTCCTAAGCCATCTTTAACATAAAACAAAAGCTACGCACAAAGTTAACTAAGGTGTCTGATACATGTTTGTCGCTTATCCTCTTTGTATAATCAGCGAAATGGAATATCGGCTGAGATCACAGGATGCACACAAATCGACAGTATTGTAAACAAGTCGAATGCTGCTGATGATGATGTATTAATGTGGTTGGTGTAAGGAAAAAAGTCAATGACACTTTTGCGTATGATAACAGTCCATGACAAATACAAAAGCGATGAAATCACTGTGGAAATACAGTCATTATCTTGGAGTACTAAATCGCTTTGAAGTGGAACAATATAATGATATCTGATCTGTAAAGATATTGTCGAGTTATAGCGAAATATGTCAAAAATATAGATGTTTTAAATTATAGTTAATTCGGGAATGAGATAAATTTCAAAAGGTTAAATTCTGTCCATCGTGTGCATAGTGACAATGTAAAAATAAAGGTGGATGCTACTTCGTAGTAGGTTGTCAGTAGTGGACACCATCTTGTCCTCAGAACAATGAGATGTATAAGACGATAGCCATGCAGACAGATATGAGTACTTTTCCGTCTGGAACGTATTTCACTTGTACTGATGTTGGGAAGTAGTTCGGGTCGAACATTCTGTAACAACAATAAAAGTGATAAATGAGATTGACGCTGTTTCCATCATTTCAAGTGAATAATTTTCCAAAAGAAATGCAAAAATAAGAAGTCATTCTGCCTTCATTTTTACAAGGAAACTCAAAATTATATTATATTAATCAAAATGATTGCTGAAAACTCTGAGGACTGCTGATCCCTCCGCTTTCAAACCAATCCTAATTTACCTGACAGATTTCATCTTGGGGTTAAGTAATGCACAGTGTGCATGATCAAATCATGATGATCAGTTGCACGCAACTAGAACCACACGTGATGCAAGCGAACTAGTGAAATATTTAAGATAACAGTAGTTTGTATTTAGGATTGAACAGCCGGAAATGACCGCTTTCTGCAGGACCAAGAAAAATGCCATTCGTATTTGAACATCTTCCACACACACACACACACTCAGCTTCTCCTGGTTGTTTCCAGTAACTTGTAGCGTGCACAAAAGACGAACTGATGAAGTAAACTCAAGAGTAGAAGCAATTCGACAAAAGTATGACAATTGGCTTGATAAATAAAATGTCCTGTTTTCACTATGGACATGATACTCAACATAAAGCCTACTCTCACGATTTCGGTGAAACAATCAACAAAATTGTATTAATCGATTATTAACCCTCCTTGCATGATGGTCGTGGCGAATAGTTGTTAACAAGCACATCAGATTGCTAAATCGTGCACTGCAATACAGGGCCACTTATATTCGCATGGAGTTATTAATGACGACCTAATTGAAACGTGAATACTTATTCGCCAAATCATTTGCTATCGAAACGACACAGATCACATATCAACATATATGAATGTGTGGCAACAAAGATAAGTCGTGGTCATCGCACTGTGAGCCTGACAGAGAGTGAACATATAATCAGATGGCTTGAGTGACAGCCTTTCTCAATCAGAGCACATTGTTATTATGAGTCACATACAAAACAGACAACGCGTCATAATAGACCATGGTGATAACACAGGAGTCATTCTTGAAGTTGAAACCAACGTGTAGGTAGGAAACCTGTATCTTGTTAAAATGGACCTATCACAGTTCTCCATACTCGATCTCATTACAAGTGAAGAGTTGTCAATTATACACCTTCTTAATGACAAATCACCAATTACTCTCCTCCTCTTATGTCACATTCTGCAGAGAATAAAAAGAACTAAGCTCTTTCGAAATGAATGGAAAAGCATACGATTGAAAATGGAGGAAGGTCTTACCCAGGTTCGCTGTGAACAAATAACAGCAACAACAAAAATGATCAGTGTGATTGATGTTGTGTTCTTGAGTTAAAACGAAGCACATTCCCAAAATGAAACTTCACGAAGAGTAAAAGCCTAACCAGTTTTTGTTTAATTGAAGATCAAGGTAGGTATTTCGGTATGGCATTATAGAAAAGAGTGGAGTTATAGGATATCACACAAAGTGGTGTATATAATTATCTCTCACGCATGTTGTGATTAATTATGCGATCAATCATTTCTCACGCCTGTGAGGCCAACTTTATTGTTGTAAGCAAAATATATAAATACCATGTGTTATTCTCCTATTTGTCGTGGTTGTTGTGGTTAAAATATACAGTTGTAACAACAGAAGACAAGGGCCAGGCAACAGATCAGTTTTATTACGAAAACCAACAGGTATTTATATGTATTTTACGTACATTAATAAGGCTCTGCCCGCAGAAAGAAGGCGGTCTTCTGATTGGTTGATTGCAAACAAAACGCAGTCTTCTGCTTTCTCGTTTTCGATATTTCTCGGAAATGCGAGCCACTTGTCTGCGAATCATATTTGTCCACGTCTAGGTCAGCTGTGATCGGTTGTTGAATCAGCCTAGATTAATTTCCACCAATCAGCGTAGATCAATGTCTACCAATTGGCTAGCAGCTTGCTCTCACCACACAGTCACAGGCAAGCCTTCGTCTTTTGATATTTGCGTGGCTCAGTGAGTCGGAAGGCACAACAGGCGCATAGGCATATTAGGCAGGCGCAGAAAGAACCAAGTGACAACGGTTTTCATTCAATTCAGTATCAGTTATAAAAAATTGGAGATGGCGTTATTTTAATTCAGTACAGCCGCTAAACTGAAGACACGAGTAAGACATTGGTACCTGTTATCACCCATGATTTTCCTAATTGTGGTGGACTGAATCGTGCGCGAATGTGGCGATCGAAAAATTTGAAATTTGATGGACTAACAGTATAAAAAAGGAAGTCCTGATATTCAAGGATGACTATTGTTTAATCCCGAGCATATTCGAAGACTATCCAGCCAAAACTCACAAAACAGAGAAACAGACTGTCAGCGAAGACAAAACGCCAAGCGAACAAAGAGAAGACAAAGGTGGTGAAGATAAACAACTAACAGCAACGGCGACAACAAACAACACCAATCAATATCAACGCAATTATTTGATAGAGTCCACCTCCTTCAGTTATCTAGGAAGCACGGTTTCAACCACAGCCAGTCGGATTAGATGGAGATGTCAAAACCAGTCAGGATGAGACAAGCAAGATATACCTGGATCAATGTGAATAAAGTGTGGAAATCTTCTGCAACAACTCAGCACAAGGAACAAACCTGGATTTATTACACCAAGTCAGTCGGTTCTTCTGTACTGGTCTGGCGCTTCACGTGCACTTCAGAAGTAATGCATCTAGTTCGAAAAACGATAAATCAGATAAGAGATCAAATGAAAGTTATGGACAAAAGTAGTGTAATTCGCAAAATATCCTATACTGAATGTTGGTCTGAATGTGTGGGTCAAACGTGTTGATCATTCAAAACAAGAGTAAACGAATATTGACGTGTAATCAAACATCATCCAACAGGAACATAATCGTACGGTAATATAATAATTATAATAATGATAATTTACTTTATTTCAAAAACAGTTCTTATAATACAGAATGGAATTCTCAGTACTTGTCACAATATTGCATCTGATTTACTCAATATATATATATATATAAAACTAAAAATTAAAACCAAATTAATCGGAGGAATTTGTCTATATTTACGACATAATTATTAGATATAATAATAATAATGAGTTTGTTTCAAACGGTATTGTCGATTCAGTTTGGAAACTTTAGCATTTAATAGATTATTGGGTCTAATATTCTGCTGATATAGTATAGTGAGGGGAAATACAAAATTAACAGTCATAATACAGCTTAAAATTAGGTCCACACTTATGAAAAAAATAAACAAAACGAAAAAATTGAGAGGATTATAAAATATAAGAAATACAATAACAATAAAGTATGATGCTTTAAGGGTGAAGGAAACGGTTTATATAGTGGTGCTAAGAAGGTTAGTTGGTTAATTTCTGACGCTATTTTCATCACATAAAGTACGTGCTAAATATGGTATAGTGGAATTTTTATACTTAGATGTACGTGCATAAATTCTTTTGAACATACTTCTTGTTTTACCTGAGAAGACACAAGGTTGGAGCTGCGGGTAGAGTGGATGCTCAGAGTCTGACAAAATTCCTTTAGCGAATTTGTTGCATGACATCAAATGCCTATCGGTGACAATGCCAATGATATGGCCCAATGGGATACCACTCCTTCTGCTGACAGTCTTCAGAGTTCTACGAAGTATGACGTAGTCCTTTTTAAGCCATCCAGGAAAGAATAAGGGTGAACAGTAAAGAAGAATAGGTAAAATACACGAGTTGACAAACTGTAAGAGGAGTGGTTGGGTTATACCTGAGTACCTCAAATTTTTAATGTAAAAGTCAAACGCAATATTCTCTTAGAAATCGCTAAGAAATGAGAGGACCAGGATAGGTCAGAAGAGAGAATTAATCCAAGATACTTAACTTCAGACTTGCTTTCTATATCAGTATCATCCATTTTGCAAGGGTCATAAGAACCAAAGGCTTCATTTAACTTTCGTTTACATCGGAAACTGAAGTTGACAGTCTGACATTTGGAAGGATTAAGTTTAAGGCCGTTTGACGAAGACCATTTTGCTGATTTCTGATAGAAATTTGTTAATCTTAATGCAGTCAAGCTGAGAGTTATCAAACATTGAAATAGTTAGATCATGGGCATGCTTAACAAAGTTCATTTCATCAGAGTGAGGTAGAAGCTACGATCATCTATGCCTCCACACGGATGTGTTAAAATCCACAACACTGATAATCATAACATTTGTATTCTGAAAGTCAATATGAACAAATCGTAAGAGAGAATAATAACGGAATCTATGTTCGTTATTGGACACGACGAATACGTGTAACAAGGGTGACTCAGAACAACTGTCAACAACCTGGAATATAATTCTCGATGCACAAAAATGACTACACATTCATCATTACAAATTAGAGATTTACTTGTAAATTAAAACAGGACAATTCCAACAGTTGATGTGTTGACAGGAGGCAATTTCGCCTGAAATTTTACTGAAATGAAAAACGTATCACTATGTGTGAACGGCCACTGAAATACACTCCTAATTGATTTGATGTATTCCATAATGCACAAACAATTCACAGACATTAATTACACAAATATTTACAAATACAGATCGCCCTACTAATTGTCAAGTCACCATGGCATTTACTTAAACATTATTGCTAAACTCCAAAATAAAGTAAACACACAGTGTTTATAATTTATACTGCAAAATGCTTAATAATGATAATAATAATCATGTTTATTAATAATAATTAGATCGTAGAACTATTTGGTCAAATCTTGAACACAGTTAATACAATCTCTTTGTATACAGTACTGTGTCACGCTGTTTTGTTCTCACTGTGCTTTTGATTACCATTCACAATAGAGACATGATTGATCAATCATAATCTTGTTCACGATATGATATGCTCTTTCGACATTGGTATGATGATGATTGTCAATTTAGCTGAGATTTTAAAGAAATGTAGTCATCTGAAGAATACACTATTCAGTGAGGCGACTCTTTCTGAAGTATTTAATATCAAGCTGTACAGTTGTATGATATGCAAAGATTTTATGCAAAGACTACATCCTGTGAGACGATCTGAACAAGTGTATGAATACTTATGATAACAGTGTGAAATGCAACTGAAGTGTTTGTTACCGATATCATGGTTAAATACGAAGAGATAAAACCAATACTGTCGTATGTGGAATAGTTCATATTAGACGTTGTAGACATCCGAAAATGATGGTAAAATAGTTGGATTATCAGGCGACTTAAACGTGATGTGAAGTTTTTTTAGGATGGAATTTAGAATTGCGAACAGATAATCTGAAGGTGTGTAGGATCGCCAGACATCATGTGCTTCTTTTCTATTTACGTCTCCTATAGACGACATTTTTATCCATTTGTCTGGCAATAAAGATCTAGGTAAGCGTGTAAATTAGACAGAAATACTCAGTCAATTTACTGGCAAATTAGTTGTAGGCAAATGGATAATCAAGCCCACCCTTCTATATTGCAAAATAACTTAAGAAAGCATATTAGTTATTAGTATTGTACGCTTTGTAAGAAAGTGAAATACAATAACTCCGTATTAATCTCGCATTTCTTTTAATTTCTAAGAAAATTCCAAATTATTTTTTGTTTCAATGTGCATCACTTTCATGAGTCACTTATTAAATTATTCACCTTATAATAATACAATATAATATACATATTCGCCTTCGTCTATGCACCGACACCTGATCACTACCACCCTCTTACGCATCTTCACTCCACTCCTAGTTACGATTTGATTTTTCAACATATTTTTCAATATGTCGATGGCGCGGAAAATATATCTCCACTTTTTTCTACTTTTGTTTTGTCCTTCTCACCTGGAGCATCATTTTCACACAATCTCTCGCCTAATCGACCTCATGAGATCTCTTGCATGTCACACTCGGTCCAACACTCCATTCATTGTTTCCCATACAGCTTCCAATAGGGCTGTCGTTTGCATTGCACGTGATGTCATTGACAGGTCTCCTCAGTGTTTGCCTACTCCATCATTATTACTCCCAACAAAACTATTTTGATTGGTGTCTCATATGCCCAAAGTACACACATATAAGAAATTATGGGCATTGAGTTCGATGGAAAGAAATTCAATCTCATTTATCACTTGTATTATTGTTACCGTTATTTGATGATTACAGTATATTCGACCCGAACTACTTCCCTTCAAAATCATTACAAGTGAGATTTGCTCCAGACGGAAAAGTACTCATATCTTTCTGCATGGCTATCATCTGATTCTTCTCGTTGTTCTGAGGACAAGATGGTCTCTATTACTGACAATGCTTCCAGCACGTAACACGCTATTTTATATTTACATTGTCGTTATGCACATGATAAACAGAACCTGAGCTCTGGAGATTTATCTCATTCCCGAATTAACTATAATTAAGAACACCTCCACAAATTAAACTGACTCCACTATTATTCGATGCATTTTGTAGATGAGGTATCATTGAAGTGTTCCTTTCAAAAAGATTAAGTACTCCAAGATAATGACTGTATTTCCACAGTGATTTCATCCCTTTTGGACTGTAATCATACACAAAAATGTCATTGACTTTTTTTCTTACACCAACCATATTAATACATCATGCTCATCATCATCAGCAGCAGCATTCGACTTGTTTACAATACTGTCGATTTGTGAGCATCCTGTGATCTCAGCCGATATTCCATTTCGCTGAATATACAAAGAGGATAAGCGAAAAACATGTATCAGACACCTTATTTAACTTTGTGTGTAGCTTTTGTTTTATGCCAAAGATGGCTTTGGAAGCATTTTCGATTTGAATACATTACGTCAGACTGGAAGTAAAGAACTGATTCACTGTGCTATACGCATTATTTCGAGTTACTTCTACTACTAGTGGTAGTCAAATGATGAAGGCAACGGTGGTTTCAATACATTTGACTTTTAATAATCGATTATAGTTAGATGGTTCTGTTTGCTTTCCGTTTTCCTCGCAGTTTCCTAATTAGGTGTAGAAGGAAGTTGTGTCTTTATATCTGTCTTCTCACTCAGGAATCAGATCACCCTGATAAGACTGGAATTTTGATGTCTTTATTCTCAGGTGTACACTATTTATGATTCGGAGTTTTGTGCGTCATTCACGAGTTGCTCGCTAATCATTTCATTCATCTATCGTACTGTATATGATAATCTTCACATTGTATATGATTAAATCTATGTAGGTGGATTGCCTATTACACTTGACGATCTATTTTAAGAAACTACTGGAAATAATAATGAGTTCAACCGTTTCATTCTGAGTTATGATTTTTATGCAGGATGAATTTTTCAAGCATGTTTGTAATACAGCAGCTTACCTCCTTATTAAAATGAAAATAAAGCGGGTCATTGTTAAAGCTGAATTTGACAGAGGAATAATATGTTTGACAATAATGTTAGGATTACATTGTTATTATTCTGTCGGGTTTTCAGGAGAATAGCACAACAACTGTGACATCACATCTTCACGCCACTGTGTTCTCTTCAGTGCATTTCATCTGACTTCACGATTAAGTGCAAGCATCCTCTTCCCCAGCTCCAAGATATCCCCAGAGGCCCAACTCTGCATCCCTCATTTGGGTTCCGCTCGAGTGTATAGCAAGGGTGTGAGATTCAGTGTTCCTTCATGCAGGTTTCTGCAGTGACGCTATAATGTCTGTGATAGCTGCAGTAAAGGTGTCCCTCGAAGTTTGGTATGTGAACTATCCTCAGCGTCCATGAAGACCTTCAACTAAATCTTGTGGGTTCCTTTATGTAGCTAATGTTTTCGACTTATATCATCTTGTCTTCTCGAGCATGTTTTCAGTCGGCTGCATTCCCGCTTTCTTGAGATTGAGTTGAAATTTTTCTAACATTGCTGCGTTCATCTGCTGCTTTAATTAATGCACACGAAATTATTGGAATTCGCATTAACTCATCCTGTTTCTTTTACTACCCTACTAATAATTATCGATTTATACAGCAAAACGTTATTCAACGAACATTTGCAGTATTAGTTTGAAATACGCATCTGATTATATAAAGAGCTGTATAGCCACAATTAAATATGATTATATTCGTATATGTGTGTACAATAGGCATGTAAGACACCAATAAAAATAGTTTGTGTTATTGTTTGTAGTGACCCATGTTATTACTCATCATAGTACTATACTTTCATTGTGTAATTGTACTTTGATTTGTTTATTACTCTAAATCTTGCATGTTAACAATTGATACTTTTGTGCTCGCTCGATTTTTGAATTTTGATTGCTGCAATAATACACTATCGTATTCCTTCGCAAGTGCCTTTTGAATTACGTTGTGGACGTCGAGTAATCACAACGTTAGCACACAATTATAAACGCGAGGAAGTACTAGAATATACGTGTACTCTAGTTTAGTCAAAATATAGCAGCACAACAATTGGTGAGCCCGACGATAACTTGCTGACCTCGACGACGACTTTTTGACCTCGACGCGTCGTTACACTTGTTGGATTAATAAAACTTTAATCTTCGTGGATCTATATATTTATTAGATATCCCGAACTCATTTTTGTGTTTGCTCATAGCACAACCTGCAGTAATTTGTGGTAAGCACCTGCATTGTATACTTTTTTATTTTATTTTGCCGTATTCTTAGTGTGCACAAATTTTGCTATTTTGCTACTCTTAAACCATTTTTTTTACGAATTGTAACATGTCTTCCAATACCTCTGATAACTTAGAGCTGGGATCTGTTAGTACTATTTCTCTTACTGTACCAGTTTTTAAGCCCAGAGACCCTCATCTTTGGTTTGCACGACTGGAGCATTATTTGGCTAGCAATAAGCTCACGTCACAGACAGCTAAATTTGGCATTTTGAGTACAGTACTACCAGACGAAGTCGCCGAGCAGGTACGGCAATACATCGTCCACCCCAGCACAGAAGCGCCTTACGACAAGTTGAAGGAAGGGGTACTACGATGCACTTCGCTTTCGGATAGGCAAGCACTCGATCGCCTGTTAAGTAATGTTGAGTTAGGTGATAAAACCCCATCGCAACTCATGAGGCATATGCAAAGCCTAGTTGCAGGAAGAGAAATCGATAAACGTCTCTTTTACCAAATCTGGCTGCGACGACTTCCTGAAAACATCCAGCAGGTTCTTGCTTTCGGAGACGACGACATTGACATAGAAAGGCTCACCGAAATCGCGGATCGCATGTACGAGAGGTCAACACCTCAATCTGTCGCTTCCACTAGCAGAATACCAGATAAAGTTATCACGATAGAACGACTGAATAAAGCAGAAGCCATCAGAGTCGACAAAACGTCAAACGAACGCATAGAAGCCTTAGAACGTAAAATCGACGTGCTCACTGAGCAATTAATGACAATGAGGGTTAATAGACAACCTACCACAACGTACAGAAGACAGCGTAGCCACTCACGCAATATGCGTAAATATAGCTTACAACAGAATATATGCTGGTATCATCGCAAATTTGGGGTACACGCAAAACGGTGCACACAACCTTGTGCTTTCCAACAAACGGTGGCGTTGGGAAACGAAAAGGCCGGCGGTCGGTGACGACTGCGGTCGCTGGCCAACACACGTCCCACAGCCGTCTATTCAGGGTGACAGACAAAACAACGGGGGCACAATTCCTGGTAGATACCGGTGCAGAAATTAGTGTAGTTCCCCCAACACCCAACGAACGCTTGCAACCAAACCCAGCATTAGTTCTCAAGGCTGCGAACAATTCTACCATAAAAACGTTTGGAACTCGGAGACAAAAACTTAATTTTGGATGCAGTACACCATTTGAGTGGGAGTTCGTAGTCGCCGACGTAACCTTTCCTATCATTGGAATAGATTTTCTTCAACACTACGAATTGCTAGTTGACTCTAGTCACCATAGATTGATAGATAGCAGTCGTAAACTATCGATTTCAGGCATCTCCACAGATGTCGAGAGTATTCGCTTGATAGTAGCCACAACAGATCAATTATCCAGGTACGATATTTTGCTAAAGAAATTTCCTGAACTGACACAGAGCGATTACTCCACAGCCTCTCTCAAACACAACGTTACACACCATATTGTAACTAAAGGTCCACCGGTCTCAGCAAAACCACGTCGTTTAGATCCAGCTAAAATGCAAATAGCAAAAGCAGAGTTCAACAGATTATTGGATCTAGGAATAATACGACCGTCAAACAGCCCATGGTCATCACCACTGCATATGGTACCAAAGAAAAACTCAACAGAGATACGACCATGTGGAGATTACCGAGCTTTAAATAAGCAGACGATAGCAGATAGATACCCAATTCCGCACATCCACGATTTTTTCCATAACATGGCAGGTGCTCAGATATTTTCCAAAATTGACCTCGTTCGTGCATACTACCATATACCGGTCGAGCCCAAGGACATCCCCAAAACGGCGGTAACCACTCCTTTTGGCTTATTCGAGTTCGTCCGCCTACCATTTGGCTTGACTAACGCAGCTCAAACATTTCAGAGATTCATTGACCAGGTATTGCACGGCCTCCCATTCACTTACGCTTATATCGATGATATACTGGTTGCAAGTAAATCCCCTGAGGAGCACCAACATCACTTAGAAACACTCTTTAAACGTTTAGCCGAATATGGAATTGTCATTAAACCAAGTAAATGTGAATTCGGTAAGAAAACTATAAAATTTTTGGGACATCAGGTAGACAATCAAGGCATTCGACCAATAGCAGAACAGCTGCAAGTCATAAAAGAATACCCGATTCCAGATTCCTTCAAAAAGTTACGCAGATTTCTTGGTCTCGTCAATTTTTATCGCCGTTTCATTCCTCACTGTGCACAGCTGGCCCAACCTCTGACAGATTTACTAAAAGGTCATGCAAAATCGCTGCACATGAGTACTTCAGCAATCGAGGCATTTGAAAAGCTGAAACAAACTCTAAGCTCAGAAACTTTACTAGTACGTCGTGACGTCAACGCTCCTATAGCGATTATGACAGATGCATCAGACGTCGCCGTCGGTGCAGTTCTTCAACAATTTTCTGCTGGGAAATGGCAACCTCTCTCCTTTTTCTCCAAACGTCTAGACGCCACTCAATCAAGATATAGTGCATTCAGTAGAGAATTACTAGCAGTCTATCTTGCTGTTAAACATTTTCGTCATATGGTAGAAGGAATACCGTTTACCATCTACACAGACCACAAACCACTAACCAAGGCCATGAATGCAAAGCACGACAAGTACTCGCCAAGAGAACTCCGACACCTCGAGTTCATTTCTCAGTTCACTTCAGATATTAGATTCATAAAAGGACATAAAAACGAGGTAGCAGATGCGTTATCCCGCATCCATATAAATACCTTAGAAAAAGACCAGTTTGATCTTAAAAATATGGCTAGACTGCAAACTATGGACGAGGATCTGAAAAGAATAAAAAATAGCACGAGTACTTCCTTACGTTTGCAAGATGTTATGCTTGATGAAGGCCTAATTATTACGTGTGATGTTTCCAAAGGTAAACCGCGCCCTTTTGTCCCACTAGAAATGCGAAGATCAGTTTTTTCCAAAGTACATGGCATTTCTCACCCTGGCATCCGAGCAACAGTTAAACTGATAAGTGACCGATATGTATGGCTGAATATGAATCGGGAGATTAAACAGTGGGCCAGATCATGTTTAGCCTGCCAAAAGTCAAAAGTACAACGACATACAGTTTCACCTAATGGCCAGTTTCCAGAACCTGATGGTAGGTTCCAACACATACACATTGACATCGTTGGACCGTTACCACCATCTAATGGCTTTACGTACATCTTAACGTGTATTGACAGATTTACGAGATGGCCAGTAGCTTGTCCCTTACCTGATATTTCTGCTGAAACTGTTGCAAAGAGCATCATACAAAATTGGATTTCCAACTTCGGAGTGCCCACCATTATTACTACAGACAGAGGTGCCCAATTCGAAAGCCATTTATTCCAACAACTCACAGAACTACTGGGAATCAAGCGTATACGTACTACTGCATATCATCCCAGTTCAAACGGCTTAGTGGAGAGATTTCATCGTCAACTGAAAGCATCATTGATGGCAGTGAAGGACGATGATAAGTGGAGCGATAAATTACCTCTTGTACTTCTTGGAATACGTTCGACAATAAAACAAGATACCAAATGTTGTCCTGCAGAATTAGTTTATGGAACTACTTTACGACTACCTGGAGAATATTTCAACCCAGCCACTGAAGTTCCAGCTGACGAAACTACTTTTGTACAACAACTGAGACAACATATGAGCCTTTTAAGATATCACCCACCGCGACATCAGCTCAACCAAGCATACATGCCTGAAAAACTAGAAAATTGCACGCATGTTTTCATACGACACGACGGTGTAAGGAAACCACTTCAACCACCTTATGACGGACCATTCAAAGTAATAAGCAGAACAAGCAAAATCATCACTGTCGAACGCGGAGGAAAACACGAGATTGTAAGCATCGATCGCGTAAAACCAGCTTTCATGGAAATAGAGGTGACTGAATGTTTACCCAAATCAACATCATCTAAAGATTCAAAATCTGGTGATATTCCGTCTAACAAAACAGAAAGAATCACAAGATCAGGCAGACGAGTACATTGGCCACAAAGATTTGTACAGACAATTTATTTCTAATTCATTTCCATACTACCTTATTACGGTACTATTAACTGCATGTAAGATATAAATCTATTCTGTAACTCCTTACAATAACAACCCCATTATTATTCTAATAATTTTTCTGGATTTATTGTTACATTTTGCACAACTTTCTGAACATTTTGGTTCGTTTCGAAGTTGTTAACATTTTTGCATATATACAGTTATATTATCAAACCTCAAAAACTTAAAATCCTCAATTCGGTTTTCATACCAGAAACTCGTATATATTTCTTCTGTAATTGTAATTTACAATATTATTCCGAATACAGGTAAACTTCATTTACCTGCATTCTACGGAGGGGCTATTGTAGTGACCCACGTTATTACTCATCATAGTACTATACTTTCATTGTGTAATTGTACTTTGATTTGTTTATTACTCTAAATCTTGCATGTTAACAATTGATACTTTTGTGCTCGCTCGATTTTTGAATTTTGATTGCTGCAATAATACACTATCGTATTCCTTCGCAAGTGCCTTTTGAATTACGTTGTGGACGTCGAGTAATCACAACGTTAGCACACAATTATAAACGCGAGGAAGTACTAGAATATACGTGTACTCTAGTTCAGTCAAAATATAGCAGCACAACATGTTTACCTCTTTCAAACAACAGTAAAACTTGTTGGTGTAAGCACAGTATCTAGTAAAAGAGCGTCTCAGCGATTACGCGACGCCAGGCAAACAAAGAGAAGACGCCGGTGGTGAAGATAAACAACCAACAGCAACAGCGACAACAAATAACATCAATCACTATCAACGCAATTATTTCATAGAGTCCACCTCCTTCACTATTCTAGGAAGCACGGTTTCAACCACAGCCAGTCGGAATAGGTGAAGATGTTAAAACCAGTCAGAATGAGACAAGTAATATACACCTCAATCAATGTGAATACAGTGTGGAAATCTTCTGCACCAACTCAGCACAAAGAACAAAACTTGGATTTACTACACCAAGTCAGTCAGTTCTTCTGTACTGGTCTGGCGCTTCACGTGCACTTCAGAGGTAATGCATCTAGTTCGAAAAACGATAAATCAGATAAGAGATCAAATGAAAGTTATGGACAAAGGTAGTGTAGTTCACGAAATATCCTATACTGAATGTTGGTCTGAATGTGTGTGTCAAACGTCTTGGTGATTCAAAACAAGTGTGAACGAATATTGACGTGTAATTAACAGTCATCCAACAGGAACATAAGCGTACAGTAATATAGAAGCTACGATCATCTATGTCTCCGCAAACCTCTCCTTTCCGTGTAAATTATGCCCTAGGAATGATGGTTGAAAACTTTGGTATCGTAAGATCAAGTAGAGTACACAAGTTTTTCAAGGCCTATTTCGCGATGACGAAATAGCTAAGCGTTATAGGGACTTTTTGGCTAGATTTCTGCATAGTTTTGAAGTGGTCTCGAAAGTGTCTTACTCTCTCTCTCTTTAAGGCCTTTGTACGTGAAGCGACCAACTAAAGGTGTATAAATACTTTTTGATGTCCCTGAATGTGGTTATGAAGCAGTGGTCTGCATTAGATATTCTGAAGAATACTGATTTGCCTGTATTCGTCGAATTTTGGCGAAATTCACGCAGCACCTATTGAAGTCCAAACACTACTAGAGCTGGAACTGACTGTAGCCGTCTTGGCATATTGCTGTTACTTCTCCCTGCGCTCAGAATTGGATTTCATTATTTCAGAGGTGACATATCAAAGTGACTCGAAAATTATCTTGTGCGACATTATTGGTAGAAATAACCGATTTAGGATAATCGTGTGCGACTAAGCCTCGACAATTCATTAATTCTCAAAGTTTTGTCAGTGGAGGTCTGCGCTTTCAAATGAGAGTGTCTCAGATTCCATATCTCGTGGGACGCTCGTTAGGGATTAATATCACAAAGTATGGGGGCAGTGCTTATCGTTCTTAAGTCGTCTCAATGCTGAATGGCCGGCGCCATACATAATCATATAACCAAATGACAGTCAAATAGAGATAAAGTTTACAGTGGTAGTAAATTTTACCTTAAGTACCTCTGGCTTCGATTGCCTCACATGTGACTTCTCAGGTTGTTGAAAGCAATAGCTTGGTAAGCTCGATTCAAGTGCTTTATACCCACAATGTGTTTCAACACAATTGAAACACCTACTAATTTGGTCCCACAGAATGTGAATGAATTACAGTGTGCTAGCGTGGATATCATAAGAATTGTTCAGGCATATGATTTAAGGGGGAGCCTATGTTGATGATAACATCTGGTAGTTAAGAAGCACATACGTTCAACTCACCTCTGGGTCAATTTCATATTATCTTTATAAATAGCTTGATTTGTGTAGACTGTCGATTACAAAACTCATCTTGGCTCAATATACTGAAACACCAAACGATATTGCTATCTGAATATCATATCACGGAATTCATTTTAGGACTCTACCGCAAAACACAGAACGTCATGTAGGTGCTACACAATTATTTGCAACTGCCAGAGGAAGGTTTTGGATAATACGGAGAGGTGCAGCAATGAGAATTCGCGGTGTAGTGGGGGAAATGTTGAGTCAGAATATCACCTGATTGCACCCATGCAGGTGGCCAGAACTGAGATGGATATCTACCCCCTCCCTTCAGTATGCGTTGATTACTTTGAGCTGACAACAGTGATGCCAGTGATGTGGTTATCTGTTCACGTGTCCAAAATTATGAAGTGCATTTTTAGTGGTAGAACACAGCCCATCCAATGACTCCTTCGCGATGGCGTTGATGGGGTTTACGGGAAGAAGACTGCATCCAAAGGAAGTATTCAGGGAATACAGAATAGATTTGGTGGGAAAGAAAATAGAACTAGATTGGTGCTTAAGGAAATGGAAACAAGAAAGAGTAAATAGTACCTTAGCGAGTAGAGGTTTGGCTGGCATTTCAACCCACCAGCTAAAAGCAATCGATGTGGCGTCTTGGAATACACGATCCATACTATGTGTGGGATTTTAGGTGGACTTCTTAATGAGCAACTGTTGACCGATGGCAGCCTTATGACTGTATTGATAGTGGCTGGACGCTTTATACAAACAGACCTCCTGTTATACTCACGTCACGCTTCGAAGTTCTGACACTTGCCATTTCACCATTGCTAAGGGACGACTCCATGTGTATTAGCGCAAAGCATTTTGGTGATGCTTTCTCCAAAACCTGGAGACAAGCTAATGGCTACATCTGCACGTTTGAAATTGGCGGCATTTTCGCACGTGTTTTCTCTGATATTCAATTGTTCCTTATAAACCCGAAAATTAAGCTCCAGATTTCTAAAACACGTGTTCGTGGAAACAAAATTGTTTTAGATAGTGACTCAACCTCGGTTACAATTCCACTACTGCCATGTATTATAGTATAAACTCTTAGCTCACAAAATGGCTCGAGTGCAGTTCTTACTCCTGTGACACAGGTAAAAGATGTTCTGTTAGAGAACTCTGAGTTCTGTAAATTAATTCGCCTTGTAAAAGATATCCAGAGGCAAGTAAGTGAACTTCCCGAAAAATTAGGCCAATTCGATTTTTTGGCACTGCCAAACTCAAAAATCATAGAAAACCGTTCTGATATTGACCAGGTTCGATCTCTACTGGATGTAACTCAAAAGAACCTTGCGGATTTAGACCCAATAGCCTGCCTGTTAAAAAAGCATCCTAAAATGTCTCCAGACAATCTAAATAAAGCTGAAAATCTGATTGAACGCTTGGCTGCGGAGGTGATGAAGCGTATAGCCTCTTATCATCAGGCTATAGCTTATAACATCCCTGACTCAATGTCTTCGAGGACTTAAAACACAAAATCCTGGATTTTAGCGGCATTGCTAGTGTGCAAGTGTGTGAGAATGCAAAAACTTCGTGAAAGTCGACCCAGGCTAATTGCCCCATCATTTTAATTTCAGGATCACTTAAGACTGAATATCAGTTATAAGTCTGTAACAATAGCTCAAGATACAACACCGCGTCAAGGCGAAATAATGGATAGTAATAATATGGTCACTTCCTCTGGCTTAAATTTACCAAAAGGGATCGTGTACAGCAACATTTACCTAGTACTGACAGTAGCTTTATGTGAACTACACAACAATCACGCCTGCCAGCAGAACTAGGAACTGACTTAGGCATCAGTATCTCTGAAAATAAAGACTCATTGAAAGGTGCTAAAATGACTATAACTGCTGCAAGTTGTTCCAGGAAATTTTCATCTAAACTCAGTAACCTCACCATGCTGAACAAACTTCGCAGAACTGGGTAAATTAATGAGGAGGAATGCCTTGCTAAGAGTAAGCGTGTCAACAAACCCACACTTGATACGAAGAAATCCTCTCAAAGCACACGTATACTTGTGCAGTTTGCAGCACACTCCGCCTTATAGATACTTAGGCACAAAAACCCTAGAGTCTTGCATCCGAAACACCTCCCCCCCACAATATTATTCTGGTTATAAAAGCGATACCAAGAGGCATACCGGAATGCCGAGTAGCAGTCTGGTGGGTAGACCTTACAGTGCTCTGCCTTTTAATCCACAACCCAGCCACAACAACTGCTACCCGTAGATGGCAACAACACGTTCAGACACCCATCCGTGGTGATAGCATGTTGGACCTCGTGTTTTACATGACACAATCCCAGTCTCCACATATGTTAGTAACAGATTCTCCCGTAGTTAACAGAGAATGGTACTCTGCTCTCTGCCCTTCTCACCACTAAATACAGGAAACAAACAAGATTCAGGGAGCATGATACTCCGCAGTTAAAAGAATACAGACTGGCCATTAGTAAAAGAACTCATTCGACGCATCAATGGGATGACTACTTTACCACTGACTCCCTGGAAGCTGTACTTTCCCCATTTTATAGGAATGTTACCCTTTGTACTGATACTGTCGCTCCTAAGAAGATCGTGAAATTAAGTAAGTACCAAGCTGCATACACTACAAGGGCGTACAGCAATAATATGAGGAAGCTGATGCAGCAGTAATACATCACTTGTTCACTCAACCCGCGAATCACTTGAATCTATCAAGCTTCTACACTCCCGAAATGATCTCGACGATGAATCGAGCGCACCTGAAAGTACTTTCAAAGTTTGTAACCTCACAACACTTCTTAAAAATCGAATTCTGTTGACGAAAGGGCATCCACTGCTTACTTCATGATAAAGTAATCCACAATAAGCCTGCCACCAACTGTGAACTTTTCAGTGAGTGGTTTGCGAATTTTAGAAACACTCATCCCTGGGGAAACTATACTCTTTACTAGCTCCTCTCTCAGGAGTATAGTGTATGGCACTCAGTTATTAGGACAGGCAATTAAAAGCCTTGGACCTCCACTTCAACGAGACCAGATGGCCTTGTCTCAGCAACTTTCAAAGACATTTATTGTGATATTCCATGCCTACTTCTTAATTTCTTCTCAACATCTTTGGACACTGGCACCTACCCTAATGAGCGGAAAACAAACTTTACAGTTACAAACACTACAAATCTGGAGATAAGGCAAACGTTCGTGATTATAGACCTACAAATATAACCCCACTTCTCTTGTTTAAGAACAATTGCCAAACTCTCTATTTACGGAAGATCCTGTGAGAAGGTATCAACATGTATTTCCTGAAAATGGGTCCTACGTTACTTGTCACTTTGACATTTTCAACTGCATCACTAGTGGTCGCGCAGCAGGTGACCTAGTCGTTGCTCTCTACTTCGATATATCTAGGGCATTTGACATGTTATCTCACAGTGTCCTCCTTGAAAAGCTGTACTTGTGTGGAATTCGCAATCCATTACTGATCTGGTTTAACTCATTTCTCACAGATAGAGAGCAATTTTTCTAAGCGATAGGATACAGGAAACAAAAGTCGGATCTGCTTTGTCTCATCCTAGACAGATCAGAAGTAGGGTTGTGATGTGTAGTAACCTAGGACTACTTCCATTTTCAGTCCACCTTAACAGCATTTGTAACTGCTCGACTTCCAATAAACCACTCCTATGTGCTGAAGACCTCAAACCTTTGACACTGTGGGCCACCGACTTTTAATATCAAAAGTCCAATCTTATGGGATCCAAGGTTCCTTTTTAAACTGGCTCAGTTCATTTCTAAGCAATCGGATGCAAATGGTCAGGTTAGGTTCCCACACATCCAACCCCGTTCGGATAACAAGTGCAGTTATACAAGGTAGTGTCCTGGGTCCACTGTTATTCCTGTTATATTTCATTGACATTTTCTACCTTATTAAACAAGACAGACCTTTCCTATTTGCTGATGACATCAAAATAGTATATCACGCACTCAGAAATGAAGTGTCATGTGTATTTGATAGGATTCAGGATGACATTGATAGCGTTCAATTACGGTGTAACCATTAAAAATGAAGTTTAACGTTGAAAAATGTGGTGTACTATGCTCCAAAAACATTCCATCCGAACTTTCCATCCCCTAACACAATATTC
This sequence comes from Trichobilharzia szidati, assembly GCA_944472155.2. NCBI lineage: Eukaryota > Metazoa > Platyhelminthes > Trematoda > Strigeidida > Schistosomatidae > Trichobilharzia > Trichobilharzia szidati. Next base: position 8,421,444 of record OX235275.1, read on the forward strand.
ATGTCCCTCGTCTGCCGCTTGCGACAGATTTGGGTTTGAAATACACCCCAGAATTTAGCCTCACAGAATATGTTGAATATCAGGTTTTAAATGTCGAAACTTTAAAACGCGTGAATCCAAAATTATGTTGTATATGTTATGCATAAGGCCCTCACTTGAATTTTGTCCCCCTATCATGGACGGTGTCTCCGTAAAAGACAGGTGAAAATTAGAAAGTCTACAAAGGATGCTTACTAAACGACTAGTAGGTGAAAATCTTTGCATTCCTTACAACAACATATGTAATACATTCGACTTGCAACCTTTATGGATCAGACGACTGAAGTTCAACACAAAAACCTCATTTAGGATTGCTAAAGGGCTTATATGTTGCCTCCGAATGACTTTACATTTAGTTCACCTAAGAAATATAACTTGAGAATTGAATCTTTATCTTTTAAAGTGCCTCGCTGTCATACAAGATACGGATGCAATTCCATCACTGTGAAATACCGATGTATCTGGAACCGTCTTCCGACTGAAATTAGAGATAGTTCTACCCCAAATATCTTCTCATCTCCGCTGAACAAATATTTTATCCTCAACGGGTTAGAAGCAGTATGTGACAAACTAAAAATTACAGATCTTATCAAATATTTTCGCATACATCCTTGATAACATTGCGCTATGAGCATTTCAGTGCGCTAAGATTTAAGTCTCAAGTTCCAGTAGTAAATCACCTGAAGACGACTGGCATTAAAATGTCTCTGGAGACTTCCTGATGCTATACGTAAGCACTGCCTCTACGCAAATTAAGGCTCAATTGGTGATAGTCTAAATAATCAACTATACGGTGAGTCTTAAATATTAATGAATCTTATCTTACTGTTCTATAACTATAATCCTGTGAAGTCAAATTTTTCGGATCAATACATTATAACTTACTACTGTTCATATGAATAATGCTGCACAATTCTGCGCTGTTTTTCGAAATTAAATGTATTTATATCTAAAATGTAGACTGTGACCGTCTAATTGCTTTATATTTTTATTATTTTTCTCCGAAACGCTGTAACAGATGAAACACACATGGTGGTCTTCTGAAAGTAGTCATTCATACCATGACTTTGGAAGAGTTGACGAATGAATATTTAAAAAGTCTGTGGCATAACAGAAGTTAAAAAAATTTTAAAAATCATAAAAATAAAATATGGATGTCTCTAAACTATAGCAGCCTGAGCCGAAAATACTTAGCGAACGGATAAATGACCTTGACAACGACAACATTGACCAATCAGAAGCCCCTATAAAAACGGCGCATAATTTTGATAAATCCTCTACATAAAAGTAATACAATGTTAAAAAGTAGTTACAAAGGATGATATTCTCGTATATAGTCCAAAAACCCCTTAGTTCCTCATGGGAGTCTTGATACTTATATTAAACCAAGTCCTGTGCATAAACTCATCGAGATAACTGTATATCATTGCATTTCTTGATCCTTTCACAGATCTGATCCGTTTTTTGACGTGACTCCAAATATTTTCGATAGAATTAGTGTGTTTTATTAATAATAATAATGGTATATTCTCATTTTTTTACATGAGGGACGCCAGTTTACAGGCATCATCAATATGATAAATTACATATACGATTAGTAAGCATATTTAATAAAAGTAATTTAATAAAATACATTTTTTCCTACCTGTGTAGGACACACCAATTGTACAAGCATGGATAAGTATTATTTAAATTACATAAATTTGGTTCATGGTAAAATTATAAGGTTGCAGTCATTTTGTCTATGGGAACAATATGATAATTAGTCATTCAATGGAACACATCAAGAAATATAGAAATGTTGTCTTCGCATTAACAAGAAAACCCAAGTATGTTTTGGATGGATTACAAATACTTTGGAAAAAATAAAGCTTGAAGTCATTCCTCCATATAACTTTGGTGTGTACGGCATCGAGTCTTATTCTTGATTTATATCCAAATTTGATAATAATTTAAAATAAGTAATACACTTGTATACTTCTGTCGGCATTTTCTTCGTAAAACCACAAGTGAATAGTACTCAAGGTAGACTTACAATAATGACAGTTTATATTTTCTTATAAACGGGTGTTTTCAAGAAATGCAAGCTATTTTTGCAGACAAGATCAGATATGGTGTAAGTTACAATCGTGAAGTATTATAAATCAATACTTTTTCATTGGTATAAGGGTATATTCCACAACTGCAATCCAGGTTGCGTCGTTGGTGGAGGCAATGGGCAATTCACGAGGGAATTGTAAGATATGGGACCAATAATGTTTGCAGATCATTTGTCATTGTAAATGGGCAAATATCTACATTCTTCATTCTCACTCAAAAAGTCAAATGGAAGCTGAAATGGTGAGAGTCAAAAGAAGACAAACAACAACAACGGAAAAGAAAGCAAGTGGAGTACTTAGGGGGTGATTAATGTGTATATATACATATATATTCTGTTTAGTAATTATAGTTATTTTGGTGCAATAACTAACTATTCCCGTGATGCTAACTTTCATATTGTGTGAACTAATATTATTGTCCTGTGTAAAAATGTCTATCATGTACTTCCAATAATATAAAAATTTATAATTGTAGTTTGTTGTAACTACACGTTTAATGAACTTAAAATATCTATGTTGAGCGAAAAAGTGGGTGTAGGATTCAGAAGTGCACTATCATCTTTGAGCAGTCTGGTAACTGAGGAGATGAACACTGTGAGTGTGTTTGTATCACGTACATTAGCTGGTAGTCTATTCCAAATGACTGAAAACTTATTTAAGAAGAAGTTGTACTGCATGTAATTCTGACAATGCTCTATAGCAGCTAGATTGTCATGATTTCTAAGATTGTAACTGATGACAGCGGTAGGTTTAATTATTGGCTCGGAGGAGTGCACGAGCAGATTAGTTAGCTTGTAGTAAAAAATCAGGTTTAGCTTAAGATGTCTTTTCCAGAGTGGTTCTAAACTTAGTCCGTCGCAACGTTCATAGTATTGGATACCACTTTCTAAACCAAGAATTCTTAAGGTGAATCGCCGTTGCACTCCTTCTAACTTAAGCTTGTCATTTTGTCTGAGTCCGCTAAGAATAAACGGGCAGTATTCTAAAATAGGTCGGACACATACTTTATATAATAAAACCCTAGTTTCACAACAAAAGAAATTGCGAGTTATGCATCCTAGGAGCCTTTGTGTTTTACGTCTGGCATAATCAGTTTGTTCAGAGAACGTTAAGTTACTAGAGTATCTGATACCGAGATCTACGACTGAGTTGAGCTTGGCTAGTTTACGCCCATTTAATTCAAGATTCAGGTCAAGGTTACTGTTTCCGATACAAATCCAGCCGCATTTATCATTGTTGAACTTTAGACAGGATTCAGTACACCATGTATTTTTATTTTATTTACCATATCGCTTAGTTCATGAGCGTAGCAGGAGTAAACGACTTTGAGGTCGTCAGCATATAGGAATGATTTACCTGAGGTGAAGCAGTTGCAAATGCTGTTAATGTATACTGTAAATAAAAGTGGACCTAGGACACTACCTTGCACAACCCCACTTGTGATCTGCCTAGGATGAGACAATACAGATCCAACCTTGGTTATTTGTACCCTATTGCTTAGAAACGATTTTAACCAACTCAGTAATGGATTGCGAATCCCGCATGAATACAGCTTCTCAAAGAGAATATTGTGAGATACCATGTCAAATGCCCTAGATATGTCGAAGTAGAGAACAAAAACTAGCTTACGTGCTTCGCGACTACTAGTGATGCAGTTGAAAAAGTCGAAGTGGCAAGTAACGCAAGACCTATTTTTGAGAAATCCGTGTTGAGACCTCGTAACAAGATCTTCCTTAAGTAGATAGTCTGACAATTGATCTTTGACAACTTTCTCCATGATTCGAGAGACAACTGGGGTTATATTTATAGGTCTGTAATTGCGGACGTTTGCCTTATCACCGGATTTATAGTGTGGAATTATGAAGCTAGTTTTCCACTCATTAGGGTAAGTGCCAGTGTCCATAGATATTGAGAAGAATTTAAGAAGTAGTAGGGGTATATCACACCCACTGTTTTTGAAAATTATAGAAGCAAGGCCATCTGGTCCCGTGCTAGTGGAAGGTGTCAGGCTTTTAACTGCCTGCTCTATTAATTGGTTGGTGAACATTATGCTTCCGAGGAAAGAGCTAGTAAGGGGGCCGGTGTCACCAGGAATGCGCGTTTCTAAACTGAAGTTTGCAAACCACTCACTGAATATTTCACAGATGGTGGCAGGCACATTGTAGATAACCTTGCCATGGAGCAAATAGGGGATGTCCCTAATCGACTACATTCGTTTTATAAGAAGTGTTGTTAAGTTATAAACTTTGGAGGTGCTTTCAAGTGCCCTTAATTCTACGTCGAGGTCCTTTTGAGAGCGTTGGCGCTTGATAGATTCAAGAGACTCATGGATTGAGTGCAGTAGTGATGTATCCTTAGTGCAATAGTACTGTTTCTTCAACTTCCTTAACTTATTGCGGCATGCCCTCGGAATGTATTCAGCTTGGTGTCTACTTAATTTCACTACCTTCTCAGGAGCTACAGTATCTAGGCAAAGGATAACATTCCTGTAAAATAGGGACACTACAGCCTCCAGGGAGTCAGTGGTAAAATATTCATCCCAGTGACAGAGTCGAATGAGTTCTTGGACTAATCCCCAGTCTGTATGTTTGTAACTGCGACAAATCAAGCTCCCTGAATCCTGTTTGTTTCCTGTATTTAGTGGTGGGAAAGGCAGAGAGCAGAGTACCATTCTATGGTCACTACTGGAAAATCTGTTACCAACATATGTGGAGACTGGGATTGTGTCATGCAAAACACAAGGTCCAACATGTTGTCGCCACGAGTAGGTGTCTGGACGTGTTGCTGCCATCCAGAGCAATCGATAGTGGCAAGTAATTCGTCGAAGCGTTGGGGGCCGGAACTACTTAACCAATTGACTTCTAGAAGATTAAAGTCCCCTGCAATTATTTTGTAATTAGTACTAAACGGTGAGGCGTGTGCGAATGATTTAGCTAATAACGCGTCAGTTTCTTTGGTTGAGCTTGGTGCTCGATAAACACAGCCTATGAGAACCTTGTACTTATCTCCTTGTAAGACGACCCAGAGTGAATCAGGTACCTCGTTCAGTATTTCATCTTCCACCTTACTGGCTACGAATGAGTTATGTATATATATGAGACATCCTCCACCACGCTTGCAGTCTCTATTTGCACGGTGTACAGTGTAATCATCTATGCCTATATGCACATCAAGTACAGAGTATGAGCACCATGATTCAGTAATCAGAGCTACAGTAGGCTTGGCGATAAATAATAATGTCCTTAGTTCAGATATCTTATTGATTAAGGAACGTGCATTAATTAGCAATATCGTGAATAAGTCACGGGATACTACAAACTGGCTTAAGATATCACCATAACCTAATTTTGTTTGTGCGTCAACAACGCAAGAGTTTATGAATGATACGGGGGTCGGGGTTAGAGTGCAGTGAGGTGGTCCTAGGTGCCATGGGTCGTACCAGTGATTCGGGACACTTGGAAAATTTACCATGTGTTCCTGGATACAAGGATAGTAGAGGTTGGGCCTGGGTTGACGGTTAAAAAGCATAGCATCAAATGGTCTACCCATTTACGTGCTATCCGTCATGCCGGTACACACTTTCGTGTTGGTTTTATAACTTAAAGGAAATTGAGAGGGAAGGTGCTTTGGCTGAAAGATTTTGGGGCCTGACTTTCTATAAGGTGGAGCATACTGAAAAGCACCAGATATACTTGTGTTTCGAGAGGAGCTTTTCGTAAGAGGTGAGGGTTTTTTGACAGTCTTACTCTCAGCAAGCTTATTGAATACAAAGTATTCTTCCCCATCATTAGTCTCAACCCGGTGAAATTTGTTCATTGTGGTGAGGTCACCACGTTTGGGTAAGAATTTCTTAGAACAGCTTGCAGCAGTTCTACCTATTTTAACATCTTTTGGTGAGACGTTATTTACAGGGGTACTGGTATTTAAATCAGTTCCTAGTTCCATTGCCATGCGTAGTTGTTGTGTGGTTTGCTGAATGCTAATGTCAGCATTAGGTGACTGTTGCTGTGCACGATCGTTTTTGAGTAATTCTAAGCTAGAGGAGGTGACCAGGTTATTACTACGCATTATTCTGCGCTGACACGGTGATTATCCTGAGCTATGGTTATAGACTTATAACTGCTGTTCAGTCTTGAGTGATCCTGACATTTAGTAAACTTACTAGAATCAAGGGAATTACTGAACTTAAAAATAATGGGGCAGTTAGCCTGGTTAGACTTTTTACGAAGTCTTTTGCATTCACATGGAACACTGGCCATGCCGCAACAAATCAGGATTTTTTGTTTTACAGTCTTCAGAGGAAGAGAATCTGGGACATTGTAAACTATAGCCTGGTGAGAAGAGGTTATACGCTTCATCACCTCCACAGCCAAGCAGTCAATAAGATTTTCAGTCTTATTTAGGGTGTCTGGAGACATTTTAGGATGCTTTCTTAACAGACAGGTTATTGAGTCTAAATCCGCAAGCTTTTTTTGAGTTACATCCAGTAAAGACTTAACCTGGCCAATATCAGAACTGCTCTCCGTGATATTTGACATTGGCAGTGACATTCTATCAAACTGACCTAATTTCTCCTGAAGTTCATTTACTTGCCTTTGGATATCTTTCACAAGGAGGTCTAATTTACAGATCTCAGAGTTCTCTAACAGAACATCTTTCATCTGTATCACAGGAGTGAGAATTGCACTCAAGCCATTTTGTGAGCTAGTAGTTAATGCTGTATTACAGGGTGGTAATGCAGTTATAACCGAGGTTGAGGCACTATCTAAAACAACTGTGTTTCTACGAACACGTTTTTTAGAAATTTGGACCATAATTTCAAGGATTATACGACTATAAGCAGTAAATGAACATCAGAGCAAACACGTGCAAAAATTGAAAGGATTGATGGAACTATTTGCATGGTTGACGACTTAATGAATATAGCCTAGATCTGATAACTGACTGTCACTACTTCATTCATCTGGATTAATAGTCGTCCCAGGAAGCATTAAGAGCTGGATAATATGCAAAACGACACCTGCACTGCAATTAGGGATCGCCTCAATGTATCTTTTTTGGAGGGTGGTGTCATATATCCCTGAAACCAACTGCTGATTTTCACTCAATCTCCCTCGATTATATCTTCTTTTTATCAACAACATATCATCCACGTGAACAGTGAAGCCAACCCCGCCAATTACTTGAGTCACACTGCTCATTTTCTATGATGTTATGCCTCTGCAGTACTGGTACCGTTGCGCTGCAGACAATTCCGAATTTTCTGATCCGTAAGCTGTTACTGGTACTGGTCTTTTAAGCATCCAGTTATGAATCATCATTAAAATTTTCGCTAGAGGTAATTTAGACTTGGCAAAAATGTATCTACGGAATCTGCAAACTAAAAGAGAACGACATACCTCCTCGAACTGATTTTCTGGCACCAGTAAATAAACCCATCAATGCACCTAATGTATCCTACTATATGCATGACACCTCCACATTGACAATTCTTCCACCTTCCTATCAGTTCTCTCTCCAAACAGAAACCAAAAACAGGCAAAGTTAAACTTTCGACACCAATAACAATCAATCAGCAAACGACCTTGAACGGACCAATCACATGAAATAGACGTTTATGATAAGCGGAAACGTATATTTATGGAGAAATGCATAAAAAATTATAAAACGGTTACAATGGGTTTCTTTCCCGAACATGGGGAGAAACATTTCCCAATTCATCATGGCACTGTCAATAGAGAAGTCGCACCACATTCTACACGTATCTTCATCTAAATGACTATAAATGAGATCCTTTTAAGATCCATTTATAGCCCTTATTCTATCTTTCAATCGACCCCAAAATCCTTCGGTGGAATTTGTTTAAGTACCTGTAACTGGATCCACGAAATCACTGGAGTGGTTCACTCTGTGATGAATGTATCCCAGGGATGACAATGAATCATAGCCTTTCCACTCGTCGGTATGTACAATTGATCCCGGTTTCACAAGGCGCTTCATAATAGGTACTAGAGTAGTCGCCTTCCTGTCTGCTATTCCTTCAACAAATCCTTTTCGGAAGGACGTGTCGTATAAACCTATGACCCAAATGTTGTTCGCTCTCTGACGACGGCTGTTATATTTCCTCTTCACCAACACTGTCTCATCCACATAAACTACTACTTCGTCCCTGTCTAACATCGAAGTAATTCTGTCCTTTTTCCATGAGGCGATGTCCCTGCAGTGCTGGTACACCAGTGGTATAACAGTGAACTGTTGATACGAGGCTGTTCTCCGTCTCGGCAGCAGAGGCTCTCACGGGTTGTTTCAGTACCCCGTAACTGCAAATGTACAAAATCTGGGTTGGGGAGAGATGCGACCTAGCAAAAAAATTTCCTACGAAATATTACCCTCAAATACTAACTCGCTTCCAACATATTCCACAACGATGAACAAAACCGTCAGTTGACCTAGTATAGCTTTTAAGAGTCATTACGCCGCCACAAGAACAACTTCTCTCCTTTCGAAGCAAGCCTAAGTCCAGGCAATACTGAAAGACACTATCCTCCTCGAATTGCAAACGTAACCTTGTAGGGGAACGCACTGAAATGAATCAAGCGCTATACAATATTGAACTACGTTCGTGAATCTCATTGGATAATTCGATGTTGTTCGCTGATTGGTAGTTACTGGTGTCTAAAGTTTAACTTGGCCCAAAAACAATATCCAGAGCGAATATGCTACGCTAAAGGTGTACAGCATCCATAAGTACGTCCGGATAATAAGAAGTCACCCGATCGGTTGCTCAAGGTCATTTATGCGCCCGCTAGGTAGTTTCGGTTTTGGCTGCTATGGTTTAGAGTCACTATTATAAGTTCACTAAATGCATGAGTTACAATCAAATTCCAATAATAATTATTTTTATTGGAAGGCCATGGTGAACATTTCCAAACAGGCCATTATTATTAGTTCATACATACAATATAAAATTAGCATAACATGACTAGTTAGTTAGTGTGCCAACATAAGAATAGTTTCTACACAGAATATATATACATACATATTTATTCACAAATCACTCCTCGAGGACTCCACTTGTTTTCTTGTGTGCTGCTGTCGTTTGTCTTCCTTTTCTCTCACCATTTAAGCTTCTACATGGCATTTTGCACTAGAAGAAAGAATTTAGATATTCGGCCACTTACAATGACAGATGATCTGCAAATATTATTGGTCCCATATGATACAACTGCCTCGTGAATTACCCATTAACTTCCTCCGTGACACCTCTATACCAAAAAAACATACGAGTAACTATCTGTTCGATGCCAATAAATCTGGTTATTCAAGAAATCATGAATACATGCAGGTGGCTGCATTTTAAATTTCACTGACTAGCGTGATGATAATTTCCAGCTCCTACGCGCTCCAGTTGCCATTTTATACTGATCAGTTCGCCATTACTCTGGTTCCTGGCCGCATATTAGGCCTATTCACACTTAGTTACCGTCGGCTTATGGGGGATTTAATTACTGCCTACTGCCTCAGAATCAATAGCCGAGCACAAAGAAATCAAATTGGTTTATACTAGCTCGTAAAAACGACATTTGATATTGGATATAAACTAAAATTACTACTTGCTGTAACAATACTTCTTTGTCTGTTTAACTGGATATTTACTGCTGTGTTTTCCAGGAAGTTCTTCTCGTTGTGAAATACATTTTAATCACGTGGTGGCATAGTACTTACCCAAATGTATGCGGTTCACTGCTTGACCATGAATACCAGCATGAAACGGAACGAAGCTTGGGTTGTCGCTGAACTTTGGTGTTGATGTGTTTCGAATTTAACACTTACATGCACTGTTCTGAGTGCTTGTACCATTATCGAACAACTAAGGTTTTCAAAACGTACTAGTTTATGCTATTTCACGGTTGCAATTTATAAATTGATGATCGTGCCTGTCAAAATGGGATGCACTTGTTGTAAACAGCCGTTTATACGAAATGTATATTATTACTGCTAGTATTATTTATCTGATCAGTTTTGGAAACGCTAGTCCAAGGAATATGCAACCTTGTTAGAACAGTAACACAATTGGATGTACACAAGTAGGAGCATACAGGTCGATGTATATGACTTTACTTAAAGTATCCAGTAGTTACTCCGGCTAGTGCAACTGGTGCTCTCTAGTAGAGAAGGCGGGTGTTGGTGAAAACTGCTCGGAGAGTGTTGATAAGGGATGTGAAGAAAGCCAGTAACTCGGGAGACACATAATAATTTTCAGGGAGTAAAGAAAGCGGTATGCTACGGTAAATGTAAACAAATCTTAATGATGACAAAAAGTTTTACCAGAATATTTGACTCCATTCCTACACCTCTGGATGCATAAAGCATGTTTATATGTCTCATTGTGTACATCAAAGCGAACGGCGTGTGATTAATCCGTTATCATATAATCCTCCAGAACTTAATAGGTTGCAGTTAGGTACTGGAAGGTTAGCTAGAGTTAATTCGTCACATTTTGACGTCCATGCTTATAAAAGTTCGTGCTTAAGGCCCACGTTCATATTAAATTACAATGTTTATGATCCAGGATTTCAGCGAAGAGGTTAGTAGTTGGACGTAATCAAACGTGTAGGAGAAATTAGGTTTGTTATAGCGATCCTCATACTATGCACGAGGCTCCCACAACTAGTTTCACTTTCTCTTCTTCACATCACAGAATATCTTTGTAAGTCAGAATTCGTTAAAAATTGAAAAGAGTTATTGACTTTTGTATTGAAAGTGAAGCACTATATAGCATGTTGTGAAATCGTTCACTTCCGTCCCTTTTCGCATTGCAGGGCAACGCCAAAGCAGGTGCGAAAAACACCTGTTCGCCGGCCAGAGCCGGATAAATTCCTGTCTCGCCGATGCGCTGTTGGTTCGACCACTTGCAGGAGATCCTCAAATCGTTCTCTTCTCAACTCAACCAACTTTTACTTTTGTTTTCACATGGTTTTGTCTGTATGTGTCAAATTTAACTTCTGAGCCAGAGTAAGCACACCAGGCATTATTCTGGATGCAACCCACAGACCGTCTTACGGAATGTATCAAGTGGTCAACCTCAGTCGTAAACATCAGCACAGCATCAGCATAGCGAAGGAGAGACCTGTGAAACATAACATCGTGATGACGTTAAGTTCTTCATGGTGTGCAACTCCAATTCCAATGGCCAAAAGTAAGTATTACCAAATTTATCATTCATCCTTCTTGCTCGAACACATCTCATCAAGCAAATGAAGTATAACCTGGCTAAACCGTCTAGAAGAAGGCAGTCTCGGGACGCTATATGCTGAAGCTGACGAAACAGTACTGAAAACTGAGTTGAGATGAGTATAATTTTTAGGGAAAAATCATTTCGTAGATATTGACTATTCGGAAGCGGGAGACGATGCTCGAACTATGAGACAACCGCTTACAGCCTGGTGCAGCGATTTCAATAGGAAATATTAGCAGCAAACTAAATCATTACATTTAGCGGTAAAATACTAGATGAACAACTTTAACCTGTTCCACGTAACTGTACAACGCATATTCGGTACATTCAGGTTGGAGAGTTTCAAAGTCACGAATTTTCAGGTGGCGTCATAGACCTCGAAGCACTCGAGAGAAAAGCTTAGACATAGCTCTGAAAGATAGGTCAGTCGAACAGACGTTCTTAGGGAAGACGTTTCCGGTGGCAATTGATGCACAGCCTCTGCGGAACTGTGCGCTGTGACTATTCAGATTCAGCGAGTAGCTGAGAAACCCAAAAAGATAGGATGAGTAGCCAAGTAGTAACTACATGTAACTTGTGATTTGGTCCCCTTCCCTTCCTTACCTTTGCTTTTGTTATATATGCTTAAGCCCTGCTGTAACACCCTGAATTATACAGAAATCTCTTGCCGTAATTTCGATATGTTTAATCAAGTTATTCTCTGGATCTTCTCCTTAATAGATTGTTGATCTGTCCAGGCGGTTGCCCGACGAATTGAAAATTTCCAAATACCAGCAATGCCACCATCATTGTTCAAAACATGCATTACCCGAAATAACGTAAGCTTACGTGACCTCTCTTGTTCTGTTTCAGAAAGCTTTATCATACGATGAAAAAGGTTGTACTGAAATCCGTGAAAGTTCTACGGCTCTTCGTATACAACAAGGAGTAGGCTCCAAGTATTCACTGTGTTCACACGAGCTCGTTGGAGTTTTATTGGACATTGGACATCTAAAGGCGCTATTTTGGTATTGTTATTTGCGTTTTCGTGCTGGTTTCACAAATCAGATATGGATCTAGCTAGAAATTACAAAACTTTTTCAGCAATAATCATCATTTTGTATTTTTGTAGCTATGTAACTGCCTGCAAACCAGATGAAAAAAAACATTCAGCTATGATAGCAGGGTTAAAGAGTAATTAGCACTTACAATTAACTTTGGTTTTCAACACAGAAAATGGGTTTCTGAAGACAGCAGCAGCTGAAAGATCTATGCAAGGTGTGGATCGTAGTTGTTTCGTAGATGATGAGCCATACGAAAATCGGTCACAAATAGTTGAAGTCGGTCGCCATCCTCCCGTTAAAGTTATGTTCCCTGCTCCTTATGTGGTGAGTTCAATAGGTTTTTAGACGGAAGTCGTTTAGTCTTTAAATCTATTATTGTGTATTAATGGTTATTGGGGGGTCATTCACAAAATCCATCTTTTTTGATTGATCGGCATTTTTATTTAGTCCTACCACATTTTAGGAGGCTAAGAGTTTTATTTCCACTGTAGCATTTGTTAAATTGTTTAAACTGCTGTCCTGTGCTTAAATTTCAGGTTCTCACTATGCTTTGATATATTTGCAAGTAGTCAACATCTTTGGTCTTTTTAGCTGACAATAAATAATTTCAAATAAACTAGTAAATAAGTGAAATTTTGTCTAGCTTGTTATTCTAGCACCTGTAATTTCAAAGTGATTGAGTCATTCCTCATGCTTATTTGAAATGAAATGCTATACACTCAATTACATAGAGATATATTTCTCTGCGTAAATAGTCCAAAGTTAATTTCTAGTCGTAAATCATCCCCAGACACTAGTACTAAATTAATAGCAGATTCAGATGATAAGGATAGAAGGCTCTTTTTGCCCATGTTAATCATCGCGATATGTATCTCTGTAGAGATCCAGTTTCTCTTTGAAAGCGTCCACCGATGGAGCCGTTACTACTGAATCAGGTAAGCACTTCCAGTCGTTGACCACTCTGTGAGAGAATCCAAACCCCAAACATATTTTATTCGACCTCGGTTTGAGCACCTTCTTCTGGTGACCCCCTAAATGTGTCCTAGAGGGAGAGAAAAGGTTACAGAGGTCAATCCATAAGTCACCATTAATTACACGGTAAGACCAAAATTAAGTCGCCTCTCCTCCTTCGGTAAGATAATGGGAAGAGATTTAAATGCTCCATCCTCACGTCATAAGGAAGGTGTGAGATACCACTAACTAATTTCGTTCCTACCCTCTGTACTCTTTCCAGGGTATGTGCCTCCTTTTTGGAACATGAACCCGCCACTTGTGTGCAGTACTCTAGATGAGGCCTGACATATGTTGCATAGAGTACTTGGAACATACCCTCTTCTAATCGTTTGAAAGCCCTTCGAAGTGTCCATAGCATTCGAAAAGCCCTAGCTGCGGCTCGATTACAGTTTACCGTTGTTTTTAAGTCATGGCTAACAATAATTCCTAAGTCATTCTGTTCCCTAACATCTGGCAGTTCTATGTCCCTCATAGAGTACGATGTGTAAGACTTCTGACCGCGGTTTTCTTGGAATTAATTTCCAGAATCCAAAGGTTAGCCCATTTGGCTAGTTTATCTAGATCGTTTTATAGTACCAACCTATCGTCGCTACTATTTACGGTTTTTCATATCTTAATATTGTCCGCAAATAGTAAAGAAGATGAGGTAAGAATTTTCGGCACTTCATTTACGTATAATAGGAATAGCAGGGTACCACTTAGTAATGCTTTCCACCCTGACAGTACACCATTAACCCTTACTTTCTGCCTCCTATCCATCAGGTAGTCACTGAACCATTCACACAAGCGTTGGTCTAATCCAAAATGTTTAAGTTTACTAAGAAGACCTAAATGGGATACCTTATCGAATGCTTTACTAAGACCGACAAATAAAACGTCTAGTGGATGGTTTTTATCCCTGACCTCGACCCAATCTTCCCTAGCTAACAGTAAGTTTGTCAAGCAGGATCGTCCTCTTCCATTGCCAGTAAGCCATGTTTTTCCATATGAGCTAAGAGCTGGTCCCTTATGAGTTTTTCTAACACCTTTGCTATAATGCACGTCAGACTTACAGGCGTGTAGTTAGATACTAACTGGCTGTTCCCATCTTTGAAGATGGGGCTTATAAAAACATCTTTCCAGTTTCTGGGCAGCCTAGCCTGGGACAGAGACATTTGGAGAATCTCCGTAAGTGGAATGTTTATTATATCCGCCAAAGAGATTAGCAATCTAGGGTGAAGTCCGTCTGGTCCAGGTGATTTACCTGGCTTCAACTTAGACAGTAGTTTCAGAACCGCTGCATCATCTACCACAAACAACACCACATACAGTCTCATTCATAGGTCTCATTTTTCATGCTAACCGAACTGTAACTCGCACTTTTTCATTAAAAGCATAGGAATTCATAAAAACTGACCATTAGTTCCTATTGTGTTTAATAATTGGATGTCTGCAAACTAGCTCTTCATGTCATCTGATTTTGTTTTGACAGAATAAACATTTTAGGCCTACAAGTTAGAAAAACGGTTTTCCTGTAAAAACAAGTGATGTGATGGTAAACCTAGGCAGAGAGTATTAGGCATCATCCCTCTTTTAACTACATATGTTATATTGACTGTATAATAATCAGTTAGATTCAAGTAAGATCTATATAAACTACTACAGATTGGTACTTCTATGTGAGGGAATTTCTGTCTTCTAATCCTTACTCAGTTGTTTTCACAATCACTGAACCATATTGGGCATTCAGAGTATAAAATGATACCAGCACAAACGTATAATGGTAAACAGTAGGTTCTACCCAAATAACCTATGCACACTAATGACACTTGGTTATGACCACACTTTATAATCATTAAATTTCTGTTCACTGGTCTGACTTCTTCATTTCTATTAATCGTGAATGATAATGACTTCCTGACCTGTATAAATGTCCAGATGTTTGTTTCTATAATGCATCTAATTTATTGAATATTCAGTCCTTCGAGATAGATACTTTTGTGAAATGTAGGTATACGGAAATGTCAATATGAGCCAACTTACTTGTATTCATATGGATTTTGTAAATTTAGAATGGGGAAACCTGAGATCTGAGGAATGTTTAAATGACTTCTAGTCTTCTAAATTTACACCCGACAATTAGAGACAATGTTTATCATTCGCTGTTTTGCATACTACCTATTTCTTGAAACTACAGTACAATTAGATGAATGTCTAAGAATCTCAAAATTCTCTGTTCTTCATGTGTAGTCATTGTATGTACATAAGCAATGTTGCTAACTGTGAAATATAATCTTAGTGCTGAATAACAATGATAGTTTTTACTCGAACGGTTACAAAGCGAGTAGTGCGGTTATCAATCCAGCACTGAACCACGTAGATAAATTCAAATTCTGTAAGAATGTATTTTGTATCCCTGACATAATAGTTATAAGAACTAAAATGTAGATAATATAGCTGCTAGACTGAAGGGATTTATACAGTTTTTAATATCCAACATTAAAACATGATTGATAGGGAGTGAGTTTTCTGAAACTTGTACAAACTTAGCACAATTCTTGCATGGTGTAAAGTAGCTGCTACTGAAGTGCTGGTAATAGGCCTCACTCTTGCTTAACCTCATTTTTGTAAATAATGACGACCAAAATGGCGGTGTCATAGCTCTTTTTTGTTCTTTCGCACCATCATGGAGATTAATTTTTTTGTGAAGCTAAATTTTGACAACTGGAAAATAACTATCATTTAATTTTCAATAATTCAGCACGCACTGATTCTGGATGCACTAAGCGCTGGTATCGGGGAGCGTTCACATGCTTTAGTTGTCGAGCTAGGCATCGGATACATGACGGCTTGTACAGCGCTCATGGTAAGTCAGCTGAACTAAAGTGTTGTATTTCGGTTTTTAGTATATTGCATTTTCAGTTCGGGAAATCGTCTCAAGCCCCTGGTCGTATCCCAAATCTAGTACTGCTAATAGCACTATTCACTACTAAATATTTTCATTCACACTCCTCCGAAGCATTAAGCATCCAACATCATAGGCTGACAAGTTAGCTGGATGAAATTTTCACTGCTAACAGTCAAACGAATAGGTTTCTTTTAGTTATTTTAATGCGATCTCTTAGAAATGCCTGACCTAACTGAAAAAGATTGCCATACGATCAATGGACGAATTAGTAATCAGAGTTCGGTGTGCGAAACTACATCGGCTGATGACGTTGAGACATGTGCTGCTACTGATGAATACTAATTACTTGCTATGTAACACGTTTTAATGGCAGTCAAGGTTTTGCCACAGCTTTGGTCACAGGTTTACTTATTCATCTTGTATTTTCAGCGAGACACACTATGTAACTTGTTGGATGGGTCTCGTCTATCATTTACATGAAAGGTTTATTTCATTTAAAAGTTTTAACAGATAACTAATGCACTAATGGTATGAATTAAACGAGAAAGTGTATTTTTAAGACTCTGATTATTTGGGTGGCTATATTGGTGGATAAATACATATCTTCACAGTCCGTGTTATACGCAAATGACTTTTGATTTAAGTGAACTAGGTTAGTAATTTTGCTTCCTTTCAATTGTTTCCATGTCAATATCACTACGCTAGAACTGTATACGATAGGCTATTCAACGTTGGTTGGGATTTCGAAGTGAATCAGGGAGATTTTCCTTCATCTAAGAAAAGGGAAGTCACATAATTATTAAGAGAAGTGAAGTGAATGAATGGAAAGGCGGAAAATAAAGTGCAATTTGTCTTTCCATAACGCGAATTCAGAGGTGACAGTATCATTAAATTTACAGTCGAACGTTCGATAATAACTCATCTAAAAACATTCAGCCCTATACAAACTGCCAGTCTTAAGTGCAAAATACAAAATCCTACTCACACGGTAGCTATTGAGCACAGAATAAGTGTGACAAATACAGAGGCGTTAAGATTCTTAAAACCGCAATGAACACGAAAAAGTATATATCAATGATTAACTGTGAACGGAACTCATAGTAAGGTAAAGTTTATGTCTTCAACATCATAAAGGAATAAATTCGAAATGGCGAACTAGATTTTCCTGCCAATAAACGTGTTTGATCAGGCGCTAACTTTTTTACTCTAAAAAAACTTCACAACTGAGTACTGAGTGTGATAGATTCTATCTAACAACCGTATTCTCCATAGTCAGGAGGATTTCGATTCTGACTATTCTAACTATGCATTATTGAAAGTTATTATGAGACGAGAGTGTGTACACAGAACAATAAATCTAAGTCGCATAAATACCTGAAGTATATGATATGTAAAAATGAAGTTTTATTTGTATCTTTAGTACACAAACATAAATTTCCACACTGACGACCATTACAATGATGCTGATTACTGAGTATATTTCAAACTAGTCTACTGTTTTATACTATTTTTGTTTTATTCTATTAAAGACAGGTAGACAAGGTGTCACTGTATCCGCTCAACCTAATAGTGACTTATTTTCATGGGTTTCATCGCATATCAAAAGCTGGTTAGACAACAGTAGAGCTTATACACATGGCTTATCATTGGGGAATCAAATTAAATTAACAACCTATGATAATAAAATCCCAGAGCTTTTAACTGCGAAATATGATGCTATCTTTGTTCGTGCAGTGCGTGAAAGTGATGTGAGCAGGGTAAGTACGTGTACATTATTACACATTCAAACTTTACAAATCCTAACCATATATATTGGTAGTTCTGTCTAGTGTCCTGATGCGAACTAATGCTGAAGAAAAAAGATTATGTTTCATATGTTACATAGCTTAAATTGGCACCATTATTTAATCTGCTGGCTTCTCATCAGCTGCGTTCAACCTAAGGGGACTATTAAATTCATATGCAAAACAATCCTAACACTGCTTCGGAATTAAACTCACATAGCCTATACCCAGAAAGTTTAAGTTTAAAGAACAACAAAATTTAATAAATGTTTGGATCCAATAAAAAAATAGTTAAGTCATAAATATTATTATAATTATTGTATCCTTTAATTCCTAGAGGAATATAGGGCTTCAGCCGTGCGTCTTTATTGAGTTCGGTTCTCTGCTAGAATCTTCACCTGGCTCCAAGTCTGCCCACACCTTTTCATCTCCTCTTCACATGCCCTCCTCCAAGTCACCCTCGCACTGACGACCAACTCGCCGCCACTTCCCTTTCGAGTTCTACTCGAGCAATGGCTTGTCTAGTAATGTCACCTGATGGTTTTCTCAGAGTATGGCCAATACCTGTTGCTGATCTTTTCTAGCCATCTGATCTTGAATAGTATTAAGCGAAGACAACTGGCTATTAATGAAGGTCTGTAGTTTGTTTGAGATGCTCTTCATGACGTGCTGGCTAAGTCTCTGATCCGTATAGTGAGTAGCACTGACTGACTTCACATTGGAGTTGAAAATCCGGATCTTATTTTGGATGCTGAGTAGTGCTGTTGACCTCCCCACAGACTTGAGAGTGGTGAAAGCTTGTCTTGCTTTTCAGTTCGATTCTTGCTTTGATATTCTCGTCAGTTCCGCCGGCCTGTAGTTGAAACGATGCTTCCCAGGTAGGTAAAGGAGGTTTTTTCTTTCAGGTTCCTTCCAATTATGCTGATCGTCGTCTGTTGTTGTTGTTGTTGCTGTTGGTGGTGTCACCCAGGAATCTTCATCACCTTTGTTTTCTCTATGTTCATCTGAAGTGTTGTCCTATCTTTGATGCTTCTTCTGCCAACTTGTTGCTTTTCGCTCGCATATCTTCCAGTGTGTGGCAAATCAGAGATATATCACAGGCTAAGTCCAGATCCTCCAAGTTGTTTTTTGTGTGAGTCCATTTTATGCCTGTTTCCTCATTGCCCGCCACTGTTTGTCGCATTATCCAGTCTACTGCAATCAGGAAAATCATTGGCGATAGTAGGCAGCCAGCTTGTCTTACTCCTGTCCTCACTTCTTTGAAGGATTCCGTAAGTTTCCCGTTGTGGATTACTTGGCATGCAGCATTGTCGTACAGCTATTGGATGAGATGTATAATTGTCGGTGGCACCCCTTGGTAGTAGCGAAGTAGTTGCCAAAGCTACTCTCGATCGACGCTATCAAAGGCCTTTTCAAAGTCGATGAAGTTGAGATAGAGAGGTGACTGCCATTACAGGCTTTGTTCAATGATGATCCGTAATGTGGTGATCTGATCAATGCATGACTAGTTTCTCCTGAATCCAGCCTGTTCCAGTCGAAGTTTTTTTATCCAGGATGATGCGGCTTAGTATTTTGCTTGGGATGGACAGGAGCATAATTCCGCGCCAGTTCTTGCATTGACTTAAGTCTCCTTTCTTTGGTAGTTTGAATAAGTATCCTTTCTTCCAATCCTCGGGTACTTTGCCTTCTTTCCACACCTTCTCCAGTAGTGGCGTCGTCAAGTCCTCTGTTGTCTCTGGGTCCGTTTTCAATGCTTCTGCTGGGATTCCATCTGGTCCTGCTGCTTTTCCAGCTTTTAGCATCTTGATTGCCTTCAGGACTTCTGGTTTCGTCGGGGGGTAGGTGTTCACTGGTAGCTCTGTCTTCATTGTTGGTATTGTTGGGCGCGTTGTCGGTGGTGGTCGATTTAGGAGTCTTTTGAAGTGTTCAGCCCAGTGTTTCCGTTGCTCCACTTCTTTGGTGAGTGACTTTCCATTGTCATCCTTCACCGGCTTAATTTGTGTCAAACCTTTGCCCGATAGGTACCTAGTTGCTTGGTAGAGTGTTGCGAGGTCTCCTTTGCCTGCAGCTTGTTCTGCTTCACTTGCCATGGTTTCATAATACTTTCTTTTGTCTTCTCTGGCACTCTTCTTTACTCTTTTGTTCAGTGTCTTGTAGTTTGCATTCAAATCCTGTTTTTGTTGCTCATCGGTGCACTGGATAATCTTTTGTTTCACCATCCTTCTCTCTTCTGTCAGTCTCTAAGTGTCCGTAGTGAGCCACTGTTTGTCCTGTCTCTTCTTTCTGCCTAGAACTTCCATGCAGGTTTGACTCCACACTGTCTTCAAGTTGTTCCAGTGCTTTTCGACGCTGACCTCTTCGCCAGTGTCGATTTGTGTCTCGGCTTTGCCCTTTATGCTTGCAGTGAAGATGTCCTTTGTGTCCTGGTCCTTCAGTTTTTGAGTGTTGAATTTGGCTTGTGGTCTATCTGCAGCTCCTGATTCTCTGAAAGCTTTAATTTGATTTGGATTGTCCCTTGTACGAGATGGTGGTCTGAGCCAACGTCTGCTCCTCTTCTTACTTTTGTGTCCAGCAGGCTGCGCTTCCACTTCCTTGAGACTGAGATGAAGTCAATCTGGTTTTTGGTTCGCCCATCTGGTGACACCCATGTAGCCTTGTGGATATCCTTGTGTTTGTATACGCTGCCACCAATCACTAGTTCATTGAAGGCGCAGAAGTTGGCGAAGAGTTCTCCATTTTCATTCATTTCTCCGAGAGCTCCTCTACCCATGATGAGTTCCCTTCCTGTGTTGTCTGGTCCCAGTACTTTAATGTCACCAACTGGAGTATTGTTCATTGTTGCCTGTAGTTGTCTGTAAAACTCTTCTTTCTTCTCGAGATCTGCGTTGTTTGTGGGTGCATAGTATTGCATAATTGACACTTTCCTTCCTTTGGAGTTGAATCTGGCGGTCAGTATCCTGGGGCCTTCGTTGCCGTTGGTGACATCATGATAACCACGCCCTCGGTGTGCATGTGGTTATCCTCTGGGTGACCGGAGTAGATAACTGACTCACCAGTTGACAATTTGGTGAGTCCATTCCCGTTCCATCTGCTTTCACATATTCCCAGTACTTGAATTCTGTATCTTTTCATTTCGTTTGCGATCTGGGCAGCTTTGCCGATCTCGTACATGGTGCGGACATTCTATGTCCCCACACAGACTTTTTCTTTTGCCTCAAGGAGATACATCGTGCTGAAGTTTCTGTAGCAGGTTTGTTTACAGGGTGGGGTTGCTAGCCTCACGCCTGAGAAGGAGGGTTGTTACATTAACTTATAGTTTAGAGAGAAGCGACCTTGTAGATTACTCCCCTTAAAGCCAGGAAAACAAGGAATAAAACAATCAGAACAACACCAGCACAGGAAAATAATTCACAACAAGAAGGGTAACAAGCGACAACAACAATAATAATATCACAGTCAAGTACAGTTAACCAAAATGATACCAAAATCATAGACTCACTGACATGAGCCAACTTGAACATGTAAATCCATCAATATATACAATTATAGATATTAGTAAGCGTTAAACAAGCACAGACTGGCAAATAGATAGTTATAGGTATTGTCTATCAACAGTATTATATCCAAAGATTCAGTGTTTCAAAGGCAAACAATTGCACTAGTTTTTTGCAACTTTTTGGCAAGATATTCCACAAAAATAAGAGTGCAACGTATTAATCAAAAAGCGCGTCAATGTCAATTCATTTTGCACATTAATATAATTTATGTCTGATGACAATATACAGTCATTATTTTAAGAGAAAGGTAATCAGTGTGAACTGACTAGAGTGAATAAAGCACATAGTGAGTATTCAGCGTTAGACTGGAGTCAAATTTTACTAATATTTAGTACATCGTTAGGCGCTATAACCTGCAGGAAACTTGGTTTCAATTCTATCCATTCCTGTTTATTGCATTGATACATATCACATGACGGTTGAAATTCTCAGATTCCGTCGAAGAGTTTAAACTTCGGCTCATACGAATTAAAACAACCAAAACTACTTATTCACGATGCAATTACACCCCAATTTAAAGAAGTAATTATTCATTACCGAAGCAGTCATCATGATTAATGAACATTGATCAATATTTGTATCTGCTGGAGCCTACAATATTCCACTTTCAAACAGTAACCGTCGGAACGCAATTGATATGGTCACTCAGAAGAGGTTTCCTCCATTTTGAAGCAATTACATCATGTATTCAATGATACAGTGGAATCCGTTTACATGAATTATCTAGAAATGAGAAACAAGTTAGCTGAGTGCACTGGAGAACAGGTGTCAGCTGCCAATATTACTGTATTGCGTGAGACTAGCGATCCATCAACTCAGTCCCTATTTCCTTGTCACAAGGATGTTTGTTCGATTGCTCATCCTCCTGTTTTCTTTGACTTCTTCTAAAAATAAGGGCGAAAATGTCTCTATTTTTAGTAAGTAGTTCACAATTATCCCTCCGTGCATGTGCCTCTCACACGATTTGCCAGTCATATTTCCGTTCTCATCATCACATCTGTTATGTGTGCACTCAGCTAACTCGTTTCTCATTTCTAAACATTTCATGTAAACGGATTCCAAAGCTTTACCTCCACTGTATCGTTGAATATATGATGTAATTACTTCAAAACGGAGGAAACTTCTTCTGAGTGATCGTATCACTTATGTTAAGACGGTTACTGTTTGAAAGTGGAATATTGTAGGTTTTAGTAGATAAAGATATTGTTAAATGGCCACTGAAGATAACTTCGTCGAATAGGAAATAACTTTTTGTCTAAAGTTTGGTTTGTAAGAGTTTGTTATGTTTTTACGAGTTGATCACGGACTGATATCAGTTAGAGAACTATTGAAAACCAGGGAGTACTGGACAGCTGCTGTTTCATCCTAGTTTGGGAAACATCGGCAGTACGCACCCACTGGGATTCGAACCCAGTGGAACAAACCCTTACAAATGAAACTTTAGAAAATTAATCTGATGCTCGCTAGTGACTTGCTACAGGGTGGAGTTTCCTGGAGTTCTAGTGAGAAGTCGTGACCGATGAGGTCCAATTAGATGTCACGTGTGTGAATGGATGTCCCAACAACGACAATGGTTGGAGTCGCGCTAAATCACGAATTGGTAGAAGTTAGAATTCATGAGCCATTGAATCGGGTCCAAGTGGCTGAATGGTATACGAGCTTACCTTGTAACCGGTAGGTCCTGGGTTCGAATCCCAGTGGGTGCGTACTGCCGATGTTTCCCAAACTAGGATGAAACAGCAGCTGTCCAGTACTCCCTGGTTTTCAATGGTTCTCTAACTGATATCAGTCCGTGATCAACTCGTAAAAATAACGTTTTGTCTTCCCCGTGTTATAACTTTATGCAATATCTAATCTATGTCTCCGCGTGGCTTGCATTCTTAACTATTGTCAGTTACTACAGATTTCCATATAACCAAATTATTATGATTTTTATCCTATGCTTCTTTTATTATACCTGACTCAGTGGCTACCGCGTCTCAAAACAGGAGGTATCATGGTTTGCTTGGTAGGATATAATGGAGGGAAACAGGAATTGTATCAATTGCGCCGGTTGTCCGAAACTTCCGTACAAAAGAAGACTTTGATGAACTTCCAAGATTTCAAACCAACAGTTGCTCCATCAAAAGAAGAATCTGTTGTACAACCGATGTAAGTTGTTTGCTTGTGCTCAATCGTATGCTTCATTTCCACACATCAAGGCGACTAGAATATTTTTTTCTTGTTAAACGATTAGGTTGTTTAAACTTTGATTCATTAGAAAAAAGAAGAGTGAAAATAATGATTCATGCACATAAGCATGTTTAACTGAAATGCAGAAGATGTGACTTTATGTCAGTAACAATTAGTTGTCTGATATGCGTAGGGTAAACGGATAAACGGTTTACTATAACAAAGGAATGAAGGAAACCACATCATTTCATCGTAACGTAAAATCAATTACATCTTTTGATGCATCTGGAAAAGGTTTATAACTCACAGATTATATCCAGAAATGTGATGAATGTGAGCAAACATTTTTAATCGAACAGTTTTATTACACACATTATACATTTGGCCGTCTCCACCTATTATTATATCATATTATTGCTTCCTTCAATTCCTACAGGAACATAGGGCTTCAGCCGTGCATCTTTATTGCCTTCGGTTCTCTGCTAGAATCTTCACCTGGCTTCAAGTCTGCCCACACACGTTTTCATCTCCTCTTCACATGACCTCCTCCAATTCGCCCTCGCACTGATGAACAACTCGCCGCTTCCCTTTCGGTTTCCACTCAAGCAGTGGCTTGTCTAGTGATGTCACTCACTTGATGGTTTGTTTCCTCAGAGTATAGCCAGCCAATCCATCTCCATTTCTTCCTGCCTATTTGTTTCACAATCGGTTCCTGCTGTGTTGGTTCGCTCCCAGAGATCTCTGTTGCTGATCTTTTCTGGCCATCTGATCTTGAGTATTGAGAGAAGACAGCTAGCTGTTGATGAAGGTCTGTAGTTTGTTTGAGATGCTGTTTATGACGCGCTGGCTAAGTCTCTGATCCGTATAGTGAGTAGCACTGACTGACTTCACACTGGAGTTGAAAATCCGGATCATATTTTGGATGCTGAGTAGTGCTGTTGACCTCCCCACAGACTTGACAGTAGTGAAAGCTTGTCTTGCTTTTCCGATTCTTGCTTTGATATCCTCGTCAGTTCCTTTTGCCTGTAGTTGAAGCGATGCTCTCATGTAGGTAGGTAAAAGAGGTTGTTTCTTTCAGGTTCCTTCCATTTATGCTGACTGTTGTCTGTTGTTGTTATTGTTGCTGTTGGTGGTGTTGCCCAGGAATCTTCATCACCACATCTGTTTTCTCTATGTTCACCTGAAGTCCTTCCTATCTTTGATGCTTCTTCTGCCAACTTGTTGCTTTTCGCTTGCATATCTTCCAGTTTGTGGGAAATCAGACATTTATCATCGGCGAAGTCCAGATTCTCCAAGTCTTTTGTGTGAGTCCATTTTACGCCTGTTTCCTCATTGCCCGCCACTGTTTGTCACATTATCCAGTCTACTGCAATCAGGAAAATCATTGTCGATATTAGGCAGCCAGCTTGTCTTAATCCCGTCTTCACTTCGAAGGATTCCGTAAGTTTCCGTAGTGGATTACTTGGCATGCAGCATTGTCGTACAGCTGTTGGATGAGATGTATGTTTGTCGGTGTCTCCACTTATACGAAAAGGGAAAGTAAATGGAAGGTATTTCGCCTACAACAAAAGCTGCTGAGATGTACTACTAATGATAGCCAAACAAAAATGTTCAGAATAGCATCGTACAGGCAGTTACGTTACTTTGACCAACTTTATATTCCTGCGGACAACTAACCATTTGTCTTACACGTTTCGAAAAAGAAACTGTTTCCTTGATAAAATAAACAAACCAAAACTGAGCATCTTTCACTATTCTTTCCATTCAGTTTAGCAATGAAATTCATTTTAGAATTGAGCATAACACGTCAATCTCACTTATCGTTGTTCTTACTCTTTTTTGTTTACAGCCCACCCGAGTAAGATATTTTTCCACATGAAATTATGTGCTTTCTTTTTCACTTCAATTAACCTTATTATATATGTTCCTAGTTAGACAACAACTAGGTTGCTTAAACATTCCTTCATCAAGTCAGGGATTGAACAGTGTGGTTAGTGCAGGTATTTGTGCTTATCTGAAATGTAGAAAATGTGATTTTATGCGAGTTAGTATAACCTGTATTCGACAAAAGCGAAAGAGATGGGAAGGGTATCAGGGATAGGTAACACAAGAACAACTATTTAAGATTGCTGTGGAAGCAGGTTGTAAAAGACTAATGATTAGTGAAGCAATCCACGATAAAAGCTACGCCTTAGTTAGTTAGCTTTTGCCAATTTACGTCATTTCTGCAGCCTATGTATTGCGCAACAGTTTGCTCCGTCCTTCTTCACGACTGCAAGATATGGTCTTTGAAAAAGAAGGATATGAAAAGGCTAGTGGCCTTTGACCATAGATGCTTGCCTTCTATCACCAGTGTTAAGTGGTAAAATGTGGTGAATAATGCTGAGGTTAGGTGTAAAGTGAAGTTGAGTAGCTGCATCGATTGAGATGCCTAGAACAAGTGCTGCGCATACGCAGAAACTCACTTTCTTATCGAGTAATATCAGATGGCGCTTGTTTGAGAAAGAGTTAGGAATAATCAAACTGAAACCTAGCTGCAATCCATGAATTCTTCAACAATTCACTTAATACAACCGGGATGCTGAAGACTCACTGCTTGGAGTCCTTTAGATGCTAAGAACAAATAACAGGAGGCTGTTAGTGATACTGCTCAAAATCAATCAATCCTGCTGACGTGTGTGCATTCCCTTCTTTGCGAACATCCATACCAATACACAATCATCTATTTCAAAGTTACCATACATCTTCCTGCATATTCACGTACATTTTACAAACTTTGAATTCTTCTCATCTCGTTTTCTTCTTCACGTTAGTGTGCTAAATGTTGTTAAGAAAAATGAAATTGTTTTATACTGTGCTATGTTATTCTATGTCTAAGTGTAATCAGTCAATCATTATCCTCGAGGACCACAGAAATGATCTAAAATGAATTTATACACCTCCACATAGCAAACTAATTAACTCTCATAGTTTACAAAATTCGAATCATTCTAACTGACAGAACTTTCTGGTAAAATCCAATTCACCAATGCCTGAATAGCATACAAACTAAACCATAAAATGGAGACGAAAGAAGTCAGAATTTCATATTACTCAGGATTTGTTCCTGTTGTGCATTTGAAATAAGTGTAGAAACAAAGAACAACAGTATGGACATTTACACACACTACGACAATAGAAAATGTCAGTCATCACAGTTATCTCTTAAATATCTGATCAGTTTTTTACAGAATTCCTGTTGATTCCCTAATTTTCATGCAACTGATCTTCATAACTTTGTCAGTAATTATTCCAACGGAAAACTCAGCGAGGCGTTTGGAGTAAACACAGGAGTCAGACAAGGGTGCTTATTATCACCAATGATATTCCTAATTGTGGTGGACTGGATTATGCGTCAGACAGTGGGAAACGAGAAGACAGGGATATCCTGGACAACCGACGTGAAGAATCTAGAAGACCTGGATTTCGTGCGTGGATGATTTATGTTTGATGTCACACAAAATCGAAGACTTACAAGCGAAAACCGACAAACTGGTCGAAGAAGCAGCCAGAGAAGACAGGACTCCAGGTGAACATAGACAAGACGG
This sequence comes from Trichobilharzia szidati, assembly GCA_944472155.2. NCBI lineage: Eukaryota > Metazoa > Platyhelminthes > Trematoda > Strigeidida > Schistosomatidae > Trichobilharzia > Trichobilharzia szidati. The sequence continues at coordinate 8,448,864 of OX235275.1, forward strand.
AGGTTATGAAAATAACCAACAAACAACAACAACAGCAGCAACATCCAGCACGCCAATCACCATCAACGGGAGGGATTTGAAAGAGGTTACTTCATTCACTTATCTAAAGAGCATTGTCTCAACTATAGGAGGAACGGACGAGGATGTCAAATCGAGAATCGCGAAGGCGAGAAACACATTCATCAACCTGAAACCAATCTGGAAATCTTCCGCTGTCACTCAGCATCAACAACAAAATTCGGATTTTCAATACAAACGTCAAGTCAGTCAGTTCTTCTATACGCATTGATCAGAAACTTGGCGAGTGACAAAGAATATTTCCAACAGCCTGTTGCAGACCTTTATCAACAACTGTCTTCGTTCTATACTACTGAAGATCATATGGCCGGAAAGAACAAGAACCAACAAGAAACTATGGGAACAAACAAAAAAAGAACCAATCGCATAACAAATATGCAGGAGAAAGTGAAGATGGATTGGACACTCGCTGAAGGGGCCACTGGGTGACATCGCGCGTCAGGCCAGTGCTCGAGTGGAACCCGAAAGGTAAGCGGCGAGTGGGACGTCCAAGGGTGACATGGAGGAGATCGTGTGAAAAGGAGCTGAAACAGTATGGACTAACATGGATGCAGGTGAAAAGTACAGCAGAAGACAGAAGCAAGTGGAGACGTGTAGTTGAAGCCCTATGTTCCACTAGGAACCCAAGGGAACAATAATAATGATAAAATTCCTTATTCAACTCAACTTAAAGGCAGCCAATTACGTGACCGCCGGATGAAAAGTGTTAGGTAGTGGAGGAGGATGATTAGTTTGAATGTAAATAGACTTCTGATCCTTATAGACTGTAATGGTTATTTTGATTGAATTGATTTGGAAATATCTGTCTCCCAATGCAAGTAAACCAAGACTTGTAATGTGTTTACACTTGTTTTTCTTTGGTTTTGAGGATGTGATTGATTCATTTTCAATCAACAGTATGACGTCAGTCTCACTTATCCCTTTTATTGTTTCTATGTGTTTTTGTTTACAGGCAACCTACGTATGAATTCTGTCCTTACTCATTGAATAATTCTTTTTCCATTTGATATCACCTTAGTATATATATTTCCTTGTTATATCTTTTTCTATTGAACAAATCCAGGATTGAACATCATTATCCGTGCACGCATCTATCCCTAGTGGAAATTTGCAAGATGTGAATTTACACAATAACTGAATTCCCTATTGTTTTGTTTATTAGATATATCACACAGTGAAACAGTATTACTTACTTGAGGGAGTTTCGAACACAATTTATTGTCCACAATCATATCAGTATCATAATTGATATGATTATGAACAATACACTGTTTCCGAAACATCCTTAAGTAAATAATACAGTTTCACCATATGATATATCGAATAAACAAACCATTATGGAATAAAAAACGATTGTTTGTCGAGTGTGTGTAGGACAGACAGATAAACAGTACAATATAATCAACGAATGCTGAAATTACACAATATTGTCACAAAACAGAACTGAATGTCGTCCCGACTACTATTTTAAATTTCATTTTTACAATTAAATTTAATTTCAAGTATTGGTTTTGTAGGGATTTTGTTTGACTGAATTGAGGATTTCATCATGAACTGACATCAGTAAGCGAACCACTTGAAAACCTTGAAGTACTCACACCTATTAAGTCCTAGTTTGGGACCGTTCAGCAGTACGCACCCGCCGGAGTTCAAACCCAGGACCTTCTAGTTACAAGGCGAAGTGGTAGACCATTGAGCGCGACCATTTCGCAATGTCTTCTTCGATTGGCAGAATTTAGAATTCATGGGCTGGCCAATGGATTGGGTCCCAGTGGCTCAGTGGTCTACGAGCTCACCTTGTAACCAGAATGTCCTGGGTTCGAACCCCGGCGGGTGAGTACTCCAAGGTTTTCAAGTAGTTCTCTAACTGATGTCAGTTCATGATGAAGTCCTCGATCGGGTAGAATTTATTTTGAAATCAGCATATGATATTTGTCTCACTTATCTTTGTTGTTACTGTTATTTGTTTACAGCTTACCTGGGTAAGACCTTTTTCCACAGAGAATCGTATGATTTCTACTTTACATTGAAGCAGTTTAATATCTGTTCTTGCTTGAATAATTAGGTTGTTGTTTTAATATTCCTTTATAAAGTCAGCGATTTAACACCATCTTTAATGCATACATTATGCACACATATGTACTATATGAGAACAAAGTGTGAACTGTTAGATTTTGTCATAGAGGATACTCAATTAAAAATCACTGAAAAACTAAGGAGCACCAGAACTCTGTTTCCTTCTAGTTCAGCAGCTTTCAGCAGTAGAAAGGCATCCGCCATCAGTGAAAAAAATCTGTGGTCTTCAGCTAGTAAATACTCGCCTATCTATTATTTATTAATGAACATAGAACACAAGCTCAATGATATAATATAAGATGATGGTGTGGATTTGCACATACATGAAAGCGTATATATAAGATACATATTTCTGTTATTATTGTTATTTGGGATGGGAGATTTGAGGGTTGAACGTTCACACTACCTGGCTGCGGCTCCGTATGGCTTCATTACATACTAAGCAAGGAAAGACTAGGAAGCCTGTTTGATATATGCATTGTGTTTGTTTTGAGGATTCAGATTAACTTCAATGTGGATAGCGTGGTAGGTATGAACGACTGAACAGATGAGACCTACATTGAACCTGCTGTCCTGTGACCTAAGTGAATTTGGTTGGTGACAAATGTAGCAACTGAAATCAAACCAAATCAACCGAAATCTTGTAATCTAAAAGAAACTGTTGTGGAATTTGTGTGAGATAAGGAGAGAACTAACTGTAATATAATAAGGACTCAAAATACCAAAATAGTATTATTGAGATATTTGCTTTTAATTTCAATCCCCAGTAACCGAATATCACATAAACGAAACTATAAAATGGAGACGACAGAAGTCAGAATTCCAAGTTTCATCTGCATCATTTGTAATGCTCGTTGACATACATACACAAGTGTGTCAATGAAAATGTCAATCACCCCACAATTATCTTCAATCGCTGATTGGTTTGCTTGAATCGCCTGGATTTTGGCTTTCATGAAATCGATCGTGATGCTTCAATCAGTGATTCGTTCTTACCTCTACTCATTATGAATACCATGCAATCTGTAACCGATGATGAAAAATTTTAGTTGGCTTGTGATTCCTTTTGATCACAGAGTGTCTGTTGATAAAATAAAAATTCAGACGTCTAATACTTTCACACTTATCTGTATTTCATTCTCGAAATGCAATTGATTTTAAACCAAGAGCATGCTGTCAATCTCACTTATTGTTATTTATTCTGTTATTCGCTTACAGAGAAACTGGGTATGAATTTCCTCATTACGCAGTTGCATGCCTTTTTTCTCTACTCCGAAGCAACCTGGCATTCAATTTCTCGTTAAGGCTTATGAACCACTCGGTTGTTAGAATTTTGACTCACCAGAAAATTGATCTAACATGTTCTATGCATGGATGTATGCTCAGTTGAATTGTAGAAGACGTGACTGCATGTGAGAAAGAAATATTTAATGAATGCATGTTAGAGAAGCAGAAATCTTGCTGTGTAATGATGAAGACATGAAAAAGATCCAAAACATCTTGTCGAAAATTCAGAACACTTGATCACTTCAGGAATTTCAGGTAGCCATAGTAAAGGGTAGATCATATCTGATAACCGTTTTGCATTTTCGTGACACACTTTTGAGCAGACTTTTTATACACATACATTTGACTATTTTCGTCTAATTTGTTATTTTATTCTTTAGCGTTGTCAATGGAACTTATGGATTCAAGCTTGAAGCTTTGGAGTTTAATTAGCTATGGTGCCTTTGTCTCTTGAGATGGGGATGCTATCCCCACGTACATCCTTCCCTCTTTACCGGGATTATTACGGGAAAGGCAAGACTAAAGAGTGCGTGTTCTAAGGATAGAGGAAAGACGTCGTGTTTATTGACAGGGATTCTTCCACGGAATCAATGGCACACCTGATGATGAACCTGATAAAGAACCTATCGCATAGGATATTCTTTGTTCAGTGATCAATATTTCGGCATTTCCATTTAAACTAAAATGGCAAAGAATAGAAAGCATATAGCATTCAAAAAGACCATTGAAATTTAGCTATGATAGCCAAGCCATTATGCAGACAACCAACCAGATACCTTACTACATGCTTTGCAGAAGTATCTTTTTCCCTTACGACACAAACCAAAATTGAGTATTTCCTGACACCTAGGTTTATCTGATTTTCGTAGTGGAATTCTTCTAAAACTGAACACACAATCGTACGGTTGTTTCACCAGTTCAAATCAGCTTAGTATATAATTCCTATTAGGAAATGTCGGTCACCACAATTACCCGAATCATCTGAATGTTTGTCTTCATCCAAATGGTCTTTGTGATTTGATCACTAGTCCATGTTTATTCCCAGTCGTCATGCACACCATGAAATAAGTAACCAGTGATAGAAAATATTAGGTGGGTTAATATAACTTCTGAAATTTGCTAGCTCTCTGATCATCATATCCTCTGGTAGGAACTCGTGGAAATACACGAAGTCTTGTTATGCTTTTACACACTTTCCTGTATTCGATTTTCGCAATGCGATTCATTTTAAGTGAAGTATAAGAAATCAGTCTTATTTACCGTTATTTTTGTTTTTTACTGATATCTGTTTACAGAGAACCTTAGTAAGATTTTTTCCGTATTCAATCGTAGCATTTTGTGTACACTTGTTTAGCTTATTATTTAGTTGAGATATATTAAATATTCCCAAAGTAAAATTTAGAACAACACATTTAAGCGAACGATATTGTTTTCAATTAGATGTCATCAGGCTTAACTCTAATATATACATAAGTTTACAAAGAAAAATTCAAATATAAACCAATCATGGTGTTTTGTCTATAGGATAATACGATGGTGAATATAAATTGTGTAATTAGTCATAATAGTAGTAATGATAATGATAATAATAATAGTAATAATAAAAATGGTCTTATCAATAAAAAGAATGAAAAAGTGAGACAATCTGTGATAACACGAATAGTGAAAAACAGCATGATTAAACAAACAACTGTTCAGGTGGAAGTAGTCGATAAAGGCTAGCGAAAACAAATGAACCGATTAAGTAATGTTATATTGTAAGGGAAGGAAATGAAACACGTTTATAATGAAGATGTGATAAGATTCAGGGATGATAAGAAAGGGGTTGAAAATATAAACAAAGGGTGGTGTAGAAGTCATTAGTTGGCCAAGGGAGGGATAATGTCTGTACGAACTTTTTTGAATATATAGTTTAGGTTTAATAGTTCGAATGCCTATCGCCTGCCTCAGCTATGTGCAGTAAGCGAATACAAAGTCTATTGGAAAGATTCGGTGGGATACGATAAATTACTTTGAAAGCTTTCTTTTTCTCGATTACATGACCACTATCAACTAAATGGGAAAAAATTGAGCTACGAATTGTTTTTGTCTGTCCTTTGCCAAACCACGATGGGAGATGTTCACTCAAATTTGTCACACTTAATTGATAGTGATCATGTAATCGAGAAAAAGAAAGCTTTCAAAGTAATTTATCGTATCCCACCGAATCTTTCCAATAGACTTTGTATTCGCTTACTGCACATAGCTGAGGCAGGCGATAGGCATTCGAACTATTAAACCTAAACTATATATTCAAAAAAGTTCGTACAGACATTATCCCTCCCTTGGCCAACTAATGACTTCTACACCACCCTTTGTTTATATTTTCAACCCCTTTCTTATCATCCCTGAATCTTATCACATCTTCATTATAAACGTGTTTCATTTCCTTCCCTTACAATATAACATTACTTAATCGGTTCATTTGTTTTCGCTAGCCTTTATCGACTACTTCCACCTGAACAGTTGTTTGTTTAATCATGCTGTTTTTCACTATTCGTGTTATCACAGATTGTCTCACTTTTTCATTCTTTTTATTGATAAGTCCATTTTTATCCTATAGACAAAACACCATGATTGGTTTATATTTGAATTTTTCTTTGTAAACTTATGTATATATTAGAGTTAAGCCTGATGACATCTAATTGAAAACAATATTGTTCGCTTAAATGTTTTGTTCTAAATTTAATTGAGAGATGTTTAAGCTTTCATTCAATAAATTGAGAGGTGAACACCATGATTCTACTCATATTCGCACTTCATGAGTTTTATCGGCACATAACAATGGCTACTGACATATATATATGAATGATAACCGAACCAGTATATTCAGGATAATCTGCTTGAGCCATATTCGTTATCTTAATAATAATTTTTTCTATTCCTTCAAACAACCAAGTGTTTCCTGTCATCCAGTAGGAATTTCAAACTAATATTATGCTAAACTTTCGTTGTGACTTCAATCTACAATAACCGAATATCATATGAGCGAGACGATAATGTGGAGAGGAAAGAAGTCAGAATTTCGTAATTTTACTAGCAATACTTCTATTGTGGATTTACAATAAATCGAAACAATGAACAGCAATGAACACATGCATGCACACGACGTTGACAGAAAGTTTTAATCACAGCAGTTATGGTAAATAATAATATCTCATTAGTTAGTCTCTTATTATCAAATTTGTTGTCACTGTTATTCGTTTACAGCGAACCTGGGTAAGATCTTGCTCCATTTTCATTTGCATGCTTTTCCACTCATTTTGAAAGAACTTAGTTCTTTTTATTCCTTACAGAATGTGACATAAGAGGAGGAGAGTAATTGGTGATATGTAATTAGAAAGGTGTATAATTGACAACTCCTCACTTGTAATGAGATCGAGTATGGAGAACTGTGATAGGTCCATTTTAACAAGATATAGGTTCCCTACCTACACGTTGGTTTCAACTTCAAGAATGACTCCTGTGTTATCACCATGGACTGTTATGACGCGTTGTCTGTTTTGTATGTGACTCATAATAGCAATATGCTCTACTACCGGTGCTTATCACCGTCCTTTGCACTTGATTTGCATCTCAAGGCATCTGATTATATGTCCACTCTCTGTCAGGTTCACAGTGCGATGACCACGACTTATCTTTGTTTCCACACATTCATATATGTTGATATGTAAACTCTGTCGTTTCGATAGCAAATGATTTCGCGAATAAGCACTCTCGTTTCAATTAGGTCCTCATTAATAACTCCATATGAATATAAGTAGCCTGTAATGCAGTGCACGATTTAGCAATCTCATGTGCTTGTTAACAACAATTCGCCACGACCATCACACAATAAGGATTAATAATCGCTTAATACAATTTTGTTGATTGTTTCACCGAAATCGTGAGAGTAGGCTTTATGTTCATATCATATCATATCATGTCCATAGTGAAAGTAGAACACTTTACTTATCAAGCCATTTTCATACTTTTGTCGAATTGCTTCTACTCTATTTCATCAGTTCGTCTTTTGTGCACGCTACAAGTTACTGGAAACAACCAGGAGAAGCTGAATGTGTGTGTCTGGAAGATGTTCAAATACGCATGGCATTTGTCTTGGTTCTGCAGAAAGCGGTCATTTTCGCCTGTCCAATCCTTAGTACAAACTACTGTTATCTTAAATATTTCACTAGTTTGCTTGCATCACGTGTGGTTCTAGTTGCGTGCAACTGATCATCATGATTTGATCATACACACTGTGCATTATGTAACCTCAGGATGAAATCTGTCAGGTAAATTAGGATTGATTTGAAAGCGGAGGAATCAGCAATCCCCAGAGTTTTCAGCAATCATTTTGATTAATATAATCGATTTTGAGTTCCCTTGTTGAAATGAAGGCAGAATGACTTCTTATTTTTGCATTTCTTTGGAAAATTATTCACCTGAAATGATGGAAACAACGTCAATCTCATTTATCACTTTTATTGTTGTTACCATTATTTGTTTACAGCATGTTCGACCCGAACTACTTCCCAACATCAGTACAAGTGAAATACGTTCCACACGGAAAAGTACTCATATCTGTCTGCATGGCTATCGTCTTATTCATCTCATTGTTCTGAGGACAAGATGGTGTCCACTACTGACAACCTACTACCAAGTAGCATCCACCTTTATTTTTACATTGTCACTATGCATATGATGAACAGAATTTGACCTTTTGAAATTTATTTCATTCCCGAATTAACTATAATTAAAAACATCTACATTTTTGACATATTTCGCTATAACTCAACAGTATTTTTACAGATCAGATAACACTATATTGTTCCGCTTCAAAGCGATTTAGTACTCCAAGATAATGACTGTATTTCCATACTGGTATCATCTCTTTTGTATTTGTCATGGACTGTTATCATACACAAAAATGTCATTGACTTTTTTTCTTACACCAACCATATTAATATATCATCCTCATCATCATTACAGCAGCAGCATTCGACTTGTTTACAATACTGTCGATTCGTGTGCATCCTGTGATCTCAGCCGATATTCCATTTCGCTGAATATACAAAGAGGATAAGCGACAAACATGTATCAGACACCTTAGTTAACTTTATGAATAGCTTTTATTTTTAATGTTAAAGATGGGTTTGGAAGAATTTTCGTGTTTGAATACACAACTTCAGACTGAATGTAAAGAACTGATTCGTTGTGCTATACGCAATATTTCCAGTTACTTCTACTACTAGTGGTAGTCAAATGATGAAGGCAACAGCAATTTCAATTCTTTAGAGTTTTAATAATCGATAATAGTTAGATGGTTCTGTTTGCTTTCCATCTTCCTCGCAGTCTACTTATTAGGTGTAGAAGGAAGTTGTATCTTTATATCTTTCTTGTAACTCAGGAATCAGATCACCATGATAAGACTGGAATCATGATGTCTTTATTCTCGGGTGTACACTATTTATGATTCGGAGTTTTGTGCTTCATTCGCGAGTTGCTTGCTAAGCTTTTCACTCATCTATCGTACTAAATATAGTAGCTTTCACATTAGATATGATTAAATCTATGTAGGTGGATTGCCTATTACACTTGATGATCTATTTTAAGAGACCAGTGAAAATAATAATGAGTTCAACCGTTTCATTTTGAGTTATGGTTTTTATACACGATGAATTTTTCAAGCATGTTCGTAATACAACAGCTTATCACGTCATTTGTGATGAGTACTGAGGATTTTTATACTGATTTCAGAGTAATTAATGCCCGTCTTGCATTCCTGATCTTGCCTGGCCTTGATATCCTCATATGTGTGCATGTGGTTGAAACCATAATGTGTACACTAGTCATGCAGATGACACTCATATTTCTTCTGTTCATCATAAATGGTTCTTGCTGTAGTCGGTTGAATTTCTTCATCACCTGTGTCTTCTCTGTGTTTACTTGTAGTCTTGCTCTCTCTGTCTGCCTCTGCTGCCAAGCTTTTGCTTTTCGCCTGTAGGTCTTAGATTTCGTGTGACGTTAGGCGTAAATCATCCGGAAGTCCATGTATTCCAGTATGTTCACACTGGTTTAACTTATGTCCATCCTCTTTCTATGAAATATTTGCTGCGTGATTCTGCTCGCCACAATTCGACTTTTCATTGATGATACTGGGCAACTTTGTTTTTTATTTACAGTCACTTCAAACTTTTTTTACCTGACATGTGGAATTATCATTTATCTATTGTGTGAGGCGAATAAAAGTGTGAGGCGCTTCATGATGTTCAGTTTACAATGTCAATGGTCTTTTCGGATTCGATGAATTTGAGGTGAGTAGTTGATTGTCATTCAATTCTCTGTTTGATGATTATGCGTAGAGTTGCAGTTCGATCCATGTATCGTTTTCTTTCCCTGAATTAAGCTTGTCCGATTCGGAGTTAAGCATCCAGAGCATCATTTGATCGCTCCAGGATGATGCGGATTGATATCCATTTCACGACCCTTCTCCCCTATATTAGCCAACCCGTCTACGTAGTCAGCCATAAGTGGTCTGGCTTCTCCTCCCTTCCTGAAACGGTTCTACATGTCTCCTTTACCATCACTTTCACAGAGATCCAGTGTTCTGCCGCACACACTACATAATGTCTATGATAGCGGCAGTAAAGGTGTTGCTTGTAGTTTGGTCTGTGGACTATCCTTATCTTCCATGATGACCTAAAACTTGACCTTGTGGGTTACTTCCTGTAGCTAATTTTTTGGACTTATATCTTCTTGTCTTCTCTACCATGCCTCCAGTCGGTTGCATCTCGTCTTTCTTGAAACTGAGCTGAATTCTTTGTAACATTTGATGTGTCCATCTGGCGAAATTCTATTCACTTTTCGCATTTCTATTTGCTTATATACGCCGCCTCCAATCACCAAATCACTGAAAGCGCAAACATCTGAGAGTGTCTCTCAGTTCTCCTTGATTTCGTGGATAGTTTACTGATTGATAATGAGTTGTCTTTCTGCGTTGTCTGCTTTCAGTTTGACGTTCAGTTTACCCGCTGGGAAATTTGATGTTGCTGTTTGCAGCCTTGTCAACAGCTGTTTGCATTTAGCTGTAAATCCTGACCTTATTCGCTTGATCCTGGTGTTTTGTAGGGGTTCGATAATGGCTAATAGTAACTTTCTCACTTTCTGAATTGAATCTTGCCATCATTATCCTGCGGAAGATTTGTTCTGATGGCTTGCGAACACTGGGTGCTGTTGGTGATATCATGATACACACTCCTTCAGTATTTTTTCGTAGATGTCGTCTGGGTGGCGCAATGCATCAGTGGCTTTGAAACTAGCGACTCGTACAGTCCACAACTATTTCATTAGTTCCCACAAATTCTTGGTGGTAGTTTATTGTCATAATTTTGAAATTTCCTGCAATCTGCGTGCTACTGACAGTCTCAAATCACATTCAGTTATTTCATTTACCCCTGTTTTGCTTTTGCTTTCACCGAAGGAAGACACATCTGTTGACTGCTTCATCGAAGGCTTTCACCAGCCAGACATCATTTCGTTTATTTACTTTACACCTGTTCTGTGTTTTGAAGTCCCCTTAGAGATTGCATTGATTTTTCAGGGTAGGGCTATTTTCCTCACACTGAATCTCTCTTTTTTAAGCATAGTGTAAGCGCAATATCGCTTGAAATGAAGTCACGCTTAGATAAAGGCTATCCCGGTCCAGACCAACCAGAAGCCGGTCACTGTTTCTGTGGTACTATTAATAAACAAATCAATAATTATATATACAACAAACCTTAAAGGTTTCAAGAGTTCAAAGCACAACGCTAAACAGAAAGCAAGGTACCGCTGTCAGAGCGGAATAACGTTAAAGCCAAAATTGCGAACTAGCCGGAATCACACACGACCGTTCAGGTAAGCAGTCAGTAGAAGAATGAACCCAAGTAAGAGGTAGACAGAGCATAGGCACAAAGATAGAATTTAATTAGCTACTTAACCAATCAATAAATAAGATAAACTCGACAGAATAGTACAAAGTAATACATGGGTCAGCAAAATAAGATTTCACAAAAATACTCTGATTGAGGTCATGAGTTCAACTGTCTGACTAAACGGGTTGATGTAGAAACACACACAGATCATTAAACAAGGGGGGATAGACACGTTAGGCATGGATAATTGGGTTGCAACAACGCTGTGCTGATCCGGGACAGGTTGACTTGATTCAAGGATGGGAATTGAATTGATCTTACACATAGGACCAGCTGATAAATCAGTGATGAACTAGTTAACTAGACAAGATTATGCTAGTAATAATTTCTTACATATTCGACAATTTTAGAATAGGTATATTAGCACTTTCCTGACAAACATATCATGCCACACATCACCAGCGCGAAATATAATATAGTTAAATTTTATATTTAGGCGTACGAGCACAAATTCTCATGAAATCCCTCCTTCCGGTTTCGTCCAAAGAGACACAAGGTGAAAGCTGTGAATACAGAGGATGTTCAGTTTGAGGCAAGTTGACTTTAACCAGTTGCTTGAGAGAACTGTAATGCCTATGAAGAACAAGGTAAGATTTTTATGGTTTTGAAGAATGGAGGGGTGTTTATGATTGGCTGAAACTTTAATATTGAACAAAGAAAGAAGAAACATTGGCACAGAATAATCTGAATCCATTTTATTTCGTCGGTTCTCATCAGCTGAGTACAACCTGAAATTTTTATATTTTAGTTAAAAATATAAAAAAGTATACAGTTTCGACAAACCTTTGTCCATTAGCAAGCATAGTGTCAGACCGTCATAGCAAAATAAGGCGTTGCGATTTACAGGGTGTCTAAAGTGTTACGACATATGTATATATCATGTTAGAGAGAAGTTTCTTGAAAAAATTAACTAACAGTTTTGTTGTTGGGGTGGTAACAAAAGACAATTAGTAATAGTTACGCAATCAGATAAGAAAAGATCAAAATTTTAAAATTTCGGTGCACTTGAGGTCAGATGAGAAGGTGGTGATGTAATACAGTGAGCAGAACTCAGAAGATCAAGAAAAATTATCTCTTAAGACAGTCAAGCGAAAAATAAAGCGGGGTGCAGGGAAAAGATAAGTTAATAAAATTAACAAAATTGGAAAAGAAAGAGTCACTAAGAAGTGAGTTACCAGGGTAATTGAAGCCCAACAACGGATTCTTGCCATATTTGTTAATGAAACCTTGCGGGTAACCATTTTCTTTCAAGCACTTTCCAAGAAGCATTGGTTCACTGTCTAGTTTGTTCGGTGAACATATTCTCTTCGCTGTAGAGAAAAGCGTTTTCACCAGCGTTCGTTTGTATCGCACTGGGCAGAAGCTGTTGAAATTCAAGTAAAGACCACTCCATGTGTCTTTACAATATACAGATCTTTCGAGTGTCCCGTCGTAGTTTCTCTCCAACTTTACATCCAAAATTGAATGGAATTTTTCATCATCTTCATGCTCCATCGTGAAAGTGATGCTTTTGTGTACATTGTTGAAAGAGTCTAATAGAGATGAAGCGTGACTCAAATCATTGCATACAATGAATGAATGTGTCATCAACGTATCTATAGTAGGCTGTTGTTTCACCAATTGCACACTTGAGCTTTGTCTGTTCAAGACTGGCCATAAAGATATCAGCTAATATCGGGCCCAGTGGACTCCCCATTGCCACACCATCAACCTGGCGATACATTTTGTTGTGTATCATTATACTGGAATTGTATATCATTAGTACATAACACGAGAAGCTGCTTAAATTCCAGTTTTGGTAGAGGAAGAAGATCAGAGTGTTGACAGATGATGTCTAATGACTCATACAGAGGGACCTGCGTGAATAGAGAAGTCACATTGAAGGAAACCATGATTTTGTCATGTACATTGAGTTGATTCACCTCTTCAACAAATTGGAACGGGTCTTTTAGAGTATGTTTAGCTAGACGTTGTCTGACAGGTTCTAACCTATCGGCTAACCAGCGAGCAACTTTGTGAAAGGGTGAATTCACCATTGAGAGTATTGGTCTCATTGGGCAATTCTTTTTATGTATCTTCGGCAGACCATACATATATTGTAGACGAGACCCCATGGGTTTTAACTCATTGTACGTACGATTGTCAATCATTTTCTTTTTCAATAGCTCTCTGAGTAATTTTGTGACTTTCTTTTCTGCCGAATCCGTCATGTTCCTCTTGCAGTGATCAATCTTAAATTTCGACGTGTCATTCAGAATGCACTCCATTTTTTGGACATATTCGGCCTTGTTCATCATTACCATGCCTGAACTTTTGTCTGGTCGCAGAAATAAAATGGATCCAGATTATTCTACGCCAATGTTTCTTCTTTCTTTGTTCAAACTTTAATATTGGTCGGGAAAAAGCCAATCCGGGTTTAGCTACAACATTGATTTCCTTCCAATACGATCTGAGCTGATCTCCCCGTAAACAGACTATCGCTTATTCTATCAGCCATTGAATCAAGTAAACAATCCATACTGATACAAGTCAAGAGGATGGTTATCAGAAGGCATGGCTAATTAACTCACGCGAAATTCTAGAAAATTCGCCTCATATGGAAATGTCCACTGAAAGTGTTGTCGTATAAACTGTAATCAAAGCTGCACAGACAAACAAGACACCTTAGAAGAGAACACAACGGCACGAATATATAAATGAGTTTTTGGGACCTAGTGTAGGAAGGCAAAAAGGTAAAAATTTAGCTTATGTTGCTTTTAATTGTTTCTAACTAGTTGAATTAATTTTAATCTATTGTTTAGTACTTTCACCTGCTATGATTTTTTTTTCCTTCACGTTCCCCAGTGGAACATAGGGCTTCAAACTAGTGGCTTGAAGTTTCTGTAGCAGTGTTTATTTTACAGGATGGGGTTGCTAGCCTCATGCCCAACCTTATCTCTTCACCAGCATTATTTATGGCTCAGCGAGGTGAAGGAGTGCGTCGGCCGGGGATCGAACCCCGGACCATGTGCATGGTCGGCGAGCGTCCTAACCGCTATGCCACCGACGCACTGCTATGAACTGCTATACTAAAACTGACATATTCGGATTCCATGAAAGAATCATTTTAATTGATGCAGTATTAGTAGTTTACTGATGGATTTTCATGAGCAGTTTATTGCTCATAGTAATTATATCCCATTCCCACAACACTGGCTGTTTAGCTATGGAAACATGAAGTTGAAGTACTTACTGAATGGTTATTCGTTTCTATCTGGACGAAGAATATTCTTTTCATCAATATGTTCTCTTTCCAGCTTCTCACAGTTTTATAAAATCTAGTTTCTGTTATAATTACAATAATGGTCAGTTATCCTTCAGATATATATATTTTTTACGTAGAATAACAGATTGGTGATGGGGTGACAAAATAAACAGCATTTGTGCATGTGTAAGTTGACATGATAGTCCATTAGTTAACATTGTCAATCAAATGTGCTGTATAGGGTGTATAGTCAGAAAAAATGTGATGAAGTGTGAATGAACAGTTGGGTGATATAGTGCTGTTTTATAGTCAACAGAATACAAGTGTCATTGGGGTGAGAGAAATGTGATAACCACAAAATACATGCAAATACACATTAACAAAAGGGACACTGAATGTGAGGGCTGACCGATAATGTCTAAGGATAAAATAAAGAGACTAAATTGTAAATTGTAATGAGATGTTACAGAACTGGTAGGCTTAGAATAAAATCACAAAGGTTGACAAAATTAAGGGTAACAATGAGGTGAAATAAACTGGGTGGAGAAATGGATAATAAGGACATGATATCACAAAATGATAATAATGGTAATAATAATACGTAAAATTATGATCCTGGTGACCTTATAGTGGGCCAGAGTAGACAGAGGGAGTGAATAAGTTTTTTCTGTACACATAAGTCTGGTCTTTCTCTATTAATCTCTAAAGCCTCAGATATGTCTAGGAGGCGTAATAGTGTTCGGTACTGGATACACAACTGTAAATGACTCATCTACTTTGATGCTGTGTTCGCTATCCACTAGATGAGACAGAATTGCACTATTTAATGGTTTTCCCAAGCTAAACAGGAATATGTTCACGAGTGCGTAAAGATAAATTCCTTTGGGTGCGACCTATATAACTAGCTCCACAGGAGCAGTTGACTAACTAATGGATTATCATCTTAACTTACACATGCACCCCAATACAGTTTCTGAGATTATTTTCATTTGCCTTTATTGGCTATGAAAGGTGTCAGGTGAGTGCCTAGTACACAATAGTAAGGAGATAGACTGCAGTGAATAGTTCATCATGAAATAAACAATGTGTGAAATGAAACATGTGGAGCCATATAATGAGAAACAAGGTGAGTATCACTAATAATAAGTGCGAATTGTATTAATGGAAAGAATGCTAGAACGAAGGGTATAAACTTTAATAAATGATAACAGTCATAATAATAAATAATAATAACATACAGTAAGATAAAGAGCGTCGGTGGCATAGTGGTTAGGACGCTCGCCGACCATGCACATGGTCCGGGGTTCGATCCCCGACCGATGCACTCCTTTACCTCACTAAGCCAGAAATAATCCTGGTGAAGAGGAAAGGTTGGTCATGAGGCTAGCAACCCCATCCTGTAAAATAAACACTGCTTCAGGAACTTCAAGCCACTAGCTTGAAGCCCTATGTTCCACTGGGGAACGTAAAGCAAAAAGAAAAGTAAAATAAAGAAGGGATAATAGAAAGAGACACTCTTAGAGAGAGAGAGAAGAAATTTCAACCCAAGATTCATCATGGTAGGAAAAGCGTCTGGCAACCTTCTTTTTGGATACAAAATCCCCGTTTAGTCAATCTTATTACTACAGCTTCACATCTTTATGAGAATATTTTACACTATTAAACCCATTCGGATTAACAATCTTTGCTACGCAACGAAAATAGTAATTCACAGATTTGAGATGTCTTGATAATTCATTACTGTGTTATTACAGTTTTACATTATACATTTTCTAACTCTCACCCCAATAACCTCAACAAATACAACAAATAACCTGCTGCATTAATTAATAAGCACCCAATTAATGCGTTTCCCATCAATTCACCCAGTTTTCCTTCATATCTCATTAATAGTTACTCATTTACACAACTAAATGTTATTCGAGGTACATTTGCTGCACATTTGTGTGAAATACGCATTTGGTTATGTAGAGAGCTGTACAATCGCAATTAAATATGATTATTTGCTTACGTGTGTGCACTTTAGACTTGTAAGACAAGAATAAAATTAGTTTGGTTTACTGTTTACATCCGTCACACAAACTCGAAGACATATTATTATTATTATTATTGTTCCCTTGGGTTCCTAGTGGAACATAGGACTTCAACTACACGTCTCCACTTGCTTCTGTCTTCCGCTGTACTTTTCACTTGCATCCATGTTAGTCCATACTGTTTCAACTCCTCTTCACACGATCTCCTCCATGTCACCCTTCCACTGACGTCCAACTCGCCGCTTCCCTTTCGGGTCCCACTCGAGCTATGGCCTGACTGACGCGCGATGTCACCCAGCGGCCCCCTCAGCGAGTGTTCAATCCATCTCCACTTCTTTCTCCTGCATATTTGTTGAGCGATTGGTTCTTGTTTCGTTTGTTCCCATAGTTTCTTGTTGGTGATTCTTTCCGGCCATCTGATCTTCAGTATAGAGCCAGCGAAGACAGTTGTTGATAAAGGTCTGCAACAGGCTGTTGGAAATATTCTTTGTCACACACTGGCCAAGTTTCTGATCCGTATAAAAGAACTCACTGACTTGACGTTTGTATTGGAAATCTGAATTTTGTTGTTGATGCTGAGTGAGTGACGAAGATTTCCAGATTGGTTTCAGGTTGATGAATGTGTTTCTCGCCTTCCCGATTCTCGATTTGACATCCTCGTCCGTTCCTCGTGTAGTTGAGACAATGCTCCCTGGATAAGTGAATGAAGTAACCTCTTTCAAATTCCTCCCGTTAATAGTGATTGGCGGTGGATGTTGCTGCTGTTGTTGTTGTTGGTTGGTTGGTTATTTTCATAATCTCCGTCTTGTCTATGTTCACCTGGAGTCCTGTCTTTGCTGCTTCTTCCACCAGTTTGTCGGTTTTCGCTTTTAAGTCTTCGATTTTTTGCAACACCTGACATAGATCATCCGCGAAATCCAGGTCTTCTAGATTCTTCGCGTCGGTCCATGATATCTCACCTTCTGACGCATAATCCAGTCCACGACAATTTGGAATATCATTGATGATAATAAGCACTCTTGTCTGACTCCTGTATTTACTCCAAACGCCTCGCTGAGTTTTCCGTTGTGGATCACTTGACATGTGCCCTTGTCGTACAGTTGTTGAATAAGGTTGATGAATATTTGGGGTACGCCGTAGTACTCGAGTAGTTTCCAAATTACTTCGCGGTCAACGCTGTCGAAAGCCTTCTCAAAGTCTATAAAGTTGAGGTAGAGATTTGATTGCCCTTCCATGCTTTGTTCGATGATGATACGTAGAGTTGCAATTCGGTCAGAACATGATTTGCCTTTCCTGAATCCAGCTTGTTCTGGTCGGAGTTCTGTATCCAGTGCCTCCTTAAACTGGAAGACTAGCAGGTGGGAATCAACAAACTGGCAGAAGAGGCTAGCAGTGAAGACATGATTTCAGGTGAACATAGAGAACACAGAGGTGATGAAGATAACCAACCAACCAACAGCAACTGTGACAACAAACAGCACCTATCACTAGTAACAGAAGAAATCTGAAAGATATTACTTCCTTCACTTATCTAAGGAAGAGTGTTTCAACCACAGGTAGTCGGAACAGATGAAGATGTCAAAACCAGTCAGAACCAAAAAGGCAGGATAAACCTTTGAAATAATAGAGAAGATTTGTAGCTCGGGTGGATGATTTGCAATTCCAATTCAATACTCAAATATATGAACAAATAAAAGGAACACCAATGGGATCGCCCATATCAGGATTAATAGCTGAAGCCGTTATGCAAAGATTAGAATTAATAGCTCTGCCTATAATTAAACCGAAAATCTGGATACGTTACGTTGATGATACATTTGTAATAATTAAGAGAAATTATTTAGAATATACCCGTAAATTAATAAACAACGTATCTGAAGACATCAAATTCACAAGGGAAGAAGAATTAGATAAGAAAATCCTATTTTTAGATGTCTTAATCAGGAGAACCAACACAGGAAATTTAGAAACACAAGTACATAAAAAATCAACGCACACAGATCAAATACTCAACTATACTAGTAATAATCCAATTACTCACTCACAACGAAACTGTGTGCAGACATTGTTTAAAAGAGTTCAAACACATTGTAGCACTCCAGAGTTGAAAAGAATGGAAGAAAAATACCTACAAACGGTTTTCAAAAAGAATGGTTATCCACAAAATTTCATCAAAAAGTGTTTAAAGTCGAATCGAAACACCAACAAAGAACCATCATCAAAGACCACAAGAAAATTCATTCTACCATACATGAAAAATATCTCTGAAATAACAGCTAGAATACTGAAACCGTTTGATATAGATATAGCACACATACCAGTCAAGTCGCTAAATTCGATATTATGCAAACCGAAAGATCCAACAGAAAAAGGGGATAAAATTAATACCATTTACAAAATAAATTGTATGAACTGCAACAAGCATAACATCGGCCAAAGTGGGCGTCCCCTTCGAATTAGAATCTAAGAACACAAATCAGCCGTGAAAAGACACGATATGTATTCTTTAGTATCAATGCATATAGACAATTATGGTCATCAATTTGATTGGGATAATGTCGAAATCTTAGACAGAGGAAACACCAAAAGTGCAGTCAGGGAATTCCTAGAAGCCTGGTTGGTACTCAAACGAAAATGCAATTAACAAACACGGTAATATAGACGAAATATACCAACTAATAAAAAGTAAATCAGGTGACGAGAAAGTTTAAAATCCAAGTCAATAGAAAATGGTCAATACATATGTAAAGATGGTTACTAGGAGACTCAATTATATCACCGCTCATGAAGAAATTTAAATCATTTCACTTTATGCTAAATATTGCGCTGAAGAAGTCCAGAAGGACGACGAAAGCTCCGCAACTAAACCAACCAGCTCAGAGAACACTATTAATTGCAGGATAAACCTTTATCAGTGTGGAAGTCTTCTGCACTAACTCAGCATAAGAAAAGAAATTAGCATTTTCAACGCCAATAGTTAGTTCAGTCAATCAAATGATAATTCTAGGGATGTGTTGAAGATTGGTAAGAGGGTAGTGGTGATGAGCTGTCGGTGCATAGACGGAGGCGACTAGGTGTATTGTAGTAGCGTAATAAGATGAGTAATTCAATAAGGGATTTGTGAACATGATCTACAAAGAAACAGAAGAAAATATGACAGCATATTAAAGTTATATATATAGAAATAAAAGAGTTACACGGAGTTATTTTATTTTACCTTACTTTGTAACAATATGCAGAATGCTTATAACAAATATGCAATGTAGAAGGGTAGGCTTAATTATTAACCATTTGCCAACAATTAATTCACCATTATATACCCTAATTATTTGTCTCGTCAAATTTTTGAGATTTGTCTTGTTCTGTAGTGACAGATACACGGATAAATATTTTGTCAATGAGAATGCGTCATTAGAAAAGCAGCACATGACATTCGGCAGTCATATGCACGTTCAAATTAATTTCTGTCTTGAGCTCAAAAGTATTAATGATTAATAAAATAAAAATAGATTTATTATAATACTTTTAACTTTTTTTTAAATCATGTGGTACGAATATGGAATTTTTCAGCATATATTAGTACACTATAATATATAATTTTCTCACTACAATAGTGATAGTACTGTTCAATAAGAATATCAGTCTGAAATTAAATTTAAGTGGGAATATTAATAAAAATAGAATAATCGAAGAATAAATAATAAGCGCGGTTTACTCAGTGTTTCTCAGTAAGCTGGTATTTGTCATGCCTTCTTACATATTTCTATGCACATAAAATTTGTGTCAAATAAAGTATGCTATAGACTTTATACTGTGTTTTCTTAAAATAAAGTTTTCTGTGGTAAATTCTAGTTTTATTCAAATGAACTGTCGTCAAGATTTGACAGAATAGTTCTAAAATATTTGGGCACCGAGTGAGAAGTAGACATTTGTAAAAAATTATATTTGTAAAATCTCAGCGAGATTGAAATGAGTAATTCCAACGTTTCCTGTATGTTCGGCAATCTGGTCCGAACTTCTTCAGGGAAATTAATCGAAATTAACATAACAGAGGTTTGTATATAAAAGGAAAATCAATTGTTTTCTAAAGCTTTGTCCAATCATCAGTCATTCAAAAAGTACCAACAATTCCAGTAGGTCGAATAAAGCGGCTCAATCTTCATAAAGAAGACAATGCAATAAGTTCGACAGGGTGCTTCAACCAAACTCTAATCCTAAACACCATCATTTTGAAAATACGTCTAATCATAAAATTCTGGCTAATAACAGTTTGAACAGACATGAAGGCGTGATGTCAGCTGATGCAAAGGAACTCCTTATTAATAAATAAAAAATGGATATGTATCACTAATTATTATTACCTGGTCAAAATTCTCGACTGTCCATATCTTCTTATGGAGACGTTAGGAAATGTTTTACAACTGTTTACCCACACACACAAACACACTCTGCTTAAAGTGTTTAACAAAGGTAAACCAATATTTGTAAGTCCGAGGTCAAATTTTGATCACAGCTCATAAAATTTTGTTTATTATACTTGTTGATACTTGTTGAGTGACTCATGATTGGACAAAGTTTGTAAAAACAAGTGATGTTTCCTTTTATATATAAACCTATGTTATGTTAATTTCGATTAATTTCCCTGAAGAAGTTCGGATCAGATCGCCGAACGAAACGTTGGAATTGCTCACTTCAATCTCGCTGAGATTTTACAAATATAATGTTTTACAAATTCTAGTTTTACTTTATAGGATGAAAGGAGAGAGTTATGCATACAAGTGATGCTCAGGGTTTGAGAAGACAATATTCGCTAATTTCCTGCTTGATTTCATGTGGCTATCGAAAAGGGTATTAATTAGTTGTTTTAACGACACCCTGCTTGCCCTACTGACAGCTTTCAATGCTCTTTACAGTGCAACACAGTGTTACTTAATTAGCCCAGGGAAGATTAGAGGGGAGAAAAAAAGGAGGATAGGTAGAATATAAGAGTTGAAGGATCCTGTAGAGCCTTCAAAACAAAACAATTTAGTTTATCTAATACCCTGCTGGAATGATTGTCAGGTCAAATATGTAGGTCAAACTAGTGGAACAGGGGCAGTCGGACTAGCTGAACATAAAAACCTAGCAGCAAAATCTAGACTGGTTGACCCGAATAAGATAAGAAATCTAGACAATAGTTCAACTATAGCACTCACTGCATGCAGTTACACACAACCATACAATAGACTGGATGGGATAGGATGACAGTTTTAAAATCTAATGTCACAGGGTATAGGGGTAGATTGATAACAGAAGCTTTGTTTATCGAATCAACTGAGAGCGAATACATGTAATAGGAATGATTCATCACCTGTCCAGCCGGATATCTGGAAAATTCTACTACCCGTACGACGAATAGGAGAAAACAAAGAAAACTATAAAACTCAAGTTTCAAAGTCGTGTGAATATAATTGATGAAATGAATATGGACAATGGTGAATTTTTTTCAAAACGTCATCCAGTAAATAATACTGTTTCACTCACTGTGTGATATATCTAATAAACAAACTAATATGGAGTTATAAAAGTTGAAAACTGTAGAAGTAAATACGGAGTGATACTAGATTGTCTTAACTTCCTTACGCAGAACATCAGACTAAATGTCACTCCAGAAAATAACGTGATGTGGGAAGACCAGGAAAGTTCACAGGAAGTACACAGTAAACATTCGGTACAGTCTCAACTTCAGTGCTATCTGTAATATTAGAATCATGTGAACGAAGCACTTCATGTAAGTATCGCTTGCTTCTCAAAGGGAAATTAACAATCTGATATTTGGAAGGATTTAGACCAAGACCATTTGAAAAGGTCCGCTGACAAATTTCCAACAAAATGTTAGTTATTTACTTAGAATAATACAAATGAGAAGTAACCGGTGTATAAACAACCAGATCATTGGCGTACTTAATAAAATTGGCTTCATCAGAATGGAGCAAGCCATGTAAACAGAAAGACCAGCACACAGACAAACACCAGCTAGATTAAGCAAAACACTGAAGGATTTCACACTATATACAGAGTACTGCTTCCAGTCAGAAGAGTAAGAATGTCACCATTTATTACTCCAGCATCCCGCCTGTGGCACAGCAAGCTTGTTTAACAAACGGTGCCTAGGCACACAGTCAAAGGCAAATGTGTAGTGAAGGATGGCACACTGAACATATTTGGTACCTCTGTCTAAATTAGAGACAATATTATGATGTAAAACATCTACTACTATTATCATTATTTCCTTTAATTCCTAGAGGAACATAGGGCTTCAGCCGTGCGTCTCCATTGCGTTCAATTCTCTGCTAGAGTCTTCACCTGGCTCCATGTCTGCCCACACGTTTTCATCTCCTCTTCACATGACCGCCTCCAAGTCATCCTCGCAGTGACGACCAACTCGCCGCTTCCCTTTCAGGTTCTACTCGAGCAATGGCGTGTCTAGAGATGTCACTTGATGGTTTCCTCAGAGTATGGCCAATCCATTCCACCTCCATTTCTTCCTGCCTATTTGTTTCACAATCGGTTGGTTCCTGCTGTGTTGGTTCGCTCATTGCCAGAGATCCCTCTCTGTTGCTGATCTTTTCTGGCCGGTGCTTTGATTTTGAGTAGTACTGGGCGAAGACAACTGTTAATGAAGGTCTGTAGTTAAAACATCTACTATGCTTACAAGTTAACTGTTCAGAGCCATTACAAGTTTTCAAGGAAGGTTCTAGTTTAACTTAAAATGGTTTTTCCGTAATTTTTGAAAGGTCCAATTTCAAAAAGTGATTCACTTCATAATTTATATATATACTTATATAAATCCCGGCAAAATATTGAAATTGATAATTTCAATGTTTCGTTCACCGTAAACTGGTCAGAACTCTTTTGGGAAATAATACACAATAATAATAATAATAGACAATTACTTGATGATATTTTCCTTGCATTCAGCAACCGCCATCTAGACCTGCTTTTCCTTTACGTATGCCTCACTATAAGTAATGACAGACCTCTCAAAAACTCCATCAACTGGAAAACTACATGGAGAAGACAATTAACTAAATTTTATAGTTGGGTACCTACCATCAGAAAGAAGAACTTTATTCATTCACTCTGCTATAGGACAGTAAATGCCTGTGCTTCTGAACAAGTTGTCTCAGAATCTTCTCTCTCCGAAGAGTTAAACTTATAGAAAACCAATTTATTTACAAAAACCAGGAAAGAAATTATTATAAACCAGTTATTGAAGAAAGTTCATTTTCATGAATTTGAAATTCATAGGTGATCATGCTTGAAATATATTCAAAAATCAATCATCTTTTGATTCATTCCTATAACCTTTACAAGAGTAGGTATTAATCTGCTCTAATAAACCACAAGTTCATTCATCTCGTCACCACCACGTAAAACATCAAGGAAATTTCCTCTAATGCGAAGAGGTACACAATCTGTAGACACAGAACTCCATCAAAGCCGATTGTCAGACGAAAAATTTCAGAAAGTACACATACCTTTCTTTCTCTCAAATTCAATGCATTATATTTCGCCACACTTACGTTTAAATTCAACTCCCATCCTACTCTATTAACCCTACTAGCCCTTCATGCTTCTTAGTGTATCAAAAACACTGCATCTTAACTCTACACACAAATTAGGACAAAAAGTAGATACATGCGAAGATTCTCTAGACACGACAGTTTTCATGACAGTCACAACAAAATAAATGTAATCAACAAGACCACAGTGAGAGAAACACAACAGAAATATTCAATTAATCAGTAACAGTCAATTACCATGACGAATAATTTTTTCTAGTCACTACGAAATGGCAGAATAATTCCGCAAGCATTAGCCACCGAGTGAAAACCACACATATGCGAAAACTACATCTAAATATATCTGAGCAAAACTAAAACAGTCATGATTATTATTTTGAAGTAATTTGTTTGAAGTGTTACTGAAATTTTTAAAAAATTGTCATGGTGTGTAGACAACTACTGAATTAGGCCTATAGCTAATTTGATCTATTCCATAATGCCCAAACTTTTCTGAGAGATTAATCTCATGAAAATTTACATATACACATTGCCTTACAAACTGTCATGTCAGCATGGCATTTTTTATGAAATATTGACTCCAGACGAATATAAAAGCATGCACACTGTTTATAGTGCATAATGCAAAGTACTAATAATCATAATAAGATTGTGGAGCTATTCGGTCAAATCTTGATCACAGTTAGTTAATATAACCTCTTTCTCTAAAGTTTTGGTTGCTGTGTTTTGTTCTCATTATGTTTTAGGCGACTATTCACGGTACAGACATAATTGGTAAAATATAATGTTAACTATATGAAATGCCATTTCGACATTGGTATGATTATTAATGTCAATTTGGCTGAGATTTATAAAGAAATGTAGTCATCTGAAGAATACAGTATTCAGCGAAGCGACTCTTTCTGACGGATTTACTATCAAGCTGTACAGTTGTATGATATGCAAAGATTTTATGCAAAGACTATATCCTGTGAGACGATTTGAACAAGTGTGTGAATACTTATGATAACAGTGTGAAATGCAACTGAAGTGTTTGTGATCGACATCATGGTTAAATACAAAGAGATAAAACGAATACTGTCGTATGTGGAATAGTTCATATAAGACGTTGTGGACGTTGACTTAAAATTATTAGGTGGTTAGTATGCGCTATGAAGTTTGATAAGGTGGGATTTAGCATGGTACACAAGTGTTTGGTTTAAGTCGGTATATGGGAGGATTAGAAGAATACTGGAGACAGTTCAAAGAGAGAGTTATAGTGATAAAAATGGCAGTAATCAGAGAAAGGTACATAATTATTTAATTCTGTTTGAACTTTCCCGTTGATTGATTGGACCCAAATGTTTGGCTTCAGGTTGACAAGTCAGCTCATTGTGCGAATGCTTCTAGGCTGTGTGAGGAATAAATTGAAGTAGTTTGGTGGTCTATTAGCTTAGTGGATTACGATAGGTACTGGGTTCAAGCTTGAGTGGGAACACCTTCACTAAATAGACAATGAAGGTAGATTCTGGTGGTGAGTCACAGAGAGGACGAAACGGGCATGTTGATTTTCACTGCTAGTCACCATCCGCCAAATTACTTCAAAATAATAATCATGATTGTCGGTGGCACAGTGGTTAGGACGCTCGCCGACCATGCACATGGTCAGGGGTTCGATCCCCGGCCGACGCACTCCTTTACCTCGCTAAGCCAGAAATAATGCTGGTGAAGAGGAAAGGTTGGGCAAGAGGCTAGCAACCCCATCCTGTAATATAAACACTGCTACAGAAACTTCAAGACTCTAGCTTGAAGCCCTATGTTCCACTGGGAACGTGAAGGAATAAATAAAATGATAAAATTAAAATAAAAAATATTCATAATTGTTTCAGTTTCGCTCAGATTTATATAAATATAGTTTTCACATATGTGTGGTTTTCACTCGGTGGCTAATGCTTGCGGAATTATTCTGCCGTTTCGTAGTGACTAGACAAATTATTCACCATGGTAATTGACTGTTACTGTGTAATTGAATATTTCTATTGTGTTTCTCTCACTGTGGACTTGTTGATTACATTTATTTTGTTGTGACTGTCATGAAAACTGTCGTGTCTAGGAAATCTTCGCGTGTATCTACTTTTTGTCCTAATTTGTGTGTAGAGTTAAGATGCAGTGTTTGATATACTAAGAAGCATGAAGAGCTAGTAGGGTTTATAGAGTAGGATGGGAGTTGAATTTAAACGTAAGTGTGACAAAATATGATGTATTGAATTTGAGAGAAAGAAAGGTATGTGTACTTTTTTAAGTGTTGTCATACCTACAGGTAAACGGAGGGACGTATTCTACAATTGCTTTGACAGATAACAGCAACAGATAACCCGCCAGAAACTTGGCGAGTCACAAAGAATATTTCCAACAGCTTGTTGCAGACCTTTATCAACAACTGTCTTCGCTCTATACTCAAATTCAGATGGCCGGAAAGAACAAGAACCAACAAGTAACTATGGGAACAAACAAAACAAGAACCAATCGCCCAACAAATATGCAGGAGAAAGTGGAGATGGATTGGCCACTCGCTGAGGAGGCCGCTGAGTGACATCGCGCGTCAAGCCAGTGCTCGAGTGGAACCCGAAATGAAGCGGCGAGTGGGACGTCAGTGGAAGGGTGACATGGAGGAGATCGTGTGAAGAGGAGCTGAAACAGAATGAACTAACATGGATGCAAGTGAAAAGTACAGCAGAAGACAGGAGCAAGTGGAGGCGTGCAGTTGAAGCCCTATGTTCGACTAGGAACCCAAGGGAACAATAATAATAATAAATGCAAAATATTCTTGTTTTTCTTATATCAATGATAGTTGTACTTTTATAGATGGTGATATGTAGGTTGTTGTTATAAATCATTGGATGTTTCGTCTCTTGTCTTTGTTTATTATTATTCAATCAGTCAACACTTTTACCTTATGAATGGTCAGTTTCAGCAGGTTTTTTCCAATTTCGATCATTCTCAAGCTTACTGAAGCTTCGGACTCATAAGATGTGCTGTAGATAAGAAATGTGTTGAAATATCAGAATCTCAGACGATCGAGAGAGAGAAAAATACTGGATTCATAGGTTCTAAAGAAGTTTTTGGTGCTTACATTCCCATATGCATACTCATAGTCAACTGAAAATTCTCAAAACATTCTTCAATTAACCATCAATCAATAAGCATCAATTCATTATAGTCATCGTACATAGGAATCCTTTACAGTCACATTATCTAAACACTTGAGACTATATTCACACGGAATAAATATCAGTTATTTGCTCATTCACTCAACTTGAATACTCAAGGAGTTGTCTAAAACTGTAATCCTCCAAATCATCTGTTGAAATATTCAGAAACGCATAAAAATCACATGCTTAGACAAGAAACATAAATTAATTGAAAAGAAAAATCAATTTTGTAAATTCTGTGAGTAATTAGTGCACCACACACATACAAACTAAATTTTATAAAATGATGGAAATTTCTAAATAAGCCATCTGTGAGTTGATAGATCATAGATAAGATCCAGTAAGCAAGCTTTAATTAATGAAAACAAGATTTTGAGCGAACAATTGTTTTCGATAACTTCTTCTTCAGGCTCTACAGTTATAAATCCATCAATAATAGAGTACATACAGCCAATAAAAGCAATTGGAAATAATATCAGAAACTGTATTGGGGTGCATGTGTAAGTTGAGATGATAGTCCATTAGTTAACATTGTCAATCAAATGTGTATAGGGTGTATAGTCAGAAAAATATGTGATGAAGTGTGAATGAACAGTTGGGTGATATAGTGCTGTTTTATAGTCAACAGAATACAAGTGTCATTGGGGTGAGAGAAATGCGATAACCACAAAATACATACAAACACACATTAACAAAGGGGACACTGAATGTGAGGGTTGACCGATAATGTCTAACGATAAAATAAAGAGGCTAAATTGTAAATTGTAATGAGATGTTACAGAATTGGTAGGCTTAGTATAAAATCACAAAGGTTGACAAAATTAAGGGTAACAATGAGGTGAAATAAACTGGATGGAGAAATGGATAATAAAGACATGATATCACAAAATGATAATAATGGTAATAATAATACGGAAAATTATGATTCTGTATTCCGTATTATTATTACTATTATTATCATTTTGTGATATCATGTCTTTATTATCCATTTCTCCACCCAGTTTATTTCACCTCATTGTTACCGTCAATTTTGTCAACCTTTGTGCAGAATTCTTAACAAGGCAGGAATAAAATTGGCTGGCATTCAAACCCACAAACTCAATTAGAAACAAGCTTTGTCGGTTAAAGGATCAATCCTGTGGAGCCTTTAAAACAAAACAATTTAGTTTATCTAATACCCTGCCTGCAATGATTGTCAGGTCAAATACATAGGTCAAACTAGTAGAACACGGGCAGTCAGACTAGCCGAACATAAAAACCTAGCAGCAAATCTAGACTGGTTGATCCGAATAAGATAAGAAATCTAGAGAATAGTTCAGCTATACCACTCACTGCATGCAATCACACACAACCACACAATAGACTGGATGGGATAGGATGACAGTTTTAAAATCTAATGTCACAGTGTGGGCGGAGGGAGAGATTGATAACAGAAGCTTTGTTTATCGAATCAACTGAGAGAGAATACATGTAATAGGAATGATTCATCACCTGTCCACCGATATCTGGAAAATTCTACTACCCGTACGACGAATAGGAGAAAACAAAGAAAACTATAAAACTCAAGTTTCAAAGTCGTGTGATTACAATTGATGAGATGATTATGAACAATAAATTTTGTTCGAAACTGTCATCCAGTAAATAATACTGTTTCACTCACTGTGTGATATATCTAATAAACAAACTAATATGGAAGAAAAGACCCAGATGAATAATTGTTTTCAGTCACTATTTCTTCAGGTTTTACAGTTGTAAATCCATGAATATTATCTTGATACTCTCTTTGTTCACTAACAACTAGATGAGGTAATATAACACTATTTACTTATTTGGTTAGTGCTTTTTCAAGCCAAACCGACACATTTTCGTGAGTGCATAAGTGTTAATCCCTCTAAGTACGACCTGTATAACTAGCTGCATAACAGCAGTTAAATTTGTTCACACACACACACTTTGACGTGGTAAATTATCTTTAGTAGTCTGTGTCAAAATAGATCTGTATGAGTACCTGATGTGTAATTCTGTAACAGTGAAGGTTTTTCAAAAGTTACATGGTTACACCTAGTAGTCGTGGCCATAGCTAAAGAGACCAACGAGAACAATTGTATCCTACCTGTGAGAAAGAAGGACATTCATCCTCTTTGTTTATCTGGCCTATTATAAGGTGGCACAGTGCTCGCCGACTATGCAGGTGGTCCGGGGTTCGATCCCCTGCCGATGTACCTTTTTACCACGCCAAGCTATTAGTAAGATTGGTAAAGAGGGGAGGTTGTGCAAGCGGCTAGCATCCCTATCCTGTAAAAATAATAATGCTAGAACTTCAAGCCTGAGGCTTGAAGCCTTACGTTCCACTGGGAACATATAGGAATAAAAAAATAAGGTTACCAGGAATGTATTTATCTCCTATTTTCATCTTTTAATATGCTTTTCCTACTGATTTTCAACTAGTTGGCTTCACACGAAGTTGTAGCCGGTTAAGTGTACACCTGTCTCCATTATTTGATTGCAGTTCGCTATATAACTGATATATTACATTATTATATTTGTTATTTGTCAATCCTTGAAATTACATTTAGCATAACCCATTAGGGTATTTATATTTTAGTCGTATTCATACTTCTTTAACGTATAAATACACTTATTATTATTGTTTCCTTCAATTCCTAGAGGAACATAGGGCTTCAGCCGTGCGTCTCCATTGCGTTCGATTCTCTGCTAGAGTCTTCACCTCACTCCAATTCTGCCCACACACTTTCATCTCCTCTTCACATGACCTCTTCTAAGTCACCCCATCCTTGCACTGACGACCAACTCGCCGCTTCCCTTTCGGGTTCCACTCGAGCAATGGCTTGTCTAGTGATGTCACTCACTTGATGGCTTGTTTCCTCAGAGTATGGCCAGCCAATCCATCTCCATTTCTTCCTGCCTATTTGTTTCACAATCGGTTGGTTCCTGCTGTGTTGGTTCGCTCATTGCCAGAGATCCCTCTCTGTTGCTGATCTTTTCTGGCCGGCCATCTGATCTTGAGTAGTATTGAGCGAAGACAGCTAGCTGTTGATGAAGGTCTGTAGTTTGTTTGAGATGCTCTTTATGACGCGCAGTGCAAGTCTCTGATCCGTATGTTAAGTAGCACTGACTGACTTCACATTGGAGTTGAAAATCCGGATCTTATCTTCGTTTTGATGCTGAGTGCTGTTGACCTCCACACAGACTTGAGAGTAGTGAAAGCTTAAATAAAGTATAATTATATTTCAATAGTTTACACACAATGATAAGTTTTGTTATTGGTGAAAGCTTGTCTTGCTTTTCCGATTCTTGCTTTGATATCCTCGTCAGTTCCTCCGGCCTGTAGTTGAAACGATGCTTCCTAGTTCGGTAGGCAAAATAGGTTGTTTCTTTCAGGTTCCTTCCATTTATGCTGATTGTTGTCTGTTGTTGTTATTGTTGCTGTTGGCCAGGAATCTTCATCACCTCTGTTTTCTCTATGTTCACCTGAAGTGTTATCCTATCTTTGATGCTTCTTCTGCCAACTTGTTGCTTTTCACTTGCATATCTTCCAGTTTTTGGGAAATCAGACATATATCATCAGCGAAGTCCAGATCCTCCAAGTTTTTTGTGTGAGTCCATTTTATGCCTGTTTCCTCATTGCCCGCTGTTTGTCGCATTATCCAGTCTACTGCAATCAGGAAAATCATTGGCGATAGTAGGCACTATTGGGATATTTTCTTGAATCTGCTAACAAATCACCGACGATCCATCTTTTTCACTCGTGAGCCCGAATAGCTCAGTGGTAAAGTCTTTGAGTGCAGCACTGGATGATGCAGGTTCGACTCTCAGGCTGGACATGAGTTCCTTCAAGGTTGCAAATGTGCCTTGCTGACTGACGAGTGCCAACTAGCACAAAACCTAGGTCAAGCAAGTCTTCCTGCTGATTGCCTTTAACTATCTAGATATAGTTCCTATCGAACATAATACTTTGAGTTCAGTTCACTTCATTTTATGATAATGAATGAGTCACTCCACAACAGTTTACAACCAATTTACAATAATCAAAACGCAAAGGAAACGAAACTGTGAAACGTAATGGCCATCGAGTAGTGTTTCATATCAATTTAATCCACTTTGAGTGACAAAAACTGCTGGCTGTTATTTTACGTGAGAAGTGTATAATAAATATTAAGTAATTCCTAGTAGAGTGCGTCGAGAAGTATTAGCTTTATTGAGAAGAATTTTTCCAATCAATATTATTTTAACTCTTTTTAATTTTTTATACGATTTTTATTACTAGTCGTCGTTGTAGTGCATGTGTGGTGAGAGCTGGCTGCTAGCCAAAGTTGGTAGACAGTAAATAATTGACGTCAATGTTTATGTCCCCAATATTGGTGTTGAGAAAATGAGAACAAAGGCTTTGCGTAGGCGGATACAGTTAGCATATAGATGATGGTCTGACACAGCCACAAAGAGATGCAAGGTGGTTAACTTTCTGTGAGAAACAACCAATCAAAAGACTATATTTTCTACTAACAATAATCTACAATAATGTACATTAAAATCTATAAATATGTGTTGATTTTCCTTAATAAACGATCTGTTGCCTGGCCCTTATCTTCTGTTGTTACACATGTATATTAGAATATTCAGTTTGTTCAAGTTGAGATTTTGAATCTAAAGATGAGTGCAACATCTTAAGTTGCTAAAATTGAAGAGTTCTGCATGGGTATTGATTGACTGCAAGAAGAAATATCTAAATTTACTTCGGAATACAGTCATTATATATAATATTAGAGAATTCAGCTGTTATGAATCCAAAATACACACTGTTGAATAATTCAATAGCTGAATCTGTAACTTTTATTGAATAAATCCATTATGAGATGTTTTCAAGGTGCTTCGTTCATGTTGATACTTCATTTTTGATGAGTGATTTTTCGGTAAAAAAAATTCTATACTGCAGAAAATTAGTCTACATCACAAATTTTGACATTTTACACAAACACCTGAGAAATAAAATAAATTTATTGAAAAGAGGAATGTACATTAAAAATTATACTAGGAGCGATGGAATGGAGCGATCTTCCCAGAAGCTCGGAATACTTCTCTAGGTATTGAGTTGATAAAAAATGTGTAAAACTTGGGCATTGCGGTAGTAAGTGATTCCATGTTAGTTTGTTTATTAGATATATCACACAGTGAAACAGTATTATTCACTGGATGACACAGTTCCGAACAAAATTTATTGTTCATAATCATATCAATTGTAATCACACGACTTTGAAACTTGAGTTTGATAGTTTTCTTTGTTTTCTCCTATTTGTCGTCGTGGGTAGTAGAATTATGATAATTAGTGATAATAATTATAGTGATGATAATAATAATAATAATATTAATGACGACACCAACAATAAGGAATCTAAATCATCAGTAGTAATTCCATACAAGGAAGGAACCTCGGAAGCCTTACGCAGAATTCTTAACAAGGCAGGAATAAAAGTGACTGGCATTCAAACCCACAAACTCAATTAGAAACAAGCTTTGTCGGTTAAAGGATCAGTCCTGTGGAGCCTTTAAAACAAAACAATTTAGTTTATCTAATACCCTGCCTGAGATGATTGTCAGGTCAAATACATAGGTCAAACTAGTAGAACAGGGGCAGTCAGACTAGCGGAGCATAAAAACCTAGCAAAATCTAGACTGGTTGATCCAAATAAGATAAGAAATCTAGAGAATAGTTCAGCCATAGCACTCACTGCATGCAACTACACACAACCATACAATAGTTTGATGGGATAGGATGACAGTTTTAAAATCTAATGTCACAGGGTGGAGGGAGGGAGAGATTGATAACAGAAGCTTTGTTTATCGAATCAACTGAGAGCGAATACATGTAATAGGAATGATTCATCACCTGTCCACCCAGATATCTGGAAAATTCTACTACCCGTACGACGAAAATAGGAGAAAACAAAGGAAACTATAAAACTCAAGTTTCAAAGTCGTGTGATTACAATTGATGAGATGATTATGAACAATAAATTTTGTTCGAAACTTTGTCATCCAATAAATAATACTGTTTCACTCACTGTGTGATATATCTAATAAACAAACTAATATGGAATTGTGTTGATAAAATTGACTTTCGGAAATATGGATGATCATATCAGAGCACTTGAACTGGCCAAGTGATAAGTGCTGCATATAACCGATTCCACTTTGTTTTCTGTAGTTACCAGTAACCTATAGGTACAACTGCCTATAAGCTTTCATTCAATCCTCCTGACACGATCTCCTCAACCCTTCAACCCTGAAAACCCACAGACTTGTCACTTCCTATTCAGTTTACATTGGAGGGCATGGCCAGAGTGTGATATCGATCTCCAATGAAATGTTCAGTCTAAGCCACTGTATTACAAAGCTAAAACAATCTGGAATCACTCATTCTCTACTCTTACAATTTGTTCACAAGTGTATTTTAGCTATTGTACTTTATTGCCCCTCATTAGTCTTTTCAGGTCTATTGAGAAAGTAACTTTTAGAAGGGTATTAAAGGTTGATGGTGCAACTTAGTCAGCCTGTCACTCCACTACTTTACAGATATCTAAATTCATGATTTTTTTATTTTTTATTTTTATTACAGCTTAATGCCACACCGTATTTTAAGCACAGCATGGATATCGGTAGCCCAAATTTTGCAGGCCGACCATAGATATCGGGTGTGCGTCGGCAGGGTTTCGAACCCCGGACCATGTGCATGGTCAGCGAGAGTCCTAACCACTGTGCCACCGACGCACACGAGAGGAATGGTCTAAATCAATATTGTCTGACACTCAACATCCCCTCTATTCTCAACTTTCTTTTTGTATCTCATCTGATAGAGTTGAAAGCCAGTACAAAAGATTATATTCTCGTACTCCCGAGTATAAAAACTTGACGACACCATATTTGGCCCGTGTTCTATGTGATAGAGGCAATGTAATGCCTGGAACTTATTAATTACTGTGCTGTTAGCTAAATAGTTGGCTATTTTAATATCTCATATTTGTAATCTGTGGTGACATTTCCTCAATTAACTGACAATCTTAGCTATTAACCTTACTGTTATTTAAACAAGATTTTGAGCGAACAATTGCTTTCGATAACTTCTTCTTCAGGCTCTACAGTTATAAATCCATCAATAATAGAGTACATACAGCCAATAAAAGCAATTGGAAATAATATCAGAAACTGTATTGGGGTGCATGTGTAAGTTGAGATGATAGTCCATTAGAGTTAACATAGTCAATCAAATGTGTATAGGTTGTATAGTCAGAAAAAATGTGATGAAGTGTGAATGAACAATCGGGTGATATAGTGCTGTTTCATAGTCAACAGAATACACGTGTCATTGAGGTGAGACAAATGCGATAACCACAAAATACATACAAACACACACTAACAAAGGGGACACTGAGTCTGAGGGCTGACCGATAATGTCTAATGATAAAATAAAGAGGCTAAATTGTAAATTGTAATGAGATGTTACAGAGTTGGTAGGCTTAGTATAAAATCACAAAGGTTGACAAAATTAAGGGTAACAATGAGGTGAAATAAACTGGGTGGAGAAATGGATAATAAAGACATGATATCACAAAATGATAATAATGGTAATAATAATACGGAAAATTATGATCCTGGTGACCTTATAGTGGGCCAGAGTAGACAAAGGAAAGAATAAGTTTTTTCTGTACACATAAGTCTGGTCTTTCTCTATTAATCTCTAAAGCCTTAGCTATGGCTAGGAGGCGTACTCGTGTGCCTTTAGGGAGATTGTTCGGTACTCGATACACAACTCTAAATGACTCATCTACTTTGATGCTGTGTTCGCTCTCCACTAGATTAGGCAGAATTGCACTACCTAATGGTTTCGTTGGTCTTTTCCCAAGCCAAACAGGAATATGTTCACGTCCCTCTTGTAGAAAGTGTCTACTATATATGCGAGTAACTCGTAGAAAAGAAAATAGAAACTGGGATCACACCAAGAAAATTGAAAGAATTACCTCTAAAATGCACTATAAACGTTCAATTTGTATTTAATAAGGAGTATTACCGCCATATAGATGGGGTTGCTATGGGTTCTGGCCTCCAAAGCCTCAGGATGGTCGGGGGTGGGTGCCTTGCGCTGCGGGTTGGCCACCCCTCCGCACACCTCTTGAAATGCTCCCATATGACCAGGCGTCTTACATAGCCTCTCCTGAGGAAGTCCTACTCACTGCCTTCAGGTGGCAGAGGTGTTTCCACCAAAGTGAGAGGGCGAACGCGGATGCCCGGCGCTCTTCACCGGGTTGACTGTCCATTGGATGACAGTCTCGGGGAGATGGCTAAACCCTGATTCCAAACCTCCAACGACTGGCGTATGAAGCTCACTGGAGCTCACCGGCAGACGTATGGACAAAGGGCTTGTTGGATGTCCTGGATGTCTGGCCCCATTCAAAAAGGCGTATGAACCGAACTCCGGTCACCGGCTGCCAATGGATAGTGGACTCCCTATTCCACTCCTACTGCCTCGCAGGTCACACTTGGTTGTGTAAAGGCTAGAGCTGCACTCTCAAACAAAAGGCCGAGCGATTCTGGGGACATCACTCGTACCAAATTCCCATGAAACGCCATGAACTCTCTTACAAACGACTCTCACCATGCTACGGCGTTCCCGGTAAGCGACGCGCCCTGTGCTCACCCGGTGGCCAGTGTGAAAAGTAAGCCTGGGCAGCGATGATTCGAGATGTTCATGAAGCCGGCTCATCCTCCGGTAGGAGATAGCCGAAGTAAAGTAAAGTAAAGTAAGCTATGGGTTCTCCCCTTGGTCCCTTATTAGCTGACATATTTCTATCTAAATTGGGAAATGGTCCCTTAAAAGAGATACTAAACAAACTCGATTATTATTGTCGATATGTTGACGATATCTTTATCATTTGCAACAATAATTTGGATAGACAACACCTACTCCAAGTCTTAAATTAAATTCACTTGTGAAGGGGAACCCCAAGGTAGTAGAATGGACAATACACCCACTTCCATAGCTTCATACCTATACAATATAAGCGCAACCTAATTCTTTGCCTTAGTCATAGAATCAGACGCATATATACCGACGACTGCATTGAAGATGAAATAAGAAATCATACAAACGCCATGCTACAAAAGAACTATCCTACCAACTTTGTAAAGAAGTATATCTATGAAACTACACACAAAATTAAGCGAGACACAGTAAGTAAGAAAAAGCTCTACTTAAATTTACAATTCAAAGGCGATATATCCAGCGACATATTAAACCGTAGATTAACGAGAGCAATTGAAAGAACTTTCAGTGCCGCAAAACTGCATGTCACTTTCTCAACCAAACCGATATTGACACTGTGCATTAAAGATAGATTACCCAAAATGGCGAGATCAATGTGTGTATATAAATTCAACTCATCCTGTGGAACTAGTTATATAGGTCGTACTCAAAGGAATTTATCTTTATCTTTATCAATGTACCAAATGCTAAAAATTACACACTGTAACATTAGTACTGTTTTGGAATAAAGCGAATTGTCAATTAGTGTGTATGCCTAATCTACCTTCATTCCCTTCTGCATATTTATTGGATAATAAGTTCTTGGTTGGTTGGTTCGTTTCAAAAGTTCTACGTTACTTGTCTCATCTTTAGAATGCAGGTAGCCAAGGCAGCTGCTGATGAAATTCTGCACCCTCGTGGATATACATTCAATGACGCGTCAAGTCTGTGAACTATATAGAAACAGTGAACAACTGAGTTTTCATTGACAATTAGGCATCCCATTTGTTGTTATTTGATTATAAATTTTTTTTAAAATAGTTTCGTAGTGACCATTATTATTATTTCCTTTAATTCCTAGAGGAACATAGGGCTTCAGCCATGCGTCTCCATTGCGTTCGGTTCTCTGCTGTAGTTTTCACCTGGCTCCAAGTCTGCCCTCACGCTTTCAATTCCTCTTCACATGATCTCCTCCAGGTCACCCTTGGACGACCAACTCGTCGCTTCCCTTTCGGGTTCCACTCGAGGGCTTGTCTAGTGATGTCACTTGCTGGTTTCCTCAGAGTGTGTCCAATCCATCTCCATTTCTTCCTGCCTATTTGTTTCACGATCGGTTCCTGGTTGGTTCGCTCCCAGAGATCTTTGTTGCTGATCCTCTCCGGCCATTTGATCTTGAGTATTGAGCGAAGGCATTTGTTAATGAAGGTCTGTAGCTTGTTTGAGCTGCTCTTTGTGACACGCCAAGTCTCTGATCCGTATAGTAGTACTGACTTCACATTGGAGTTGAAAATACGGATCTTATTTTTGACGCTGAATGCTGTTGACCTCCACATAGACTTGAGAGAAATGAAAACTTGTCTTGCTTTTCCGATTCTGGCTTTGATATCCTCGTCAGTTCCTCCTGTAGTTGAGACGATGCTTCCATAACAGTTTAATATTTTAACAATGAGCCTTAAAAATTACATACCAATTTATCTGTATTGTGAATGTGAATGAACTTTCCGCTCACTTTTGAGTTGCTCCCTGGTTATTTTACTTTCTGCATAAAAGTGGTTCAGAGGTGTTTGTAGCGTTTTTAAGTGTGAAGCCTCTGTGTGAAATACTACCGAATACTGTTTTTTTTATTCCTTCACGTTCCCAGTGGAAAATAGGGCTTCAAGCTAAGGGATTGAAGTTTCTGTAGCAGCGTTTATCTTTACAGGATGGGGTTGCTAGCCTCATGTCCAACCTTTCCTCTTTACCAGCTTTCGTTTCTGGCTTAGTGAGGTAAAAGGGTGCGTCGGCCGGGGATCGAACCCCGGACCGTGTACATGGTCGGCTAGCGTCCCAACCGCTGTGCCACCGACGCACTCTGAATACTGTAGTTGGATAAAATAAAATCCACTAAAGTTTCTCTACTAAGGCACTTGTGTTTGGATAGATGTATCAAGTGGTTGATTCCATTTCAATTGAAAGAGTAGTATTACTACCAACTAATAATAATGATAATAAGAATAAGAATAATAATAATGATAAATGTCACTTTGCTCCAAGCAATAGCATTTCATGCATGATGGAATTTTCACCATCATGCATACTGCAACAGTTTATCTGCTTTACAAATAAATAAATGCATAAAACGTTAAAATAATAAAACGACAATAATCTTTAAGTATTGGGAATGCCGAGAAAATACATTGCACTGATTAAGGCACTCTACTCGTACTCATGCAGCCAGGTGAGGGCTTACGGCGAGTTTTCATCTGAAGTGGTGACGATTAGTGGCGCCCGTCAAGGATGCTCATTATACCCATTTCTATTCAATTTCATCATAAAGGTATTAATGGACTTAACCCTAACACACTTCAGAGACTCAGGAATTGACTTGCTACCAGGGAATAATCTTGTTGACTTAGAATATACAGACGATATAGTCCTTCTAGGCGAGGACGCTGACAAAATGCAGAGTCTTCTGAACACCTTGAGCAACAATCTTCGTATGTTTGGCATGCGATTCGCCCCTGTAAAATGTAAGATGATGTTGCAGGATTGGACTACACCGACCCCTAGATTAGAAATAGGAAGTGAAGTGGTAGAGCACGTTGACCGCTTCAATTACTTCAGAAGTACTATCAGCCCCAACGGGTTGATCTCTGACGAAATCTCAGCACGAATACAGAGGGCTAGTTCCGCATATGCCAGTTTACGCCGTCTCTGGTGTAGACGTGATATCCGACTATCGACCAAAGGGCGTGTGTACTGCTCAACAGTCCGCTCCGTCCTCCTTTATGGCTGGCTGTGAGACCTGGCCATTGAGAGCAGAAGACATGAAAAGATTAGCTGTCTTCGATCATAGGTGTCTGCGTTCTATCTCCCGTGTGAAGTGGTATAATAAGGTGAGCAATATTGAGGTTAGGCTATCGGTCAAGTGCTAGGTGACGAGGGGAAGTCAATCGACGAGGCTGTGAAATTACATCGACTGAGATGGTTAGGACATGTGTTACGTATGCCTAGCCATCGCCTTCCTTGACAATGGGCAATGTTAGCTGATATAGGATGGGTCAGGCTGGAAAAGAGCTAGCTAGTGGCGGTCAAACCAAAACATGGCTTCACCAGTCAATGAAATCTACAACAGTTAGTCAAACCAGGCCACGTAGGAAGGTGTAGACTTCCTGGTTGGGGTCCTCGGGACAGTAAAAACCAATGGTTGGAAACAATTGGTGACATGGCTCAAAGTGATCGTTCTCAATGGCTGATGCAGATGCATCCACTCCTTGTGACTTATGATTTCCAATGAAACTGTTTTGTTCTTCGTTATTACTATTCCTTTGTCTCACACCTCTGTTTACTGTCTCTCTCTAATATGCATTTCTCCTACTTTCTTCTCTTTCTTTGTGTGCTACATGGAGGGAGTGTGACGACTTGAACTTCCGCACATATGTGCAAAGTTCTATGTCGAAAACAGACAGACAGACAGTGTGCATACGGCACTAACGAACTGTTTTCACTACTGAATTCAATTTGAACTGTCTCGGTGATTAATTGGACCTAAGTGCTCGGCTCCTTGCTAGGATGCTTGAACAGTGTCTAAGGATTAAATCTAAAGTAATTTGGTGGCTGGTGACTAGCACGAGGGAATCTGAACAGAGCGCTTAGGTCCAATCAATCACAACGTGAAAGTTTGAACTGAATTCAATAATAACTGGTCCCCTTTTGCACAAGAGGTGGTGGTTTTCGAGGCTCAAGTCATCTAGTAGATAACTCTTTGACATTTGAAACTGGGTTCAGTCCTCAGCGAAAACACCGTCAGTGATTGGAGAATGCAGGTACATCCCAAATAGGACACTTTCACCACTGCTAGTGCTTTTCTTACTACTTAATAGTAACAAAACTATTACCACTAATACTACTACTACTACTATTGATTCTTCTACCAATACTTCTCTTAATTCTACCAATATTATTACTAGCACTGATAAAAATTATTATTTATGATGCTACTTCTAATACTACTAGAAATATTGATAAAATAATGCTTCTACTTCTAATATTAGTACTTTTATTAATAATAATAACAACTCCACTATTAATAATCCTCAAGATGATCGAACTAATTACTGATTACTGTCTGTAATTTCTATCAAATATCATTTTTAGTAATCCAATTGTACTGCTGCTTGTCAATTCATAGCCTAGATATACATTCATCAGACAGGCGTAATTAACATGCATGCTCAGTCAAAAAAAAGATTTTTTAAAAAAACAAAGAGTTTCATTTTCTTTTTCAGATAATTTAATTTATTCTTCTGTCTTACTTAAATTGACATCCCTTGAAAAAAACAAAAAACAGAGTGAATAGTGTCACACTTATGTCAATAAAATCTCTACTATATGCATATTCTATGATTCAAAGTTTTTGCGTGTTTGTTCATGAAACAACAACACACTTTTTGTTTTTGTTTTTTCTACTCTTGATCGAATACACTCCTCAGTCAGTGCACAAAAACAGAAAATGTCAGTTTTAAATTCAGAAAGAAGTCACTTACTAAAATGATACTGTTTTCATTGACAATGTAGTAATAATGAACTGATTTTTTTATTATTGCTTCTTATCTAGTGTGTGATTTACAACATAGTATGTAGTAGAGTGTAGTAGAATTCTTATCTCACAATTGTAATTATCGATTTCATGGTAAGTTGAGATGATATTGTCTTTAGATAGTTAGATTAAGCGGGAAACATGAACAACTTTTAAATATTTCATACATTTTGTTCCCTTGATAAATTTCGATAGAGAAAGAAAGACCAGATTTGCAGTATAAAATGATGCCATCATTCTATTTCACAGGTTCTCATCAGCTAACTGCAAACTACCTGAAATTACAATGGTTATAAAACGAGGATTAGTTAGGACACTGTACGACAGGGCCAGGAAGTTATGTTCGCCCAACAAGGTAGAAGAAGAATTAAGCTTTGTTGAAAAATACCTTAAGGAAAACGGGTATCCATAAGGATTTATCCTAAAGTACAGCAAAGAAAGAGATGAGAAAGAGAAGTATCCAACAGTTGAAAAGAAGAAAGTGTTCATATGCCTCCCATACAAAGGAGAAACAGTATCGAAAAAGATTGAAAAGAGGATGAAAGGAACAATAAAAAGATGCTTCCCTGCAGCCAATCTGGTGACACTATACAGTACTACATGCTCTATAAGCCAATCGAAACTGGATAAGTACCCTGCTGATGTTACCTCCAACTGCATTTATAAATTTACGTGCACCTGCGGCAGCAAGTACATTGGAAGGACAGAAAGAAGGGCTTCTATCCGGTTTTCAGAGTATATTCCGAGAAACTTATGCTTAAAAGGAAGCAGATATTTACAAAGTGCAATTACCAGACACCTTGTGGATACGGGCCATTTTGTCGAGATTTCCAAATCCTTCAAAATATTAAACATACAAAGGACAGCGAATCTACTACGATTTGCTGAAGCAATTGCAATAAAACGTCTCAGACCAAAATTATGCACACAGAAAGAGAGTGTAGTCAATCTCTCATTCCCTTGGTAACCATATCACTTTCATTACACTGATTACTCATACACACTAGTGAGCTCAACTCACTAAGCAAGTTTTCAAATTGATGAACTTTGACCTTGTTGAGTTGCCATGTTGACACTGTTTATTAGATTTTTCTGTTTTCTGTCTTCTCTCACTCCCCCCTTTTTCCTTTTTTCATAGTTTGATAGTATATAAACTGATGGTAACTTAAACTATAAACTTTAATCCTTATATTCCGGATGCGTTCATCTTGTAATGTTTTCTCTATTACCTTTTAAACAATGAAGTATGAAATGTTATTATTTATAACCATTGTAATTTCAGGTAGTTTGCAGCTGATGAGAACTTGTGAAATAGAATGATGGCATCATTTTATACTGCAAATCTGGTCTTTCTTTCTCTATCGAAACTTTTAAATAGTTTTAGGGACTGTGAAGATGATGACACAGAAGTGTATTCTCCTTAGGTGATTGACAATTTCTATCTCTGTAAATCATCTTTGCAAAATTCAGAATGATGCTAAAACATCAAGGCTACCCCATAGGCCC
This sequence comes from Trichobilharzia szidati, assembly GCA_944472155.2. Lineage (NCBI taxonomy): Eukaryota > Metazoa > Platyhelminthes > Trematoda > Strigeidida > Schistosomatidae > Trichobilharzia > Trichobilharzia szidati. The sequence goes on from OX235275.1 coordinate 8,491,451, forward strand.
TACAGGAATTCGTGAGAGATCTTACATTCTAGGTTGTCTTACGAATTCTAAGCTTGCAGATCTTTCAATTTACTTGTCACTGAAATATCACTTATCTACCTCACGATAGTCTTCATATTTACGCACTATTACACTCCATTTTATCTTAACTGGACAAGCCTTTATTAAAGCTGAGACTTACTCTTTGTGCCTATTGGTTGCTTGCTTAAAGTCTGGTTGCATTGATTAGAAACACGATGTGGTGATTGGCAATTTCTATCGTTGTATTGTTTAAATACTTACTGTTGTTTGTTAATATATTTAATATATGATTTGAAATATAATTCCGCCAAATACAAATTCCTAAATTCATCCCTCTCTAAGTTTTTGGTTGAATTTCTTTAATTCGGTCATTGCGAAATACTACTAATACAATTAATTATAACATTTTTCAGTTGCTGTAGAATTAAATAATCTTGGAAAGTTTCCTGTGAATGGTCCACCGCAGGAAATCATTGATTATCTTGAATGTTTCGACGCATGATGCTTGTCGAGGAATGTTTGCGATGACAAAATTTCAGCTCATTTTATTACTGCTGTTGGGCTAGTTATATACAGCTTAGTGAAAACTCTGTCATTTCCAGATAAACCAATTTCTCTGTCATATGATAAACTCCGTGAACTTCTAAAACAAAACAAAACACGTAGATCAGCGAAGAGTCTCTTTTCGGAAATCAGGGTAGTAACAAAGGTGATGAGTTGTCACAAACAGTTGTTAAAAGAAGTTATGTAATAATATGAATAGTTTGATGAGTGAGTTTTAGTCAAGATGCACATAAGAACAAAGTAGATAATACGAAATTACGTAAGAGATCTAGGTGAATACAAGAATTCTAAGCAATTAAAGAACGGGCAAAGAAACAAAAATTCATGAATCCTCTTCGATAGGGTGCACGTCGAACTGACCAATGTACCTGTCTCCACAGCAGAAGGGGAGCTGATATCTGCACATAGAATTGGTGAGATGCGGAATCTTGTTCTTGAGGCTTCTGCAGATCAGTGGACGACTGGAGAACAGTATTCTTAGCATATATCAGTTCACCTGCTGCTGTGGAGCCAGGTACATTGGTCGTTCGACGCGCACCCTGTCCAAGAGGATTCAAGAACACTATCCAGCATAGTTGCGAAAAGGCAATAGTGGTGCAATAAGGAGTGTGATAATTGAACACCTGGTCAACACTGATAATTCCATTTCAGCAAACGCCTCCTTCAAAGTAATCTACATAGTCAAGAATAACCTGATAAAGGCAATACGGTTTCATCCTCCTTGTATCGCTGAAGCTCTGGCAGTTCACATAGAAAAACCAAAGCTGTGCATACAAAAGAGGATTACTCAACCACTGCTGTTGTCATGGTAACAACTTTGTTGATTTTTGACCACTTAATTTTGTTTGTTTGCCTGTTTATTTAATTGCTTATAATTCTTGTATTCACCTAGAACTCTTACGTAATTTCGTATTATCTACTTTGTTCTTATGTGCATCTTGACTAAAACTCACTCATCAAACTATTCATATTATTACATAACTTCTTTTAACTTACCAGGATGACTGCGAACAAAACAAAACTCCGTAATAGAGACATTGACGAATCTTTCTATCGACTTATCAGACGAGTCCGAAGCAGAAGTATGTAATAGGAAAAAGACATTTGTATGTACGCAATGCAACTTTAGGAGAAGTTACACAGAATAACTTCTCTGTATTTGTTCCAAGAAAACCTCATAACTTCTCAGGTGAGTCCTCATAGTTGGGTTAAACCAATTTCTGTACATAAATCCATTGAGACAACTGCCATTCATCATGTTTCTTTACTCGTCCGTGGCTCCGATCCTATTTTTTCAGGCGACTCCAGAAACTTCCGACGGAATTTGTGTCAGTCTCATTGTAAGGATTCACGAAGTCATCCATATTATTGACCCCATTATAAATATAGCCTACGGATGACAGTTGGCCACATGTTTTCTTACTTTCAGTGAGCCTTTGGTCTACGCACTACTCGAATACTAGGTTTGAATGGAATTCACCATGTATTTCTCGTACAGTATCCATAATTCCGCCTATATACTGTGGACTCAGCTGACTGGTCTCTCAGGGTCATTAATCCATTCACTAAGTAGTTTTGCTCTGGACTGCTGTGGCTTAGAGTCACTCTTGTCAAACTTCCAATTTACTAACTAAGCGTTTCATCAGGCATATTTTTTCATGATTACAATATTATTTGCCAGGTCTCACTAACTTGTTTAAAGAGAGTTTCAATGTCATTTCTGAATTAACACTCCCCCGGTACTTACTGGTGCTTAAAGTGTTGCTTGACCCATGCACATATCCTGAAAATTACAGTTCTCAGTGAAGTTAACTTATCCAAACCGAAGTCAAGATCATTCAAAAGTTTGGCTTCAAGAACCAATCAGATGCAGAGGGCGCTACAGAACATCATTCAAAATAGAATCTTCTCAGCCTTTTACACTAAAGGCGGGTAGATAAAGTATTCTACTTATTCTTCAGGTACTGTTAGGTAGGAGTATGTCTTTTAAGATTAATGTTCAGGGTCTAGGGATCAGGTAAGAATCAGGGTCAAAGTTAGGATTAGGAGTTAGGATTATGGTTCGAGTAAGCAGCAGATTAAAGAATAGTGTCAGAAATACCATTGGATGCCAAAGCACCATGACCTACAGTAACCTGAATGAATTCATTTGTACAGCATGGTATAATTTCTCTCTATATCATCTGCATAGTAACTGTCATACGTTCCTACAATGCATGTGACAGCCATATAGTGTATTATCATGACTGCAATGGTTTTTAATGCATTTTCAAACGATTTTGTGACTTTTCTGTAGCTGAATTTTGACAGATTGTTCAAGGTCATCTCGATTTCGGCACTGACAGATCAACTTTGCCCAGTTCTCTGAAAGCTATAATCACTTATCTCTACCACTCTTTTATTTTCATAAGGAATTTGTTTTGTGATATCTGACCACTTCAAAAATGTCATCCGCGTAGCATATGCTTGATGTTGATTGAGACTATTTTAGTTACTGTGGCGAATTCGTCTCAATAACATCGATTAAGCGATATGAAATTTCATATAATAATAATAATAATTTATATTTCGTATAAACTGGTAAGTTTACAAGAAATGCATGCCATTTTTACAAGTACGATCAGTAATCTTATAAATTACAATCCTGAAGTATCATAAATTAATACTTTTTCAAAAGTTGCAATTGTTCAATTATTGTACAAGCAATCAGAACAGGTTCTTATAAATGTAAATTGTAAACCGTTTACTAAGGTCACCATCAAAGTTGAACGACAACCCAAACTTCGTTCCGTTTCCTGCTGATCGTTATGGTCAACCAGTGAACAGCGTATATCTGGGTGAGTGCTATGTCGCCACGTGATTGAACGCTATTTCAGGAAGAGGAGAATATTCTGCGCAGATGCAAAATGGTATAAAATACGATTATGAGTAATATATTATTGGAAGTATATTTACAAGATCAATACAAGCAGAAGAAGCTATATTGTACTTAAAATGATAGTTTACATTTGCAATGATTAATGCTAACCATATTGGTCTAAGCATGGAAACGATCACATTTCCGATGGAAATATAGCTTTGTTCAAGCATTGGTGTTGTTGTGTTTTTAATCAAAGCAACCAGACTTTGGGCAATCAACAAATATGAATGAGGAGCAAGTTTCAGCTTCAATAAAGGCCTAGGTAGTTAAGGTCAGATAGAGTATAATAGTGCATAAATGAAAAGATTATTGTGAGGTAGGTAAGTGATATTTAAGTGCGGAGTGAATTCCAAGATCTGGAAAATTGTAACCCGTAGGACAAGCTGACCTGTAAGATGTCTCACGAATTTCTGTAGGGCCCAATGGATAGCATCTTGACAAGGAAACTTTTCAAAGAAATTACTGGTGGTAAGCAGATAAACAGTATTCCTTATTCCCTTGATGTTTGCACACTAAACAAGTCCTTCATACATTCTCCCACAAATGCCAGACTTTCTAGTGTTACAAGTACAAATGAAAGCTGTTTCCCTGGATTTACTACAAATGATGTTCTAAAATGTCTCCAGTCTATGAACCCTTCTTGTAGCCTGGGTCCAGATGGTTTGCCTAGTATTATTCTTAAAAATTGTGCAGATATCCTGTGTTATCCTCTCATGGACATATTTAACAAATCTTTTTCCAAAAATGTCGTGCCAGCCGTTTGGAAGGACATTAAAATTGTACCTTTACCTAAGTCGTCTTACTGCAATATGTTTTAAATTTAAACTCATTGCTATTACTTCCCCTTTTCTAAAAGCTACGGAAAAGTTACTCTTAATTAATCTTTAACCTTCACTTAAAGCCTTTAACGATCCCAAACAAATCGCCTACAAACACAGTAGAAGTACTTTAGACGCAGCTACAGTCTTGTATCATAACATTGTCTCCATCTTAGACAAGGGGGCTAAATTTGCTCGCTGCACCTTTCTAGATTATACATCTGCTTTCAACTCAGTACCTAGGGACATTTTACTAAACAAGCTTGCAGAAACTCAAACTGACTGTTGGGTTGTCAAACGGCTCCATTCTTATTTCTCAGAAAGAAAGCAATACACTGTATGTCAGGGAAAGTCGTCCACTTCATTGCTTACTCAGGCTGGTGTCCCTCAAGGCGCTGTCCTTTCTCCTTTTCTGTTTTCTTTCTTCTTGCATGACTTGCCTCACTCCGAGGAAATGAACTTTGTTAAGCATGCCAATGATCTGACTATTTCAATGTCTGTTAACTCTCAGCTTGACTGCATTAAGATTAACAACTTTCTATCAGAAATTAGCAAATGGTCTTCGTCTAACGGCCTTAAACTTAATCCTTAAAAATGTCAGACTGTTAATTTCAGTTTCCGATGTAGACGAAAGTTAAATGAAGCCATTGGTTCCTATGACCCTTGCAAAATCGATGATACTGATATAGAAACCAAGTCTGAAGTTAAGTATCTTGGTTTAATTCTCTCTTCTGACCTATCCTGGTCCTCTCATTTCTTAGCGATTTCTAAAAGAATATTTCGTTTGACTTTTTACATTAAGAAGTTAAGGCACTCAGGCATAACCCAACCACTCCTCTTACAATTTATCAACTCGTGTATTTTACCTATTCTTCTTTACTGTTCACCCTTATTCTTTCCTGGATTGCTTAAAAAAGAATATGTCATACTTCGTAGATCTCTAAAGACTGTCAGCAGAAGGAGTGGTATCCCATTGGGCCATATCATTGGCATTGTCACCGATAGGCATTTGATGCCATGCAACAAATTCGCTAAAGGAATTTTGTCAGACTCTGAGCACCCACTCTACCCGCAGCTCCAACCTTGTGTCTCCTCAGGTAAAACAAGAAGTCTTTTCAGAAGACTTTATGCACGTACGTCTAAGTATAAAAATTCCACTATACCATATTTAGCACGTACTTTATGTGATGAAAATAGCATCAGAAGTGAACTATCTAACCTTCTTAGCACCACTAAATAAACCATTTCCTTCACTTTTAAAGCATCATACTTTATTGTTATTGTATTTCTTATATTTAAAATCCTCTGAATTTTTTCGTTTTGTTTATTTCTTTTCATAAGTGTGGTCATAATATTAAACTGTATTGTGACTGTTAACTCTGTATTTCCCCTCACTATACCATATTAACAGAACATTAGATCCAATAATCTATAACATGCTAAAGTTTCCAAACTGAATCGACAATACCGTTTGAAACAAACTCACTGTTATTATTATTATTATTAAGCTGAGTGGACTTGTAGATGGTAGCAGCAAAAGCACTTTTTTATTTATTATTTAGATCTGTACAAACCTTATTATTCATTTTGTTGAGGGTCCAGACTAATTTTTAATTCTCGAGCTGTCAAAAAATGCATGTTTCTGTCCTACAGATCGGAGCGTTTCACATGTGTGACCATTACCATATCTGCTGATCAGCATGCGCCACCCTCCCTCGTTTTTCGATGATAAGCTCTGAAATGTTTTTGGAAATAAATGTAGTTGTAACGGTGCATTGCTTTGAGAACGTCCCAGTCATACAGTATGCTGCACATTAATAGCTTTCATGACAAGTGCCTCCCATTAGGACATCAGATACATCGATACCTGAGGACATTCTTAGCAGTTTCACCTTTATACATGCATACATATATACAAGTATTTGTTACAAACGCCTAGGAAATTGCGTTTACTTTAAGAAGTATAAAGTATAGAAGTAGCTAGTATTACAGGTACCAAGTTATAGTCTATTTAGCAGAGTGAAATGTGTAGTGGAACAATTAGTGATAAAATTATTTATAATGATCCTGAAGGAAACAGCCGGTTAACAGAGCTAGTTATGCTAAATTTCCATGACCGATTTTCATACGGTACGCATTAGACATTACAAAGTAACCCTTCAACTTATATAATGTTAAACATACTGCGAAATGTTATGAAAATTATACGTTTTAGAAAAGTATATGAGAAAAGGTAGTTGTTGACTGAGTAAAGTCATTTCGACACAACAAATTGCATTGTATTATTAACTGTATATACATATGTAAAATATTAAAAGGTGTGGTTGCTAATATAATTATTTCCAGAGTTACTTATACCACCACAACTTAGTGAACATTACAGAGAATAGAAATCAGTCAATTAGTTAAACGTTCGCCGTGTAAGTAAGAGAGTCGAGTTATACGTATGTGACTATACTGTAGACTGGACTGGCTTTTAATTTCTCTTCTACCAACAGTTTTGGTCTTTTAGATGAGCTAGGGCGGATATGTTAATGTGTCTTTCTAGGCTTCGTTTGAACCCATCAGGGTTTTCACAACATCTAATTTCAGATGGTAGTTGGTTCCAAAGAGTGCAATATTTAATGGTGAAAACGTTTGCCCTAATGGAGTCTCTGTGGGTAGCCACCTTGAAAAGGTAGTCGTGGTTTCGCAGCTGATATGATTTGATATTTTCCCACGTTATGGATGAGTTACTATAACAATGTTTCCTAATGACTTTGAAGAGTAGAAATAAGTTGCAATTCACTCTCCTCAACCACAGAGGCTTTAATTTCAGACACCTGTCAACATATTCCACTTGTTAATCAAACCCTATTATGCGTTTCGTTAGGAATCTCTGAACACTTTCGACTTTTTTTCGGTCTGCAGACCTTAGGTTACTAAATAGGAGAGCACAATATTCAAATTTGGAGCGGATACATGTCTTATATATAGCTGATCCTGCTTCTTGAGTGTAGAAGTTGCGCAGTACAAAGCCAATAAGTCGTTTATAGTCAGGTAGAACCTTATTTGCATGATCGGAAAAGGTTAAATCTGAGTATGATATGCCGAGATCTGTGATTGTGTTCAGTTTATAACTTATGTGGGTTAAAAGTCAGTTGCCACTTTTCGCTCCAATCACCTAGGTTGGCTCCTGCTGTCGACGCTCATATCATCGTACCCGTAATCATATATTATCTTGAGGTCATCTGCAAAGAGGTATGGCTTGCCATACTTGATCACAGAAACTATGTCATTTATGAATAAGAAGAATAGAATAGGGCTAAGAACGCCACCCTGTATTACACCATTAATTATCGGCTTTGATGAAGACAGCTGGTGGTTGATTTTGACTAACTGCTCTCTTTCTGTGAGAAAAGAATTTATCCATTTGAGAAGTTTTCCAGTCATTCCCTAGGATTGGAGTTTTGTTAGGAGTCTGATATGTGGGACTTCATCGAGGGCCTTGCTAACGTCGAGAAATAATGTTGTTACGGAACGCCCATTATCAATGTATTGTGTAATGTAGTCAAAATAATCTAAGTGGCAAGTAATGCACGACTTTCTACTTAAGAAACCGTATTGGGATGGAGATAGTAATTCGTTTGACAGCAAGTACTGAATGATTCGGGTCTTAACCATTTTTTCCATTACATGTGAAACTAAAGACGTGATGTTGATGGGGCGGTAGTTGTTGATATCAGCTATAGGCCCATATTTATGGATGGGTACAATATAAGACTTCTTCCAGCAGGTAGGGTACATCCCATCGCTTAGTGAAATCGAGTATAACTTGAGTAGGAGTAAATTCATGTCATTACCACCGTATTTCAGCAGAATGGAAGATATAACGTCTGGACCAATAGTGTTACTAAGCTTAAGATTTGCGACAGCTTTATCGATCTCGTATGTGGTGAAAAGCATATCACTTAAATATTCGTCTGTTTTACGTGGGAAATCCACGATCTCATTGTTCTCTAAGGTGTATAATCTGGCGAAGTGCTTGCTAAACAGTTCACATATCACCTCAGGATTTTTGTAAGCAATCCCGTCTAAGTATAATATTTTAGGATAAGCTGTTTTGGAGTTCGTCAACCTACTTTTGAAAAGTTTGGCTATTTCTCCTGAGTTATGCGGTACCTGAATGGCTCGCATTTCTTTGTTTCTGAGGCCTATATTTCTCAACTCTTCAATTCTATTGAGAAGGGACCTAATAGCAATTAGTGATGACAAGTCATGATATCTGTAGTACTTTCTTGAGTGCTTTCGTAGACTTCTCCTAAACGATGTCGGAATATAATCACTTTGGTGGAATCTGAAGCTAAGAATCTTCTCAGGTGCAATGACGTCATGAATTTAGTTAATATTGTGATAAACGTTGTTAAGAATTGCCTCTAAGAACTCGTTTGAAAAGTACGAGTCCCTATGAGAGCATCTAATTAGGTGATGATATAAGTCTCAGCCAGCATGTGTGTACAATCTCATAGGTGTCTGGCCAGCTTCATTTCTGTGTTTTGTTTGAGGAAGGATGTTAAAAGAACACACTACTATTTTATGGTCACTACCTGGAGATTCATGTCCCACATGTACTGTGGATGTTGTTATGTTGTTCGTGAAAATAAGGTCTAGGATATTTGCGGATCTAGTGGGTGAATTTATGTGTTGTGTCCAACCTCCTGTGGCGATGGAATTCAGGAGATTATCACACCTTTGTGGTCCTCGGAGTGAAGACCATGATACTGTAGTGTACATTGTACCTTTGAACTTTTGTTTGAATGAACTCAGCCTGACCTTTAACCCAACTTCCAATTTGCATTCCTGAACCTCCTGTACGGTTTCGGTTTCGCTCTCTCGCTGTACTTTCATCCAGTACACTCTCCGAGCTGACCACCGTCTCACCTGCAGATAAGTGTGTACCTCTTATTTCTTATCAAATTCTATATCTCTTTTGTGTAAATACAATTCTGTTCCAGTCACACTTGCCGTCTCAGGTCCTTTAACTTTGATTCCGTTCGTTAGTACTTGCACGTTAGGCGGAGTACGATTAAGGCCATAAGCGGTGAAGAAGTTTTGTAAGAGTGGTTATTTTTAGGTCGAAGTTAAATCCAAGCCTAACTCTTACAAGTGGTGAGCCCAAATTTTCACTGTTTGCCTACTTAGTAGCCTAGCGTGTAAATAGTCCATTTTCATATTGGCAATTTGTTTTTCACACAGAGTTATAAAATTTTACTTGCCTTATTTTTACTCATTTTTTTTGTTATCATATTTGTTGTTATCATTCTATTTATATATCGTCTTGTTCGCAGGATGGCCGTAACCGCTTGTCCCACTCAGACGAAGGACTCCTCTACCGAAGGGTCATCAAAATTAGATGTGGTGGCCTACATAGCTAAGCTTTATGAAGAGATAGATAAGTTAAGACAGGAGATGACACCTAGAGGTCGTTCGAATAGCCGCATCAGCTCGACTCGTGGTAGATGTTCTCCACGAGCTGGCAGCAGACGTTGTAGGTCTCAAAATTCCCAACCTGGAGTGTGCTGGTGTCACCGGCGTTATGATGACAAGGCCCAAAAGTGTACTCGCCCGTGCACCTTCGATGTCCAGCAATCGGGAAACCTGTAAGCCAACACGTATTGGCGACTAACGTCGCTGGCGAACCACTTCCATGTCGCCTCTTCTATGTTACCGACCGTACCACTGGGACACGCTTCCTAGTTGACACTGGGGCGGAAGTTAGCGTGATTCCACCAACATCTGAAGAGCGCGAGCGGCCACTTTCCTTACAGCTTCGCGCCGCAAATGGTTCGCCAATCACAACGTACGGTAAAAGGTTCCTGGACCTTAACATAGGCCTACGTAGGTCATTTCGCTGGGTTTTTTTTGTTGTGGCAGATATAACTACCGGTATTATTGGCATGGATCTCATGCAACACTATCAGCTACTGGTTGATACTGGCAAACACAAACTGATCGATTCAGCTACAAACCTTCCGATCTCCGGTGTTGTGACGCACACACCTGCATGAAGCCCAGTATATTCAACCCCTGCCTCTAACGGCCCTTACGCTGAAGTTCTCCAGTCCTTTGCCAATCTGTTCAAACCGGTTTCTAAATTTCCTTGTGTGACTTCTACTGTCACTCATCATATCGTGACCACTGGTCCACCAGTCTTCGCAAAGCCACGGTGATTGTCCCCAGAAAAACTACAAGCCGTGAAGGCTGAATTCGAACATATGTTAGACATGGGGATTATCCATCCATCCAGCAGCCCGTGGTCTTCCCCTTTACATGTGGTGCCAAAGAATAACGGGATAGATTGGAGGCCTTGTGGTGACTACCGCAGGCTTAACGCACAGACCGTGCCAGATCGCTACCCCGTACCACATATACATGACCTTACGTCGTCACTAAAGGGTGCCACGGTATTCAGCAAACTGGACTTAACCAGAGCCTATCATCAGATTCCAGTTCATCCAGACGATATTCCTAAAACGGCAGTGATCACCCCTTTTGGTCTTTTCGAATTCCTTCGAATGCCGTTTGGTCTCCGCAATGCCCCACAAACATTCCAGCGATTTATTCACGATGTTTTGCGCGGATTGGATTGCGCATATGCTTATTTCGACGATATTCTCGTGGCTAGCCCAGATGAAGCTACCCACCGTACGCATTTACAGATGGTATTTGAGCGGTTAACAACCCATGGTTTGACACTTAACTTGTCTAAATGCCAGATTGGCGTCCATTCATTGACCCTCCTGGGACATGTCATTAATGAACAGGGAATTCGCCCGCTACCTGAGAAGGTGCAGGCAATATGCGACTTCCCGGAACCTACGTCAATAAAATCTTTGCGCACATTTCTAGGCATGGTGGGTTATTACCGATGGTTTGTTCCTCAATGTGCACATATTTTACAGGCACCCACAGACCTACTAAAGAGTAAGAGCAAAGCGTTCAGCATGACACCAGAGGCTCGAGAAGCCTTCCAGAATATTAAGCCGGCAATTGCAGACGCCACCATGCTAGTCCACCTAGACGTCCATCTTCCGCTTAGCATCTCAGTTGATGCATTCAACACAGCTGTCAATGGAAGTGAACACTGAACGTTTGTTTTATTGGAACTGGCAACCATTGGCGGGCAATTGAAGGCGCGAATGGAACGATCGCTTGCAAGTTGAAGGAAGACTGGATTTCAATACGAATAAAAGTACTTTATAACTTCATTTGTACTTAACATTTGTTTGCAGACTTTGTAGTTTTCTTCAATTTAATTGCCAAACGATATAATTTCGTTCGAGGAATATTGGTGTTTTGGATTTAAAGTTGAAGGAAATACATAGTGTTTATCGGTTGAATCGCTTAAGTCTTCATTACAATAGGAACTTAGGGCTAAGTTCCTTGACAGTTTTTATTCGTTTGTTCGCCTTCGGGAACAGTTATTATTCTTCTGTTCAACTTCTGGATTGTTATCTGGGGCAGTTTTATTCGTCTCTACGTCATTGTGGGCGCCTTCTGGAAATCATTTGAGTGTACTTACTAGATCTGCAGCCAGCTTCTCTTTGGACAAGGATTATCAACGCAATTGGATTCTTTGGTGAAGTTGGATAATGCCTGGGTCAAGAAAGGGACATGGCACAATGGAAGCAGACAAAAAAGTAAGTAACGATGAGTTGCCTGTTAATTGTAATGATATGTATGATGCTCAGCATGTTAAGTTTGATGTTCACGCTTCACCGTTAAGTGACAGTAAGGGTTTAAGATTGCCTAAGTTTGAACCGCGATACTTCGATGGAAACCCAGCCGACTACCCACAGTTCATCAAAGAGTTTGAGATCATGCTGAGTGGTTTTGCATTAAATGATGAAATGAAGTTAATGTATTTGTTGAGATATTGCACTGGTGTAGCTGCAAGAGCCATACAGTGCTGTAAGTTTATGCCCCCGAACGAAGGATATGCTGAGGCAAGGAAGATACTACGTCAAAGGTTTGGAAAACCATTTATGATATCCCGTAGTATTTTCGAGACAGTGAAAGGTAACGGATCCCAGTTAAATGATAATGTAGAGGAACTTGCAGAGTTCTTGGATAATTCGATGGTATATAGAAATACACTCATGTCTTTTAACTGCGTAGATGAATTGAACTCAAGTTCCGTGCTTGAAACTGTTGCCAAGAGATTACCTGTTCGTCTACAAAGGAAGTTCATAAAGGTTTGTTCACGTCTAGAGGAGTAGGGTTTAGAGCCCGGGTTTGATGACATTGTGAGCCTGGTGAAAGACAGTGTCAACCAAGCTTTGAGCAGGTTTGCTAGTATACTGCATCCTACCCCTGGAATAGAGAAATCAGAGAGCAAAATGCAATCATTTATGACGAAGGGGTCTCAGCGTAGTGGATATCGAGAAAGCTGTATGGTTTCTAGTAAACCTAATGATTGTGACAGCCTCAGTGGGACGTCCCCAACGGATAAGTTACAAGCTGCAAGGCAAACACGGTTGTGCTTCGTTCGTTTGCAAGAAGTGCATACAAAGGCGAACTGTGAAGCAACGAACAAGTTTAGTGGCAAACTAAATGTGAAGTCAGCGTCATCGTGTTCTGACTCCGAATCGTGTATCGATAATGGTGCGGTGAAGAAGCCTGTAGCCGTAACTGGTAGTCCATTGTTGAAAAGAGTGGCTCAGACGACACCGCAGTTTGTGCATAAGAAGAAGGTTACAGTTTCAGTGTCCAGTTCTAACTCCACAAGTTTACTAGGTATTACTAGTCAGAGTAAAGGGATAAAACCTCTATGGATTCATGAGGAAGTACCTAAGTCACCTGCGGCTGTTATTAAAGAGGTTGAAAATGATAAAGTCAACCATACAAACGGCGGTAAAGTGCGTATTTGTGACAATGGTCACGATAGTTCACATTTGTCTGTGGCTGATCATGACGAGATTAGCGGAATGCCTACTACTACTGAGATGAACGAAGGTTCTGTACAACTTGAAAGTGAAGTAGAATTAAAGGCAGATGCGGTTGCTGCAGATATGAATAATCGTGAGACCGTCAGGGTAAATGATCCGAGTGTAGCCCAACCATCGACAGATGTTAAAGCTGAACTGGAACCAATAATAAAAGATAGCAGTGGTGGTAATCCTGTGGTTAGACAACCTCCTAAAGGTCTAACAACAACAGCTTCTGATACACCGCTAAGTTCTTCAACTAGTGTCAGCCAGTCGTCGTTGGTGTCGTCGTATGCAGTAAAAGAGTCGTCCATGAACCCACGTGTCTTATGCAGTGATTATGCTAGTGTCGGTCCGTTCGAAGGGACGATAGTCAATGGCCAGTTTAGTGATGATAAATCAACTGTGTACAAGAGGATAATTGTGAGACTGACTTGCACGAATAAAGGTATTTCAGGTTTCAAGCTACTATTTGAATGTTATTATCTTTGGTGCAAATTACTCTGTACCTTCGCTTGGTTGGTCAGATACGTCGTATGTTTGTTAGTCATCTACCTTCCACGATACAATGTCATGGGCGTGTTACCATTCAGAGTCGAGGATATAGATGATGGAAGGAGGTCAGCAAATGAACTCAACGACGATTTTCCAACTTAAGGGTGTAAACCTGAGAAGGGTTGTAGGCGTACTGCTGTAAGTCCTACAATTCTTCAAGGGTAGTACGTCGAAGAGCAGTCCATCGTACTTGGTGTATTATTTTGTACATATGTTCATGTTGTATATAATCAATTGCTATCATCCCTCTTCTATCTGTTGGTTAATTTTGTTTGTGTCCGGACGTCTTCCACTTGGATCGTCAACCTGAGAAGAAATGTAGGCGTACTGCTGTAAGTCCTACGGTTCTTCAAGGGTAGCTCGTCAAGGCAGAATCCGCAATATTTGATGTATTGATTGTACATATGTTTGTGTTGAGTAATTGAGTGGGTTCCGATTCATCTGATTGTTGATTAATTTCATAGTTGTCGCATTGTGTGGATCATCTTGTAATGTTTTTGTAAGTACTTCTGAATTCGCTTCTAAACTTGTGAACGAATCGAGTAGAGTTACAGTCAGCGTACGCGATTGGATACGCCGGGGAGAGGATTGGGCTAGAGTGGAATGAAGCAATCGATACTTTGTGAACGAGATCAGTGGTGATATTGTCGTCAGACAGCGTAGACCCCATGCGCCGGGGAGAGCGTGTCGGTGTGATGTGGTATGTTTGCTGTGTGTTGGGCTTTTTTGTCTTGCTTTTCCAATTTTAGCCTAGTCCCGATTGGCCCAGGTTCCCGCATTGGCAGTTCAGTTCAAGGTTACCGCCGTTGTGGAAAAAAGGGATGGACCCTTTTTTGCAGGGGAGTGTCAATGGAAGTGAACACTGAACGTTTGTTTTATCGGAACTGGCAACCATTGGCGGGCAATTGAAGGCGCGAATGGAACGATCGCTTGCAAGTTGAAGGAAGACTGGATTTCAATACGAATAAAAGTACTTTATAACTTCATTTGTACTTAACATTTGTTTGCAGACTTTGTAGTTTTCTTCAATTTAATTGCCAAACGATATAATTTCGTTCGAGGAATATTGGTGTTTTGGATTTAAAGTTGAAGGAAATACATAGTGTTTATCGGTTGAATCGCTTAAGTCTTCATTACAATAGGAACTTAGGGCTAAGTTCCTTGACAACAGCCATTGGAGCTGTTCTACAGCAACTGGTACATACTTCATGGATACCAGTTGCCTTTTTCTCTCGGAAGTTGTCCGCCGCTGAAGCGAGGTATAGCACCTTTGGCAGAGAACTCCTCGCCATATACGCGGCTATGAAACATTTTCGCCACTTTGTCGAAGGTCGGAAATTCACAGTATTTACCGATCACAAGCCGCTGACGTATGCCCTCCACACTACTACAGATAGATATTCTCCACGCGAATTGCGTCACTTGGACTACATCTCACAATTCACTTCGGATATTCGACATATTTCGGGGGTTGACAATGCTGTGGCGGACGCCTTGTCTAGGATATGTACCATGTCGGCGCCACCAACCATTGACCTGAAACAAATGGCGCAACGTCAGCTTACAGAGTTAGATCTTGATAAGCTGTCGTCAAATACCTCCTTACATATCAAGCGTATACCGCTCGTTAATAGCGAGGGTACCATCCTCTGCGATCTGTCCACCGGTACCCCGAGACCCATCGTTCCACCTTCATTGCGCCGTACGGTATTCGATAGCCTCCACAACCTTTCCCACCCAGGTATCCGGGCAACGGACAAACTAGTGTCAGCTAGATTTGTCTGGCCTGATATCAATCGCGACGTGCGTATCTGGGCACGTGCCTGTGTGCCGTGTCAACGAGCTAAAGTCCACAAGCACAACATCACTCCAGTGGGTTCCTTCTTCACACCCGATGCTCGCTTTAGCCGCGTACATCTAGATATAGTGGGTCCTCTACCACCATCAAATGGCCACTGTTACTTGTTGACATGTGTCGACCGGTTCACTCGTTGGCCAGAAGCTATTCCCATCGCTGACACGACCGCGGAAACCATTCACCGTGTGTTCATGAAACGCTGGGTAGCTCAGTTCGGATGCCCATCTTCGGTGACTACAGACCGTGGACAACAGTTTGAATCAACCCACTTCAAGAAGCTCTTAGAGCTGCTGGGGTGTAAACGCATCCGAACAACCGCGTACCATCCAGCAGCAAATGGACTTGTAGAACGTTTTCACCGCCAACTGAAAGCTTCGTTAATGGCTACCGAGAATACTAAGTGGACCGAGTCCCTTCCCCTAGTGCTACTTAGCATCCGTTCCACGCTCAAAGCAGATTTACAGTACACCTCCGCAGAGTTGGTGTTTGGTACCACCCTACGTCTACCGGGTGAAATTATCTCACCTGAAAGTGGCGAGACAAGTGCTACGGATGTACATTGTTATGCTCAGAACCTCAAGCGCCTTATGCAGCGCCTGCAACCAACTCCCACACGCACACAAAACAAGAGAGCGCAAGTAGATGCTAGACTCGATGACTGTACCCACGTTTTTGTGCGTTGCGACGCCGTTCGTAGACCGTTACAACCTCCTTATGATGGACCATTCAAGGTCGTTAATAGGTTAGAGAAATTTGTTGTTATTGATCGACTTGGCTGTCAGGACGCCGTAAGTGTCGACAGACTTAAAGCGGCCTACAGTGAAGAATTTGTACCCCTCACGCCTACACAACCAGCAACTACGCCCGCACCCACACCCCAGCCAAGTTCGATTGTCGAAAATCCTACTACACCTAGCAGTTCTCCGGATGAGACAAGTAAAGCACCGGTTACACGCTCTGGTCAGCGTGTACACTGGCCTAAGCGATACTGTGAATTTGCTAACTAAACGCTTTTAATTACAAGAGTAACTCATACCTTCATGTCTTTTCTCAGGTTACATTCATTTTTCATGATATTTACTCTTTTGGGTTTCGTTTGTGGGCAGTAGCCACTTTTTCATTTACTAATCCTGTTAGATTTCTTTCTCGTTACAGTGTTCTAACATTTTATTTTTGGCGTTGCACTCGAACCGCTAGCTAGACCAGTCCACTCCATTGTCGTATGGTGGCTCCCAACACTTGTGGAATTACAAACCAAACGAACAAAAATATAGACCAGATAAAAAAATAATAAAATGAAGAAAAAAGTATAATAAAATGTAAAAGCAAAACTTTCACTGTATAGTTAAACGGACCGTCAAATATTTTTGCATATAAATACGTCACTTCTATGCTGTACATTTTAATCCGCTCAATCTATTTTCACAGATTTTACTATTTTCATTCGGGTTATGCCATGATGAAACTTATAAATTTTGTGACCCATACTTTTAACTACTTTGCATCACTTTATTTATACAGCTCGCTACATTTTTTTAACAAATGGTGATTGTACCTATTCATAGCTATTGGTTATACACACACTTCTCTGTACCTTGCATAAGTTTTCACAGCGCTAGCAATTTCCCTTGTTTTATTTCAATTTGGCGTACCACTCCCATGCTACGCTAGTTCCCTTGCATTTATTCCGCTTCAGTTTTTGTTAACACCTTATGCTGATTTTTAAATCTTAACCTCTTCTTCTATTCTTTTCTGTTGCTTTTACTTTATTCCCCCTAATACACTGGTATATTGATTGCCTTTGGTATTACTTCTAGTTTTGGTTGACGAGGAAAGATGGAGCATTAGTCTAAGATGAAACTTAGACATAATGAGTCACCTTCCCGTTATAACAACCTGGGTAACGGAGGTAAACCATCAGACCTCCACATAATCCAGCCCGTAATAGTATGCCGTAAAAAAAACTAAATAAACAGGTATTTAAAAAAATGTAAGTAAAAATAAACGATGTTAAAAAACAGACAACTCAGAAGCTCGAAATCGCACCAAGGCACCAGCGTTATTCCTTCTTATATTCCATCTTACGCCACTGATCATGTACATAGTGCCTATAAATTGCCTTTATTATTTTTTTCTTTCATTCTTTCCTTTCTCAACATATATATTTTTTTTAAAAAGAAAAACAACTATTTTATTACTATATTCACACTTTCTTGTTCATTCACTGTTATTGTACACCACCTTGCTACTTTTATATATCGAAGCTTGCTGTTATCCCACCAACCTTCTAAGGGAGGATAACCTGTAGTGTACATTGTACCTTTGAACTTTTGTTTGAATGAACTCAGCCTGACCTTTAACCGAACTTCCAATTTGAATTCCTGAACCTCCTGTACGGTTTCAGTTTCGCTCTCTCGCTGTACTTTCATCCAGTACACTCTCCGAGCTGACCACCGTCTCACCTGCAGATAAGTGTGTACCTCTTATTTCTTATCAAATTCTATATCTCTTTTGTGTAAATACAATTCTGTTCCAGTCACACTTGCCGTCTCAGGTCCTTTAACCTTGATTCCGTTCGTTAGTACTTGCACGTTAGGCGGAGTACGATTAAGGCCATAAGCGGTGAAGAAGTTTTGTAAGAGTGGTTATTTTTAGGTCGAAGTTAAATCCAAGCCTAACTATTACAATACTGTGGCGGCCGAAAAATATATCAAATAATACGTTCACCGAAAAATAAGGAATCCAGTGAAAATCGTGGTTGTTATGTGAGATTGAAAAGGACACAACCTTGGACCGCGCGCAACAGACGAATCTACTCTTCTCTCTCCAACTACTCACGTATCAAATCTACTGATCAACTCTGCCTCGTACCGATCGACAACACCACATCAGGTTACTTTGATCCAATCTGTCTTTCTCAACGCAAGTGCTCTCCGGCGATCAGCATCTCTAATGTGTAGTTGAGGATTTGCATACTTAAGGAAAGGAAAATTTCATCCCTATTATTTTGTACGTCTATATTTTGAGTATTTTGTGACTATTATAGTTTTTTCAAATAACTCCAGCTTTTTGTCAATATTAACTTTAGTGAACTGAATACCTTATATATACATATATGTTAGTATTTGTTCTGTCCTTTTTAATTGCGCGTATAAACATACTTAGTCGTTAGGTCCACTACAATACTTCTGGCATGTTGAAATCACCTCCGATAATTTTATAACTGAAGTGAAGGTTGGCTGTAACATTAAAAATGTTGCTGAACATATTATCATATTCCCTGTTGGATGAAGGGGGTCGGTACACACAACCCACAAGTATAGGTTTACTTCTGACAACTTTTATTTCGACCCAGATCGAGTCATTGAGTTGTGACAGAATCGGGTTACTGAACTGGGCTGCACACATGGAATGTTCACAGTAAATTAGTGTTCCACCCCCACGACCTTTCTGTCTGTCCCCTCGAAATAGGTTGTATCTATCAATCCTTAGTCTGTCATAGGAGATTTCACTTGTGCACCAGGCTTCAGTGATCATAATCAATGACGGTTTGCATATAGAAGCTAATGTACTCAGTGCTAAGTGTTTGTTTAGAACTGATCTAGTATTTACTAGGATAACAGATAAACACTGGCTATGTGGTATCAGTGAGCGGACAACATCTTGATAGCATAATCCGTATACTCCGTACAATTCGCGAACGTCAATACCGTCAGCCTCTAAACCGGCTTACGTATGAGGCGTTATCTACCACTGGTGTAAAGCTCAAGAGAGAAACAAACTCGCCTGGCAGTCGTAGTGTCGTGCCACATACTAGCTCAGTGGTAGTACAACCAGCATCTGTTTCTAAAGCGTTTCGTATCCCTAGGAGAACTAACGGAATTGATTCAGTCCAATATGCATTGTGTGCAGCTGATAACCCAGCCTTTGACTGTCTGTGTAGGAGTTCTACCATACCATTAGCTTGTGGGTGGTAGGCTATTGCTCGAAAACGCATGCAACCAAGGATTTTAGTCAAAGCGAAGAATAAACCGCTTTCGAATTGCTGCCCGCGATCAGTTGTTATGGAAGATGGGCATCCAAAGTTTGTGATCCATCTGTCTACAAAGACGCGTGCGACTGTTTCAGCAGATATATCCTTGATGGGTACTGCTTCAGGCCATCGTGTGAAATGGTCGATGCAGGTTAACATACAGGTATATCCATGAGATTCTGGGAAGGGGCGAGAAAATGTATATGGACGTGTTCGAAACGGGCATCAGGGTTAAGGAACGTACCAAGAGGGCTTTTGGTGTGTCCCACTACCCTGCACTTTTGACAAGCTAAGCACGTGTGTGCCCATTCCCTTACTTCCTTATTAATACCAAGCCAACAAAACCGACTAGTTACGAGCTTGATGGTAGTTCGAATACCTGGGTGAGATAAGCCATGCAACGTATTGAAGACGTTACGGCGATAACCTTTAGACACGATGGGGTGAGGAGTACTAGTGGAAATGTCGCAGAGAATAGTATCTTTTCCCATACCTAAGGCTTCCTCAGCTAATCGCAGTGTTGTTTTCGACAACTCATGTTGAAGCTCGGTATCTTCTCTTTAAAGACGAGCCAATTTCACAAGGTCTGTGCCATCTATTTGGATGAGATAACAAATGTACGACAAGGCATCTGCCACAGTGTTGTTCACTCCGGATATATGGCAAATATCTGATGTAAACTGTGAAACGTAGTCCAGTTGTCGTGAATGTCTAGGTGAATACTAATCTGAAGTTGAGTTCAGAGAGTACGTCAGAGGTTTGTGATCAGTGAAAATTACGAATTCACGGCCCTCCACTTATTGTCGAAAATGACGTACAGCACAGTACATAGCTAAAAGTTCTCTTCCGAATGTGCTGTACTTGGTTTCTGCTAATTGTAGGCGCCTCCAAAATAGACGAGTAGTTGCCACTCTCTGTTGACTAGTTGTTGCAGAACTGCGCCGTTTGCAGTGTCTGATGCATCAACCGAGATACTTAACGATGCTGTTGGATCCTGATACATTAGAAGTGTGGCATCCGGAATAGCTTACTGAACTTGAGTGAAAGCATTTCGAGCAGACGCGTCAAGTTCGATAACTTGTTATTTCCTCGAAGAAGGTCTGTCAATGGCTGAATCAGGGAGGCGCAGTTAGGAATAAACCGTCAGTAATAACTTACCAAGCCATTAAAAGTGTGAAGACTTTTCACTGTTTGTGGCTCTGGAAAGTTCCGTATCGCCTCAACTTTAGTGGCCAGTGGGCGAATGCCCCGGCAGTCAATAGTGTGGCCCAGAAAATCGAGGGAGTCAATGCCTATCTGACAATTTTGAATATTGATGGTAACACCATGTTGGCGTAATTTTTCAAATGCCATGTCCAAGTGTTTAAGGTGAGTTTCCTTCTCTCGACTGGCAATGAGGCAGTCGTCTAAGTATGCGTATACAATGTCGAAACCGCGAAATACTTTGTCGATGAAGCGTTGGAATGTTTGTGCTGCATTCCGGAGGCCGAATGGCATACGTAGAAATTCAAAAAGTCGGAAAGGCGTAATGATAGCCGTTTCCGGATTATCTTCCGTTGCCATTGGGATTTCGTTATACACTTTAACCATGTCTATTTTCGAGAATATATTTGCGCCAGATAATGTTGCCATCAATTTGTGTATGTGAGGCAATGGATAGCAATCAGGGTTTGTTTTGGCGTTCACTCGCCGGTAATCACCAGTGGGTCGCCAATCGTTGTTATCCTTTTTCGGTACCATATGCAATGGGGATGCCCATGGGCTATTCGATGGCCGAATGATGTCAAGGGTGAGCATATGGTCGAACTGATTTCTAGTAATTCTCAGTTTGTCAGGAGCCAGTCGTCGTGCTTTAGATGTCACGGGTTGTCCTGAGGTTATGATGTGGTGCATAACATTGCTGGTTATGCACGGGAGATCGTTAGATGAACAATTAGGTTCCGAATATTTGTCAGCAATCGGTTGAAAAGTTGGGTCAAGGATTGCTTTTGTCTTAACGAGTGACAAGTTGGGGCCTATGTAGGTGATGCCTTTGAAGGACAGACTAGTAGTATCGCCAATCAGTCGTTTTCGGTGGACGTCTACGAGTAAATCATGATGATTAAGTAGGTCCGTGCTAATGATGGACATTGTGACGTCAGTGAGAAGGAAAATCCACTGAATAGCTCTGCGTCAAGCTACGTTCAGATAGACGTATTTCCTACCAAAAGTTGCAATTAGTTTTTCATTTGCAGCCTGTCAGTTGAAGGTAGGCTCCTTCTGTCGATATGCTGCTTTAGCAGGAAGGACGCTGACTTCGGCGCCTGTGTCGACTAAATACCGAGTCTGGCTGATCACATCATGGATGTAAAGTAGGCGGCTAGTGCCACCGGCGACGGTTGCCGCTAACGCGTGCTGGCACTGGGATACGGTTCCTCAAAACTTCGCTGATCTATGAGATCGTTTGTCTCAAGGAGTGAGCTGCTTGAAGCCTCTCATAGGTGTTGCTTACCTATGGGTTAGATATTTTCACACCAAACGCGTTTCCTTAATTCCTGTAGTAGAGCGTGGATTACTGTAAGGAACTGTGAACGTCTGTCTGTGGCCCCAGGCAAATAAATGTGTGCGCGCAATAGACTCACCACTTATCGAACTCCCAGACTCCATGTGGTGTCATTTCACCGTAGGCCACACCAAGCACTTACTTGGTAGCATCTACCGATCATCCACCTGTGGGGTAGAGCACAATCAGCTACTACTCAACACTATCACAGGAATACGAGACTTGGGCTATGACCGTATCACCATAGCGGGAGGTTTCAATGCCCCATCACTGAACCTAGGCTCTGGGTATGCTAAGGGAAAATTCGGCCGAAATCTACTGCAAGCTATTCGGAACACGGGACTGACTGAGAACGTTGGAGACGACACTAGGTGGGGCCCTAGTGGAAAGTCATCAAAACTAGACTACATTCTAACTAGTGACCAACTACTCGTCAAAAAAAGGTCCAGGTCATGACTCCTCTAGGAAGTAGTGACCATGCAGTCAAAGGTTTCGACCTCGTTCTCCGTGACATTTGCAGTGGGTCGTTAAGCGACCACGTCTGTGTTATACCTGAAATGTGGAGGCTCTCGTCCGACGCAGACTGGCCCTTAGCATGGAGGAGCTATCTGTAGATGAACACTGGGAAGTCGTAAAAACGATTATCCATAGAGTAATCCCGGATACCGTCCCTTTAGTCACAACATAGCCCAAAGAATGTCATCATGGTTAAAGAGAGACACGCAACGTATTCTGCAAGCGAAGCAGAAGGCTTGGTTTACGTGGAGCGTATCTAGGAGTCCGATCGACCACGACGCATACCTGGAACTCCGTGACCGGTGCAACGCGAGAGTCAGGAGGGACAGGAGGTAATTCCAGGCTAACCTTGCTAAAATCTCCTAGCAAACCCCAAAGACTTACACCGATTCATATCAGGAAGAAAACCAACCAGGAATATACACATTAGTAGGCCCAAATGGTCAATATCTCACTAGTCTGGAGATGGCTGAAACATTCAGTTTAGCCTTCGCCAAACAGCTAAACAGCAATGTGACTACTACCGTTACGAATCCAAATGGTGGCACTACTATTTCACAGGAGGAATACCAAGTAGCTGCTCCCCAAATAAACTCGGCAATAGTACTAGGGAAGCTACAGTGACTAACCGCTGGGAAGTCCCCAGGTTGTGACGACATCAGGCCATCTGTTCTGAAACAGTGCGCCGAAGCTCTCTGTGGGCCCTTATGCGACTTGTTCCAACACTCATTGGATTCCGGGAAACTGCCAAGGGAGTGGAAAAGAACCATCCTTTCTCCGATCTTCAAGGGTGGGGATAGGCGAAATGCCACTATTTATGGACCAGTGGCTCTACCCTCAGTGGTATCAAAGGTGCTTGAAAGTATTTTTGACGATCACATCAGGGTCTAATATGCTCCATGAAGCCCACACGGTTCCAGGAAAGGCGGATCCTGTGTAACACACCTACTATCAGCTTGGGACGATTGGACATTATGCAGGGATATGAATGTTCCGGTTCATGTGGGCTTCCTAGACTTTGAGCAGGCATTTGACACACTTCACCATGACCTTCTCCTACACAAAATAAGCCAGGCAGATATGGGTAAGCCACTTTTGTCATGGTTAAAGGACTATCTAAATGAAAGGCAATTTCGCACTAAGGTCAATCGAGTCCGATCATCTTGGCACAGCTCGTCATCAGGAGTGTCGCAGGGTTCTATCCTAGGGCTACTGATGTTTTTGATTTTTATCAACGATCTACCATGTAGTCTAAGCTGCCCGACCCTTCTATACGCTGGCGACATAAAGATATGGAGGGCGATAGTGTGTCCAGAGGACTCAGATTGGATGCAAGAAGATCTAAACATTCTGGAAGACTGGGCGGTGGTCAGTGGCATGACTTTCAACCTGAAAAAATGTAAAGTAGTGAAGTTACGCACCTGTAGACTGCAGAATGCAAGTTGCACCCTGTGCAATGAAAGCTTGTCCTGCTCAACGTCGGAACGCGTATTAGGTCTATTTCTAACCGAGAAAATGGACACAAGCGTGAATTACATGGGGAACGTAGCGAAGGCATATGAGGTCATACACTTTACACATAGACAGTTAGGTGCACTCACTCCTGAGCTCTTTCCAAGGTAGTACAAAACATAAGTCAGACCACAACTTGAAGTGCGTAATATTAATGCGCCATATGATGAAAGGCTGAAGAAATTAGGCCTATTCACACTTAGCCACTGTCGTCTTCGGAGTGATTTAATTACTGCCTGCAAAATAACAAATGACCAGAATCACCCAAACAAAGGTGTTCTGCCATTGAGTAGGTTTAGGCTCCCTCGTGTAAATCCCAGAGGGATAGCTCGTCAGAGGGCGAGGACCCGGGTGCGCTCCCACTTCTTTTACCTGCGGGTTTGCCGTCCCCAAAATTCCTTATCGGCAGATGTAGCTACGGCACCATCTGTGTACGCCTTTAAGCGAGGGCTGGACAACCATGCAGCGACACAAGGACTGCATCCAAATGGCCTATCCCCTTGAAATCCCATACACCATCCAGGGGTAGACAACTAAGTTCGTCGTTTTACTTCTTTACATTATCTCTCGTCTTACTCTCCTGACAACTTTAACTACATTTATTATTATTATCATCATTATCGATATATATATAATTCATATTATTCTTCAAATTTAATCAGCTTACTGTTGTTACGTTTTCTTATTCTTTTTCTGTCTGCTAGTCTGAATAACTTCACTAATTATGTCTATTATTATTATTATTATCTCTTTTCTATTGACGACGATACCGAAGGACCAACTGGTGAAAGGATCAACTCCATTCACAGTAGTAACAGTCTTAACACACCTCATTCTACAAACCACATATAATTAATCCCTGCACTACTCCTTTTGTAGTAAACCAAGGCTACAACAGTCGAGTGGCGGGACGCGCTACGCAGACGTTTACCGAAGATCAGAAACCTCTACCTCACAATCAATAGGTGAGCACAAAGAAATCAAATTGATTTATACTAGCACGTAAAAACGATATTGGATATTGGAACCCGTATTTGTAGGGGCAATGGATAGAGGCACACACAGGGCGCCGCTGTGTTATATCGAAGTTGTGTTTGGGTTGTTCTACGTTGTTTTCAGGTTTTTTTCAACTGAAATGCATTATCAATATCATATTTTAACGAGAAAACCTAGAAAAATGGTGGAAATTGGACGTTTTTAGGCAGTTTGACTGAGCACGTATTTTTCATCAAATTTCGTTGTTTCTTTGCATAAGGAATGTAAAAATTCTGTAAAAATTGTCGATTACGTTTATAAAAACAAGATAATTAGGTAAATGAAGTGTATTTTGCGAAATTTCGAAGTGGTACTTTGAATCTCTTAGTTCTGAAAATCTGGTTACAATCAGAAGAGTTTACAGCGATAAAGGAGTGTTAGTTGATTCATTCGGAACATAACACAGAAGACACAAAGTTTTACTAAGATGTCCTTTGCTTTTTAACAATTTTGTATTGTTAATTATTTGCTAACAGAAGTATCACTGTTGTTCGTTTTCAGGTTACAATTGTAATTTACGCGATGGTTCACTTGATTTGGAAGCTTTGATGAAGTGCAATTAAAGAATTTTCGTGTTAATGTTGGGATCGTTGTGATGTTATGAAATCGTTCATTAAAATAAATATTCCTAGAAAGTTTTCACGGTATTCTTGTACTACTACTTCGTTTTGCTTGTCGAAGGAATAGTGATATAGATATTTTTGGAATGCGTAATGATTTACTTCGAAAGAATGATAATTTGCGCAGTATAATAATACTAGGATGATTATCTTAAATAGGATATACCTATAATACGTTATTTTCGATGACCGTAGTTGTCCTACTATGCATATGTAGTGATCACATAACAAACATAAGCCCAACGTATAATTTTTCGGTAGCCCTGATGAAAGGTAGTCTTTCACGCAGTCGGATTTAGTAAAACTTAAGCTTTGCATGCACATAAGGACTAATAACGGTCTACGACTTTGACGCATTTCACACAAGTATTACTACGTTGCCTATCAATTTCGTTAACTGTGCAATGTCCTCGAAATGATAAATAATAGAGAGATACAAGTAGTCAACATAAATGCATATATTTACAAAATAACAACAGTCAAGCAGCACATTTTCACATTAAAAAGGGTTTATAACAATTCAGTGAAAAAATTACAGTTGTAGATTTTTTATGGCTACATCATAGTCAAATTGAAGTCTACTAATCGTTTTATCCACAATATTTGGATCAGTTTCCCTCACATGACAGTGACACGACCCGTCTTTACAGCTTCCAGCACCACCCGATCCTTCAGAAGAAACTGGTTATGATCTTTCCATGCAATTATCGAGATTGTATTCCTTCGACCACCTCCGGCCGCACTGAGAAATATCTAAGGATGTATACATATCAGGTGAATTAATCCTACCTTAGGGGAACAGTTCCTTATCTTAACCACAATGAATATGTGAACAAGGGAGGGAACAATAGTAGAATCGGTAAGATTAGTACATATATTCTATGACACATTTGAAGAATTATAGAACTTCCGATTTATCTTTCACAGTTTGTTTTCTGCAAAATGTAAATATTACACAACTGCTTCTTCTATCCGTCCAACCATCTGAAAAAAGACTATATCTTCAAACTTTATACCTCTTTGATTAAGTTACAGAATAATGTTCTTTTTGTTAATGCATCCAATGCATGTCACATCTGCAAAATTTTACATATGTTAACTTGTCCCATTCAGCTGAAAAATGTAATGTTTATGTGATTTTTATTATTATCATTTCAAAGCCCGCCTCAGTAACGTCTGCTACGTATTAGCCGCAGCGTTCACGCAAAGGGAAATCCACCAATCACAATATACATAAGTGACCTTGAAGTGCTCAGCCTCTCCATAAGGTCATGTGTGCCTTTATCCATTGCCGTATGTAGGCATAAAATAACCAAGCAATATTGAGGTAAGTACAACGTTTACAAGAGATGGAAAGCTGTTTTAGGAAAGTAAAGGTGCTAAAATGAATCACTGAAGTGTAATGAAATAGGTAAGTGCAATGTATCACAAATAGATACATTCATAAAGGAAATACAATGGGAGACTATAATCCCTAGGCTGACAAAGTTCATTTGCAATGTATAATGCTACCCATATAGGTCTTACTATCATGATGTCCACTTTCGGTTTTAATACAATTATCCACAAGATGGTTGTCATTATTTCATACCTTTTTGTGTATTGGGTGCACAACTCTACCCTACAGAGAACGGATGAGTTTGGGTATATGGTCACCCACTGAGAAATATATATTTCAAAAGTAGTAAATATATATCACATGAGTAAATACAAAGTAGAACAAACTCACCAGCTTTGTCTGCATGTTTACCAAAGATGAAGTTCGCGACAGAGTTCACCAGTTTAAAGGCTGAGGGTTTTGATGTTCATGGATAGTGTGATAATAATGACATAGTCTCACTTCATCTACGTGAGGGACCCCAGTTAACATGCATCATCTACATGATAAATAGTATATACATGGAGTAAGCATGTTTACAATTTTTCACTTACACAGGGCATATATACAAAAAAAAGTAATGGAATAACGTCAGGGAGCACGCTTCAAATAAGCAGAAACAATTTACATGATATAATCCAAGGCAATTTTAATGTTTGAATTTGTCGAGAACGCGCGCAGAAACTGGAGATTGCGTTATATATAGTTGACTGTAATGCATATTAAATACTGCACTTCAATGAAGAAACATCTAAAAAGCGAAAAATAGTCGTCCACCATATATGGTGGACTTGTGGTGTACATTGAACTTTTGTTTTAACTCACTCATCCAATTTTTGGCGCTACTCCACTTCGCCACTTCGGTTCGCGTGCTTCACTACGCTACTTGTACATTTTGGCACTTGTACGCTTTCTCCCTTGCTGCACTCTCCTACAAGCATACTCCTACGGGTACAGATAAGTGGTAAGCCTGTTTTATATTATTGAGTTCTAATCACATTCGTTATAAATATACGTTTGGTTACAGGCAAGTAGCGACTCCTTTTATTTTTTGTTTTTACTCATTCCTCAGCACTTGCAGGATAGGCAGAGTACTGATTAAGACCTAGACAAAAGAAGTTAGTCTTTTTGTAAGTGTGACAGTCAAACTCACCTGAGGATAAAATCGGGCACTTACAGACTATTGACAAGAGTATAAAAATCGCTTGTAAAACGTTAGTTAGTTTGCCGACAGGAGTGTTTTTAGCAATATCATCTGCAAAATGCTCATCACGGTAGTTAGTATGCAGTTAAACATGCAAAGAAGTAATGATGAACCAGCATTATTAGCGGCCGGTGAATTTCTTGATTGTTTTCGGTCAGGAACCAGAATGACTTCGAACTAATCCATGGAAATGATGAATAAAGCATGCCAAAGTAGTATAATACCATCGGATGAGTCAGTGAAATTCGAATTGCAACTGTCATCATATTTCAGATATCTAGATTAATTGGGGCTGTATAACCAGTGATTTGAATTTGTCAGCATGATCAACATATAGATGAATATCAAGATGTATACTACAGGTTTTGTGCCGCTTGGATTTAGTTAATTACGTTTCGTGCGGGGTTTGATCGTTATACGATTTTAATACATTCCGCTAAGTGTCGCTGTGATCACGGGAAGTATAATCACGCTTTCAATGCATTATTTCGTGGACTCCTATCACTATTGGGTATATACTCGATTTGGCGAAGGTAAAGTAGTTTGAGTTGTACCGATGGGAGTTGTGGATTTGTATAATTTCTCGTCACTCTGGATAAAATATCACTGCGTTCTTTTCAGAAAGTAGACCAGTTGGTGATGATATCTTTCCATGTGATATTGTGGTAAGTTCGTATTTCTGTTTTGTTACACTCTTTGTATCACGTAGACATTAAAAGGAAGACTTATTTGTTCGAAAGCTTTTGTCATGATGCTGCTGCTTTTTAATCTGAAATTATAAATGAGGGCAAAACAACAGATGTGGTCTCTAATTTCATGCATTTCTGAAGCTCTTACATGGGAATTGGAACTAGTATCGCTAGCAAATCCTTTTAATATGTCATTAAGTACATTTTCAGAGGAGGTCAATGTGCTTGCTAGCCCAATTTCCGGTGGTAGCTTGTTCCATATCCGAGCATATCCAATGAAGTAGAACTTTTACCTGGTGTCTGTTTTACATTGTTCTTTAACCACTGTACATTTAGTGTGTTTAAGGTTATATCAGATCTGAAAATCGAATGCCACTAGGCGAATATGCACTATGCGGTTTAGAAGCTTGAAGAAAAGTACCGAGTTTAGTCGCAGTCGTCCTAGCCATAGTAGTTTGAGTCCTAGGGTCTCACATCTAGTGGAGTAGTTTGTACCGTTATCGGTTCTGAGTACTTTTGGCGTCAAGTGCCTCTGTGCTCCTTCTACCTTTAGTTTGTTTTCTGTGTATACTACTAAGTATGAATGAGCAGTAATCTAGGAGTCGGCCCACACAAACCTTGTACAGTAGTATTCTGGATTCACTTTGTAAAAGTTCCTGAGTAGGAATCCAATAAATATGGGTGATTTCGATGCTTGTTTCGAGATATGCTTAGCAAATGATAGATTGTGTGAATATTTCAGTCCTAAGTCTAGTACAGATATGAGTCTGTGGGTTTTATGACCTTGAATTACTGGGTCAAGTTCTAAGCTGGAGCAACCTATGCAGATCGAGCCACACTTTTCGAAATTGAACTCGATTCTTCGGAGTCTTAATGCAGCCTAGAAGTGCGTAGTGGCACTGCCTTGCATCTTTTTAAATTGGAAGTCATACCATTGGTCACTACCCAGTCTTCCAGAAGCTTTAGGTCTGCCTGCAGCCTATCAGAGTATTCCGACAACCTTTTGGGTCACTCCTGCTTATCCAGTGGTGTGTAACAGAATTTTCCTTGAGGGTACTTCGAGCTAAGGATAATGATGAGGCATTGAAGTCTCAAGCTATAGAGATTTGGTCATAGCCTAAGTCTCTGTGAAGCTGCTGTCTGTCTATCCAGATTCAACATAGAACTTGGCACCGAAGTGCAGCAGTTCGAGTTGTCACGTTCCAAATAGCGCACAAAGGTGGACAAGAAAATGAGTGAAGAGAATCAGTAGAATTTAGATAAGTATAAGAGTGAAACAGAATGAATGAGTAATGGTGGTAGAAAGGAATATGAAAGATTACAGAGACTGAATACATCTGCGTAAGCCATTGACAACGATTTTGAGCCATGTCACCTATTGTCTCCAGCCATTGATTCTTAGAGTCCCAAGGGCGGGCCCCAACCCGGAAGTCTGCATCTCCCTATCAGACTCAGTTTAACTGTCTAGGATTTCATAGATTGATGAGGCCATGTTTTTGTTTGGCCACCACTTACTCTTTTCCAACCTGCACCTACCTATATCAGCTAGTAGTGCCCGTCCGTCGGGGGAGGCGATGGTTAGGCATGCGCAGCACGTCACCTAGCCATCTCAATCTATGTAACTTTATAGCCTTTTCGACTGATTTTCCGTCTTTGCCCAATGCTCTACGCCTCACGTCAACATTGCTCACCTTATTATGCCACCTAACGTGAGAAAGAGATCGTAGACATCTATGATCAAAAACAGTCAACCTTTTCGTGTCTTCAACTCGTATTGGCCATGTTTCAGAGCCAGCCATAGAGAAGGACGGAGCGAACTGCTGAGCAGTACACACACGTCCCTTGGTTGATAGTCGGATGTCACGCCTACGCCAGAGATGGTGCAAGTTAGCGAAAGCAGCTCGAGCTTTTTGGATCCGTGCTGAGATTTCGTCGCCAATCAGTCTGTTGATGCTGATACAACTTCCTAAATAGGTGAAGTGGTCAACATGTTATATCACTTCACTCCCTATCACTAAGCTAGGGGTAGACGTAGTCCAGTCCTGTAGCCGCATCTTACATTTTACAGGGGCGAATCGCATGCCAAACATACGAAGATTGCTGCTCAAGGTGTTCAGAAAACTCTGCTAGATTTTGTCAGCATCCTCCCCTAACAGGACTATGTCATCTGCATATTCTAAGTCCATAAGACTATTCTCTGGTAACAAGTCGATTCCTAAGTGGTTAAGTTCAATTAAGGATACTTCCATTAGCATATCTATGATGAAGTTAAACAGAAAAGGGGAAAGTGGACATCCTTGACGGACACCACTGGTTGTTATGGATTCAGATGACAACTCCCCATAAGCCCTTGCACGGCTACGTGAGTTTGAGTAGAGTGCCTTGATTAGTGCAATGTACTTTCTTGGCACTCCCTTCACAGTCAAAGGCCACTTTCAAGTCAAGAAATATGGCAATTGTTGGACGCCTAAAAGTGTGTCTATGTTCTAGGATCTGTTGGAGAGTGAAGATATGATCTATGCACCCTCTACCTGGTCTAAAGCCTGCTTGATTTTCCCTCGTTTGTTCCTCCCGAGTTCTGCTTAGTCTGTGCATGATTACTGAGCCTAGGATTTTAGAGACTACGTTCGTCATGCTGATTCCTCTATGATTATCACATGACGACTTGTCTCCCTCCTTGAATAGTGGTATAATAAGTGACTTACCCCAGTCTTATGGAACCGTCTCTGATTTCCAGACGTTATCTAGTACCTTAGTTAAATTGCATACTAGTACGTCACCCCCATATTCAAACACCTCCGGAATAATTCCATCGGGGCCTGCCGCTTTGCCTCGTTTCAGATTACAGATAGCTTTTCTGACCTCACTTACAGACGGCGGGCCAGTGTCTATGTCCCACTCAGGTGTGTGCTGGGTGGCGGGGAGGTTCACTGTGGCTGTAGGCAAGTTAAATTGTTTCTCAAAGTGTTCTTTCCAGCATTCAAGTCGTCTATCCTGAGAGCTTTCTAAGGAGCCATTTTTGTCAGAAATAGTCTCACTTATGGTTTGCCTTCTCCCACCCATTTCCCTGATGAGTCTAACGAGTTGCCTATCGCCGATGCTTTTTCCATCTCTTTCGCCTTTGTCACCCACCACTCTTCACGGTCCCTGCGGAGACTTTTCGTAAGTTTCCTTTTGTGCAGCTTTCGCTCCTCATTGAATTCGGAGCTCGCCGGAACATGTCTTCTAGGACTGGACTACTTGCCAATGCCTTTTCGTAATCTCCGCCTGCGCCCCCCACTGACTGCAGTTCGGGTGAAACGAAGGATGAGTTCTACCAAAAGCTGTCTAGTTTGCTGCGAAAGGCTAAACGATCAGATATAGTCGTTCTAGCTGGTGACTTTAATGCTCAATTAGGGATATTGTGACGTTATCTAGTAGGTCCATCGAGGCATCATGAAATGATAAAATTATTTAACGGCAAGTTATGCAGTAGTTACCAAGGCTTGTGCAATGATTTTAATAAAAAATGACAATGGCTTTATGACAAATAATAAGTCTTGACAGCAATAATGATAATAATAATAACGTTCATGTTCATAGTGACTATAATAGCAATAATAGGTTTTATTATGGCAACGAATTCATCATTAACTTAGATAGACAACTACAATCAATTAAATGTATCACTTAATCTTATGAAACAGGTGTTTACTTACTTTCACTGTATTCTCGCAATACTGATATGGTCAACTAGCTTATTCCAAATGAACTCAAGATTAATTCTGAAAGTGAGTGGAAACGCAGTTTATGCCAACTAAAAGCTTGTTGCCTACATGAAGTACACTCCTTTATTCTTGTTTAGAGGATGGCGTTTGATGGAATTTTCCTGTAGACCTTCACTCTAAATTTTTAGAAGTGGACCTGTGGCTGTATGATTTTTTGATATTAATCTTTCGTCTTTCAGCATCTTGAGGTTTCTCGGTCTGTGATAGTTGGTGATTTTTATGAGCCAGGTTAATTCCTCTTTTGGGAACGAAGGCGTTCATTCATAACAGAAACCTGGATCAACTGAAAATAAATGAAGTAGGTCGTTCCGATTACAATTTTAGTGATTCCGCTACTAATCCTGATTTTGTAGATAATTCAGAAATAAGTCCAGGTGATACTGATGAAAATAATATTGCAGAATCAGTTAGAAGATCCCAGAGACTTGCAAGCAAACCGAGACCTCATTATAAATACGCAAGGAGACATTCGACATGTGGCGGATGTGGTGATTGACAATTTCTATCTTTGTATTGTTTAAATACTTACTGTTGTTTGTTAATATATTTAATATATGATTTGAAATATAATTCCGCCAAATACGAATTCCTAAATTCATCCCTCTTTGTGTTTTGGTTGAGTTCCTGTAATTCGGTCATTGCAAAATACAAATACTACTACTACAAATAATTATCACAAAGGACAACACCAGTGTTTAAAGAAAGCTATATTTTCATGGGAAACGTCACAGTCTCCATGCTCACACCGATATAATTATCATTAAACATTGTAAAGGCATACTACCATTCCAAGAACTTTACAGCCACTTGCAGTAAATATCTTGTAGATGCACTTTCAATGACGCATTATCGCTAATTGTATTTTATGCCATTTTGCAGTGTATCGGGACGTTGATCTCCTCCTGAAATAGCTTTTAATTACGTGAGGGCATAGCAATTACCCAAATATAGTGTTCATTGTGAAGGGTTTACACATTTACGATAACCTGTTCTAATTGCTTGTACAATAATTGAACAATCTAAACTATTGAAAAAGTATCAATTTATGATACTTCACGATTGCAATTTACGACATAACTTATTGCGCCTGTAGAAATGGCATACATTTCTTGTAAACTTACCCGCTTATATGACTTACTAAATTATTATTATTTGCTTGGTGTTATACTTTAGAAGATGAACAATGTGTGTGACGGTGAAAACCATAGAAGAATGCTGTCATGACCAAAGAATGAGAAGGGAGAATGAACTTTTCTCAGCAAAGGTAGGCAAATATAAAGCGTTTAACTTTTACACTTTATTGATAATAATTTATATTTCGTATTAACGGGTAAGTTTACAAGAAATGCATGTCATTTTTACAAGTACGATCAGTAATCTTATAAATTACAATCCTGAAGTATCATAAATTAATACTTTTTCAAAAGTTGCAATTGTTCAATTATTGTACAAGCAATCAGGACAGGTTCTTATAAATGTTAAATTGTATGCCCTTCACTAAGGTCACCATCGAAGTTGAGCGACAACCCAAACTTCGTTCCGTTTCCTGCTGATCGTTATGGTGAACCAGTGAACAGCGTATATCTGGGTGAGTGCTATGTCGCCACGTGATTGAACGCTATTTCAGGAAGAGGAGAATATTGTCCGCAGCTTCAAAATGATATAAAATGCGATTATGAATAACGCATTATTGGAAGTATATTTACAAGATAAATACAAGGAGAAGAAGCTATATTGTACTTAAAATGATAGTTTACATTTGCAATGATCAATGCTAACCATATTGGTCTAAGCATGGAAACGATCACATTTCCGATGGAAATATAGCTTTGTTCAAGCATTGGTGTTGTTGTGTTTTTAATCAAAGCAACCAGACTTTGGGCAATCAACAAATATGAATGAGGAGAAAGTTTCAGCTTCAATAAAGGCCTAGGTAGTTAAGGTCAGATAGAGTATAATAGTGCGTAGATAAAAAGATTATTGTGAGGTAGGTAAGTGATATTTAAGTGCGGAGTGAATTCCAAGATCTGGAAAATTGTAACCCGTAGGACAAGCTGACCTGTAAGATGTCTCACGAATTTCTGTAGGGCCCAATGGATGGCATCTTGACAAGAAGCTGAACAGGCTTGTAGACAGTAGGAGCCAAAGCACTTTTTTATTTATAATTAGATCTGTACAAGCCTTATTATTTTTTTGTTGAGAGTCCAGACTAATGTTTAATTCTCGAGCTGTCAAAAAATGCATGTTTCTGTCCTACAGATTGAAGCGATTCACATGTGTGGCCACTACCATATCTGCTGATCAGCATGCGCCACCCTACCTCCTTTACACTACTTTTTTCGACTTCAGCGATTAAAAATATACACTTTATTCAATTATTTGCACACGTCCGGAAACGTCATTCAACCTGCTCACAGCAATTCGACATCGCCGAAATAATTACGGAAAACAATTGTGTAAAGACATTTGCTTGTTATTACTTTTCATTAACTATATTTAACATCCTGCTCACCATACTTTTCTTGTTCTATCTGATTGAAACTAAATTTGTTATCATGACGAGATGGAGGCCTGACTGATCAATGAGGTCTGAGAAAGTAATTGTTGGCATAATTCAACGTAAGCGAATTCTTACTTCGATTGCTACAGCTCAACCTATCCAATTATTCGTCTCGTGTACACTTCCTCTTACACTGCACGTTAACACCCGTAATCATATGGATTGACATCACGCTTTAATTGCAATAATAGCAATGCACTTCTTTTGAATACACTTAACCTTATACGAAATTGAACTCCACTGCAGTGCCTAAGTTCTATTCTTATTTTTCAAATACTGAAGTTAGGTATTTTTGTCAATGACCCCTACAGATTTACCTATGACTAGGAGACGTAATCGCTTAACTTTAGGCAGATGTTTAGGCTTGACTAAGGCGTTTACAATTCACCACTTATATCGATCAATAGTGTTCCTACAGAATTACACTTACGTATATTAACGAGTTCATATCCTAGGGAGTACCGGTCTGGCATGCCGTACTCCCACTGCAAGTATATCAAGTAGAACAGAAGAATATTACATAGAAAATTTTATTTCGCTGCAACGTAAACAAGTTTATTAACATGTATGGGATGTGCACAGTCAGAGATCAAAGTCTTCGTTTGGGAAGTATCTCCCATTATTCCACGGAAACTTCCCAGTGTCTAAATCGCGTCACCTTTAAATTCTTCTGCAATTCAAGTAAACAGAACTTTATGTCCACATGAGTATGTAGAATCAATTTCTGCAACTGATCATGCAAATGTATCTGGTCATAAATCGGAAAACACTCGTCAGTGTTTTTCGGATGCGACTGCATCTGCTTCAACAGAGTTCAACTAACTGACAGACTTCATTACGAATCGACATTCCTAAAAGTGATACAGATTAAATTCACTTACATAAATTAAGCCTTTACATGATTAACACGCATGACTTAAGTATTCAACAAATTCAGTCATCATAGTTTACACTTCTTTTGAAATGTGGAGCACATTAGTGGTGAAGAAAATATCATGACTATTACGCATACACAATGTCATTAACTGCCAGTAATTGTGCCATAGAATCATACTACAGGAATACAACTGGCAATAATTTGTTAGTGGTATGAGGGACAAAAATACTAGAGCGAAACATACAGGCTAGATGAAAGTTCCACAAAGCTGTCTCACTACTATACAGTGTCTCATTCACCAATTTTTCCTCTGCATGTGAACGTAGTCAAATACTGGTATGTGAAAAAGGTCGTCACTGTTAGCAATATATAGGGTCCTCGCCTTTCAAAAGTCTTCTAATGTGCCCGCAGCTTCTTACATATGTACTACTTCCACTCACACTAATTACCTGCGATGAAATTCTAGAAAAAGGGCTCGTTGGCGGAGCACAATATTGCCACGGCTAGTCACAGTTAGTTCGCAAGAAACACAGGATACCAGACTATGTGAGTGAGAAATATAGAAGTAGAAAATACTGTACGTATAACCACAACTCCAGAAATGCGTTGGGACCCACGGGATCGTAGTCACTTATAGCCACCATAATGACTATCCAGTTTCAAGGGAGTTTCTAACGAAAAGAGCGGCAACTCTAAACAATAGGAATCGAGACTGAAACGACCTACGAACGCACAAACGACCTTGAGAAACCAATCAGGTGACTCTGTTGTTTCTAAAATTAATTGTCGATGCTCTACACCTCTACTGCGATTCCTAATCGCAGTGCTGATGTATTATTGCCTATTATCCAGCGCTTAGTGCTGCCCGAATGGAGTAGTTTTGGTCGATTGTCGAATCTCGGGTATATTCATCATGTAGTCAATCACAGAGACGGTTTCCGCAATCCTTTGAATAGAACTCATACCAAGTCACGTGAAAAAATTATTAGATTCGTGAACGGATCAAGAAATCCAATGATATACAGTTATCTGGATGAGTTTATTTACAGAAGTTGGTTTAACATGAGCATAAGGACTCCTGTGAGAAACTGAGAGCTTTCTTGCAACATACACAAGAACTTTATCGTTTGTTACTATTTTTAACACTGCTTTACTTTTATATAAATGATTTTGTACAACTGTGCACCGTTTTTTGAGCTTTCTGATTGGCCGAAGTTGTCCTTAACAACATCGTTTGTGCGTTCGTAGGTCGTTTCGGTTTGGGTTCCTATTGTTTAGAGTTGCCAAGAGCATTGTATCTGTATAAAAAACATTGAAACACCGTTAGAATAGTCAAATGTTGCATTTATAGTCATCACATTGCTTGCAAACCACGCATAACACTACCACACAAAGCCGAACACGATAGCGCCTACCCAGGACGAATCAAAAATCCAATTGACCACCACTATTCTAGTCAATGAAACATGAGAAAACCTGGAGCGCGGTAAATTTAAAACGCGATAACGTTTATCCTCACCCATTCAGAGCTCTCGAGAGGTCATCAGTAGTGAAGTATTCGCCACATTCAGAGGATATTAGCATTGATCCTACGAAGGCCCAGTTTGCCTTATTATAGTGCCTGTATATTACTTGTTGTGAAATGGAGGTATGAGCTGCATTTCTACTCAGTGGAAGTAGCAAAGCACACATCAGTGTTTAGTGGTCACCACTTGAAAACTTAGAACCCACTAAGATTGAGAGGGGACATATATCGTGACAGAAGATTAAGTCTAGTGCGTTATTTCCTCTTGTAGGGGCAGTGACATTCTGTTTCCAGCCAAGTATATTCAGTGTGCCTAAGAACTTATCAAATTTAGTTGGGCCTTTGGGTATATCCCAGTTGATTTCAGGTAAGTGAAAGTCCTTACATAGGATCTTATGACCGTGGTGTAAGGTGGATAATTGCTCCAGAGTATTATTAAGTTGGGTCGCGTAATTACTAAAGGTGCCAAGTGTTCTGTAGGTGCATCAAAATAATACTATTGCGTTTTTTAAGTGTAAGTTAACCCATAGTGTCTCAAGCATGTTAAGTGTACTACTTTCTAGCCGTGATACAGTAAGTGCATTCAGAAAGTACATGAGACAACCCCCTCCCTTACCACCTTCCCTGTCACATCGAAAGTGTGTGCAGTTATCTAGGCTTATCTCTTCATCCAGCATGTTCGAATGACACCAAGATTCAGTGATGACAGTGTTAGGGGGTTTGTATATTAATGTGAGTGCTCTGAGCATCAGCAGTTTATTTAGAACAGATCTAGCATTTATGAGGATAAGGTAAAGATGAGATTTGAAATAGCATTTGAAGTATTAAGTTCGTTAATCAGCCCCGAGTATGGTTCAGCACCCAGTAGTACTGTTTGACATGACGACCCTATGTTAAGAGGAGTTTCAACATCACGCTCACCTATGTCTATCGAGTTCGCGTGTGCTGCTTTGGTGAAGAATTAGGAGTTGGAGTACTGGATTTGTTATAGGCTAAGGAGCGACTTTATTGCATATCCCCTCAATGACTTTTCTCTCTATGTTGCTATTGGTTTCAAGTGGCCTCGGTTTCGGGGCGAGATTTAACTGATATAATATTGTGATTTCATAGACATATTGATATTTGTCAAGTGTTTATTTCAAATCTGCTGGAGTATTCAGTAAAGTAAAAGTTGTAGTGCATAATTCCAAGACTTGTTGTAGTCATTGGTATTGCCAGGATACCACTTACTCGTTTTATGCAGCCGAAATATACAAATCTCGCTTTATTGAGGAAACACTATAATGCCTGCAAAAGTATTGCGTCAGTTAATGAGTTTCATAAATTCTACAGAATGTTTTCTATTCAGTGATTACTGTTTGCGAATTATCTGAGAAAACACATTTCCAATTGGGATGTAACACAAGGCTGAATTCTTAAGCTGTCATCCTTATATCATTTCAATCCAATCACACATATATCAGTAGGATAGTCTATAAATGACTTTAGAGACATCATCATCATCAACTTACAGTTTACTGATGATACTGTACACCTAGACTGTGAGAAGTTACCCCTGACACTGGAAAATATGAAAAGAATACCGTTGTTTGATTATAGGTGTCTGTGTTCTATCTCATGATTAAAGCAGTATAATATGGCGATTGCTCTTGAGGTTACGCATAAAGTGTTGGGTGAGGAGGGTAAGTTAGTCTTCAAGGTTGGGAAGCTGAATAGGTTGAGATGGCTATAACACGTGATCGCATACCAAGCTATCGCCTTCCTCGAGGGATAATGTTAGCCAGCACATGTTAAGGTTCAAAATGTGTTTGGGTCGGTCGAATGAAAAACTGCTATTGGTTCATAAAATCGTTGACAGTCAGCTAGTAGAACTACTAGACATATGTCTGCAAGCCTTTGTTTATGGCACAGATGCATTCACTCTGTGTAATCTCACGTATCTATTCAACTCATGTTGTCACTATTTATTTTCCCTCAAATTTTCGCTCGTTAAACTTCCATTTAGTTTTATGTCTCTACCTTTGTGTGGTGCATGGAATGTGGTAAACTGAACAGTTGGACTTCTTTGCGAAGTCATACTGAAAGTCAGGCAGAATGACACAGGCTAGGCATAACTAAATGCGAAACACTGAATAATGGTCTCCAGAATGTCAACAAATGATAATTGCAGTTCTTAATCT
Source organism: Trichobilharzia szidati (assembly GCA_944472155.2). Classification (NCBI taxonomy): domain Eukaryota; kingdom Metazoa; phylum Platyhelminthes; class Trematoda; order Strigeidida; family Schistosomatidae; genus Trichobilharzia; species Trichobilharzia szidati. The sequence goes on from OX235275.1 coordinate 8,531,591, forward strand.
TGTTCTTTGCTAAATGACAAATAAATACCTTTCAGTAACCTCTTCATCCACCAGGGATTCGTCTCCTACTTTGCAAGTGTTTTTTGTGCTTTATCACTTTTATGCTAAGCTTTAAGTTATTCAACATATGCCGTTATTGACTAAGGACCTAGATGATATTAGTTGAGTGAGGTTTCGGTCGTGCAAACACGAGTCCTGTGCAGGTGATTGGTTGCATTATCATTTCTCAAATGGTGTACAGCATACTGTATATTAGGGTAAATCTTCCGCCTTGCTTGCTGAAGGTTGTGTTCCTCAGGGTACTGTTATCTCTCCTTTTCTTTTTTCCCTCGCTTGTCTTACATGACTTTTCTCTTTCTAATGAGAGCAACTTCGTCAAATACGCTGGTGATCTGACCGTCTCACTTCCTATCATGTCACAATGTGTCACCAGGAGGACTTTATTTTTGAGTTTATTTGTATATATACTATTGCGCATTGAGTTGCACTGCGATTCCACATGTAGCAGAAGATTATGAATACCTTGCTCTTCTCTTCCGCATAGGAAAGTTACTTCACAAGAACCGCTATATTTAACTCAGTAAGGAAAGATATGAATTTCTCCACTTCAGTGTTATGAGTTAGTTTGTGAACTGTGTAGGCCCCTAAAGTAATGCATTTGGCGTGCATGCTGAATAGTGAAATCAGGAGTATGCATGTTGTACTAAATCTTCTGCGCTTTCTGTATGGATTCCATGTTCATGAATTGACCACTTAACAACTGCTGAGTGTTGCATGTGATCCAGCTGAAATTATAACTGATAATTCCGAGAATTTCTGTCGTTTTCATCGGCAGTGGTTCACAGCCTACTGATTTTACACAAGTACAATACCCATTGCTCACTTTAATGAGGAGACATTAACTATGATTTCAGAAAAGTAGTACGTCAGTATGTGAATTTCATGAATCTGTAGATTGCATTCCATTCACTTAATACTGAAACTAAACTATGAGGGAACTGATATTTCCAAGAATGATATAATACAAGGCTCATTTCTACAACTGCCGTCCTTATTTTAGTTCACTTTCATCATACATGTATTAACAGAATTGTGTGTCACTCACTTCAGGGATCTTTGTTTGACCTAAACTTGTGCATGTATCAAGTGTGCCTAATGGATGCGTGTGCACTAGACTGATCCTGTTATCATGCAAGATGGGAGCCAGCACTAGTGGTTTAGGAGTGTCAGCATTCCTACCAGCTGTTTTTTCAACGCTGACAGGGACGCAGGGGATAAAAAATGATTGGATTCTTGTGATGATCATGGTTTATTCCACCTATTGTTTGATACTAGTTGTGTTCTTGTATGGGTTTCGTGTGTACTGCATTGTGGCTTAGTTCCCAGCAGACTTGTACCATATATCCGGTCAAAACATGTTTGTGTGCCATACTCTGAAGACTCTGATTTGTCGGTAGCCGAGTTCTGACTATTGCCACTTGTACTATTGAGGCTGGCATTCTTAAGATATTGGTTATTAGTGTGTGCCATGGTGCGATTTTGCACGTTGTGAGTGTTTACACCATTGGCCGTGGGAAGTATGGGCTTATATATACTGCCATTGTTATTGTTGGCATAATTTGAGGGCTTATTTTTTATCGTGCACATTTTCTGAGAAGCATTTGGTGAGTGAACTAGCTTTTTTCAGTATTATTATTATATTATTGTTCCCTTGGGTTCCTAGTGGAACATAGGGCTTCAACTGCACGCCTCCACTTGCTTCTGTCTTGTGCTGTACTTTTCACTTGCGTCCATGTTAATCCATACTGTTTCAGTTCCTCATCACACGATCTCCTCCATGTCACCCTTGGACGTCCCACTCGCCGCTTCCCTTTCGGGTTCCACTCGAGGGCCTGACGCGCGATATCACTCAACGGCCTCCTCAGCCAGTGTCCAATCCATCTCCACTTCCTCCTGCATATTTGTTGGGCGATTGGTTCCTGTTTCGTTTGTTCCCATAGCTTCTTGTTGGTGATTCTTTCCGGCCATCTAATCTTCAGTATGGAGCGAAGACAGTTGTTGATAAAGGTCTGCAACCTTTTGAAAATATTCTTGGTGACCCGCCAAGTTTCCGATCCGTAAAGCAAAATTGACTTGACGTTTGTATTGAAAATCCGAATTTTGTTGTTGATGCTGAGTGACGAAGATTTCCAGATTGGTTTCAGGTTGATGAGTGTGTTTCTCGCCTTCCCGATTCTCGATTTGACATCCTCGTCCGTCCGTTCCTCCTGTGGTTGAGACAATGCTCCCTAGATAAGTGAAAGAAGTAACCTCTTTCAAATCCCTCCCGTTGATGGTGATTGGCACTGGATGTTGCTGCTGTTGTTGGTTGGTTATTTTCATGACCTCCGTCTTGTCTATGTTCACCTGGAGTCCTGTCTTTGCTGCTTCTTTGACCAGTTTGTCGGTTTTCGCTTGTAAGTCTTCGATTTTGTGTGACATCAAACATAAATCATCCGCAAAATCCAGGTCTTCTAGGTTCTTCACGTCGGTCCGGGATATCCCTGTCTTCTCGTTTCCCACAGTCTGACGCATAATCCAGTCCACCACAATTAGGAATATCATTGGTGATAATAAGCACCCTTGTCTTACTCCTGTGTTTACTCCAAACGCTTCGCTGAGTTTTCCGTTGTGGATCACTTGGCATGTGCCGTTGTCGTAAAGCTGTTGAATAAGATTGATGAATATTTGGGGTACGCCGTAGTACTCGAGTAGTTTCCAAATTACTTCGCGGTCAACGCTGTCGAAGGCCTTCTCAAAGTCTATGAAGTTGAGGTAGATGTTTGATTGCCATTCCATGCTTTGTTCGATGATGATGCGTAGAGTTTCAATTTGATCAGAACATGATTTGCCTTTCCTGAATCCAGCTTGTTCTGGTCGGAGTTCTGTATCCAGTGCGTCCTTGATTCTCTCCAGGATGATGCGACTCAGGATTTTACTTGGCGTCGACAGGAGCATGATTCCTCGCCAGTTCTTGCAGAGTCCCAGGTCGCTCTTCTTTGGTAGTTTCACGAGGTAACCTTTCCTCCAGTCAGTAGGCACCTTTCCCTCTTTCCAGATCTTTTGCAATAATGGAGTGAACATATCTGCTGTCGTTTCTGGGTCCGCTTTCAGTGCTTCCGGGGGTATTCCATCTGGTCCAGCTGCTTTTCCAGCTTTCAGAAGCTTGATTGCATTCATGACTTCAGTTTTCGTTGGAGGATTGGTGTCAACTTGCAGTTGTGTACGTGCTGTTGTTGGTATTTCTGGACGGGTTGTAGGTGGTGGTCTGTTCAAGAGTCCTTTGAAGTGTTCCGCCCATTGTTTAATCTGTCTTTCTTCTTTGGTAATTGGGTTCCCTTGGCTGTCTTTTATAGGTTTCACTTGTGTTGATCTCTTCCCGGATAGAGAATTGGTTATCTGATATAGTGTCCTCAGGTCCCTTTTGCCTGCTGCCTTCTCAGCTTCAGTAGCCAGGTTGTCATAGAATTGTCTTTTGTCCTTCCCGGCACTCTTCTTCACTTCTTTGTCCAGTGCTGTGTAAGTTGAGCTCAGCGTCTCTTTCTCTTGTCCAACTTTGCATTGAATCATTTTCTCTTTCACCATTCTCCTCTCCTCTATTAGTTTCCAAGTGTCTGTTGAGAGCCATTCCTTGTCTTGTTTCTTCTTTCTTCCTAAAACCGTTGAGCACGTTTCGTTGAAAATTACCTTCAGAGAGTTCCAATGGTCTTCCACGGATGATTCCTCAGTGGTGCCACGTAGTGTTTCCTGCTTTGCTCTGACAGTTGCAGTGAAAGTGTCCTTTGTGGTTGTGTCTTTCAGTTTTTGCGTGTTGAACTTGCATTGTGGTCTATCCCCAGGTATCCTCGAGGCTTTCAGCTTCACCTTGAAAGTCCCTTGCACTAGATAGTGGTCCGAACCCACATCTGCTCCTCTCCTCGATCTTGTGTCCAGTAGGCTCCGTCTCCATTTCCTTGAGATTGAAACGAAGTTTATCTGGTTTTTGGTGTGTCCATCCGGTGAAACCCATGTTGCCTTGTGTATATCCCTGTGTTTGAACACACTGCCACCAATCACCAAATCATTGAAGGCGCAGAAGTCTGAGAAGAATTCGCCATTTTCGTTCATTTCACCGAGGGCCTCACGACCCATGGTGAGTTCTCTTCCTGTATTGTCTCCTCCCAGTTTCGCATTCATGTCGCCCATCAGGATTTTGATATTGCTCTTTGGGACGTTGTCCATTACTGTTTGTAGTTGACTGTAGAAATCCTCCTTCTTCTCATGTTCTTAGGCGTTTGTAGGCGCGTAGCACTGAATCATTGTAACCTTCCTTCCTTTTTAGTTGAACCTGGCTGTCATTATCCTGGAGGAGATTGGTTCCCACTGCATGAGAGCTTTAGCCGCTGTTGGTGACATCATGATGGCTACTCCCTCGGTGTGCTCGTGATTGTCCTCTGGGTGACCGGAGTAGATTATTGTCTCTCCAGTTGATAGTTGGCTCCTTCCACATCCGTTCCATCTGCTCTCGCAGATTCCCAACACTTCTATTTTATATCTCCTCATTTCTGCGGCTACCTGAGCAGCCTTTCCAGCTTCGTACATTGTACGAACATTCCACGTCCCCATCCTTATTTTCGCTTTCATCGAAAGAAGGCACATCGGCTGACTGGCTTCCCGAAGGCTTTCACCAGCCCGCGTCATTTCACTTCCCCGATTCCAGCGAGAAATAAGGTCACTATTTGTAATTTTAGAATTTTGAATATATTTGTGCGTTGAAGTTTTAGTAGCAATTTGGTTAAGTTTTCGGGTTGGAGTTGCTAGCACCACGCCCCAACCCTCCCTCTTTATCCGGGCTTGGGACCGGCTAGAATACTAGTGACCTAGTAATCTAGGCGAGCTTTTTTCAGTGCCAGTGACATATTTTGGATAGGTTTGTTAACCATTTCCTCTTTACCAATGGAGTTATGTCTAGGAGACGATATTGTCGACTTTCGAGGGGCTTTGACTTTTTTCTGGGGCTATTTAGTGACATGTCTATATCTACGGTGATAGATGATATGGTTTTATTAGCTATTTGATTACAGTCTAGTGGCCTTTCGGCTGGTGTTGCACTACGAGGGGATAATTCTGTGTTATTTGAGAGGCGTGGTGCGTTGGGTTCTGCGGTATCTCTCATAGGGCTGAGTATAATGGCCGCCTGCTATGTCTTATCATTTATTCCACAATTAGGCGTAGTGAGATAATTATATGCGCGCCTTTCTATGACTGTCTTGTCCACCGCAACCCTTATTAGTTTGGAGTTTCTGGCTTGCGATAGGGTGTGTTGGTAGTGGACGAATTTTCTGGTCTCTCCCGGTGTTTCGAACTGAAGACGAATAGGACAACACTTTTCATGTTGACTCTTCTTCAGTCTACAGAACTTAGTCTTGGAGTTGGACATTTTCGCCTCACTAAATAAGATGCGCCGTAGCTAATTTAGTGCCTCATTGTCCGGAACGTTGTATACAATAGTGCTCAGTTTTGCGTCGAGTCGTTTTGTTACTTCTGCAGTAACAAAGTTAATGGGGTTGTCTATATTAGTTACCGATTCTCTGTCAAGTTTGTTAGGGTTTACAATTTTCATGAGGATAGTAGGAGGTGTCAGTTCACAAACCTACTGATCTGACCTGATTTGATAATTTGGATATCTTGGTATTGCTCTCAGAATTTCCAGCATTCGCTGACTTTTTGTTTTTTATTTCCTTTAACTCAGCCTTAAATTCTCTTATAAACAACTTTGGAAGTTCTATTTCTGAAGATAATACTGAAACAGAGCTTGATTGCTGGAGAATTTTCATAAGCACATCAAGTGTAGGGAGGGTTCTGTCTGAGGAGAGGGTACTTAATTTTTAGGAGTAGTGCTAATACTATCTGTCAGTACAGTTTTATCCTCAGTTCCAGCTCGACGCTTACGGCATACAAGTGAGTTATTTGGCTCACTATCACCGTTTATAGGGAGTGTGTTGCTTGATGCAACATTCAGAGACGTAATATTAGTCACCAGATTTACAAGGGATTGGGTTCGTTGCTTTTTACTTTGATTAACCATAACTATTTCATATGAGAGTTGATGGTTACAGGTATGGAAGTAGTATGGTACTTGTGCAAGGATTACAAGTTAAATTTCATGTAACGATTCATGCAAAAATGTAACGCAAACGTTGAGTGGCTTGGGAAAGAAATAAAGCTTCAAGTAATTCCCTTATAAAACTTTGGTGTGTACGGCGTCGAGCCTTATTCTTGATTTATATTCAAATCTGGTAATAATTTAACTTGTATAGACTTGTATAATTTTGTCGGCAATTTCATAGTAACATCATAAGTGAATTGTAATCAATGTAGGCTAATAATAATAGTTATATTACAAGAAATGCAAGCTATTTGTACAGGCACGATTCGTTATGTTACAAATTAAATTCGTGAAGTATTACAAATTAATACTTTTTCATTGGTATAAAGGTATATTCCACAAATGTGGGAGGAGGTAACGCGTAATTCACGAGGCAACTGTAAGATATGGGGCCAATAATGTTTCAGATCATTCGTCATTGTGAGTGGTCAAATATCTACATTCTTTATTCTCATTCAAAAAGTCATATAGAAGCTAAAGTGCTGAGAGGAGAAACGAGACAAATAACAGCAGCACAAAAGAAAGCAAGTGGAGTTCTCAAGGAGTGGTTAATAAATTTATATACATATATAGATATGTATATATTCTGTGTAGTAACTATGATTATTTTAGTACACTATTTAACTAGTGCTGTTATGCTGACTTTTATATTATGTGTGGACTAATATTAATGTCCAGTGTGGAAATGTTTAGCATGTACTTCCAAAAATATCAACACGTATTATTGTAGTTTACTGAAACGTTTACGCTTAATGAATTTATATGATCCATGTAGGGTGAAAAAGAAGGTAAACGAGTCAGACACATTGTCATCTTTGAGCAGTCTGGTGACTGAGGAGATGAACACTGGGAGTGTGTTTCCATCACGCACATCAGCTGGTAGTCTATTCCAAATGACTGAAAACTTATTTAAGAAGAGATTGTACTGCATGTAAGTCTGACAATGTTCTGTAGCAACTAGGTTGTCATGATTTCTAAAATTGTACCTGATGACAGAGGTAGATTTGGCTATTGGCCAGGAGGAGTGCAAGAGAAGATGAGTTAGCTTGTAGTAGAAAACAAGGTTTACCTTAAGCCGTCTTTTGCAGAGTAGTTCTGTTCTCAGTCTACGCGACACTCAGCGTAGTCGACATAGAATTCAAAACCGATAATTATTAGGGTAAGTTGCCGCTGCACTTCCTCTGATTTAGACTTGTCATTCTGCCGCAGTCCTCTAGGGATAAACAGGCTGTATTCTAAAACAGGCCGAAGACATAGTTTGCACGATAAAAGCCTAGTTTCACAACAAAAGAAATTGCGAGTTATGCATCCTAGGAGCCTTCGTGATTTTACGCCTGGCATAATCAGTTTGTTCACTGAGCATTAAGTTACTAAGATATCTGATACCGAGATCTACGACTGAGTTGAGCTTGGCTAGTTTTTGCCCTTTCATTTCAAGACTTAGATCAAGGCTACTGTTGCCTAAACAAATCTAGCCGCATTTCTCAATGTTAAACTTCAGGCAGGATTCTTCACACCATGTTGCCAGATCACTTAGTCCAAGATGTGTTTAACTTACCACATCGTTTAATTCATGAGTGTAGCAGGAGTAAACGACTTTCAGGTCGTCACCATACAGGAACGGTTTACCTGAGGTGAAGCAGTTACAAATGCTGCTAATGTAGACTGTAAATAAAAGTGGTCCTAGGACACTAACTTGCAGCACTAATTTTGGAGTCAGCCTAGCTGCGATAGTTGAATGAATGGACGAACTACGCAGAAATTTCTTAAAGACCAAGAACTCTTAAATCACTGCCACGAAGTGAGCACAAACAAATCAAATTGGTGTTCACTAGCTCGTGAAAACGAAATTGGATATTCAACATGTCCATGTAACTTAGAATATTTCAAGTATTTCTCTATGCTGTTGACACTGTGCATGACTGTTTAGAGTTGAGACGTATGTACCTTATATTTGACTACTATATTTTACTAAGGACGCAAATGTGATTTCTGTAGGATTCGCGAAACCATCTTCATTAGACTTTACTGAGATTGTGGATTAATTTCTAAGTCATATATTCGCAATATATCCCATAAAGTAAACGTATTTATTCCAAAGTTAATCTACCCTTTCCTCTTGTGGACTGACTAATACATCTAATAATTCTTACATATATAGTGTAAGGGAACTAATAATTGTAGCACCTAAGAGGGTGAGACAAGGGAGAATGTGAAGTATTAAAACGACGAGTTTTTGTACATACACACTAATAGTGCGTCAGTATTAAGGGAATAAGAGATTCAGATTGAATAAAATTAGCTTGTAAAAATGATTCTGGATACGCTAGCTGGTGAAAGGCACGCTGCATATCAGCGCGCAAGCTCCTTGAATACGACGTGCATTTTCCTCTCTAACAGGAAATATCCACTTTTGTGAATAATTCGTTTGGGAAACCTGATCTTCCTATCCTGCGAATTTTATTCAACCATTTCTTCTTCACCGAGCCTGTGTTTGGTACTTCCCACTGTCTCGAACTACTACCCAAGCTTCAGGTGCTACTTCTGTAGCAACATCCCCCTCACTCTTTCAAATATACAGGACTTGTTGGTCTGTTACGTGATTGTTGTGAAGCCGAATAACCCGAAAGTTACAGGTAAAGTCAAAACCTTTTACTTATATACTTTATCTTTCTGTTCTGTGCTTTCTACTGTCTTTTGCCGTCAGTCTATTGGACAAAACTCCACTGTCTCTTGTCATTTAATCATCGGTATTATTTTAGGAGTAAAATGACTATAGATTCTCACCCCAAGATAAGTAATGGGAGACAATACACCGTAGTCACCAGAGCTTCAGCCAAACTAAGCAAACAGGTGAAGGTGATGGAATCTCGCACACCGGTCTTGAAGACCAGGGTAAATATTCCCTGCGTGAACAGATTGTCCATGTCGCCGCAGTCCTACAGTGAAACTGTGGAAAGTCAACTGAGCGGATGTGGCTCTATCCCTGTTAACACGACTAAGTTAATAGAGGCTAGTGGTAAATCTGCACAAAGTGGGAATAGTATGACACCTATATCCACAGTAGGCCTTGGAATAAACAGGAAGGCCAATAAGAAACGTTCACGACGTCGCAAGACGACGAAAACGTTCCCCAAGAAGGCAGACGATTGCAAGGTCTGCAATTCTATTGTCGAACAAGCAGACTCTGCTTTCGAATGTAACTTTTGTAAGCAATGGGTACATTGTAGATGTGACACCGGAGTACCAAAGGTATATTACGATTTTATGCGTAAGAACCCATGCACATGGTTCTGGTACATATAAATAAATAAATAAATTTATTCTCATAGTACAGTACATGAGGGACGCCAGTTTACAGGCATCATCAAATTGTTACAGAAATAGAACCATATAATTCAATCACAATTTAAAGGCAGTAGCAAGATATGCTTTACATGTTCGCTGGAGATTATACATACACTTGATAAATGTTAATCCCAGTAGTATAAAACAGCCTTTTCACTTATATACAATCATTTCTGTGCAAAGTTGGAAAAATCTGCTAGATTGTCAGTGAGTGTAACACAACAGGAAATACAGGAGTATTGTTTTCGCATTAACAAAAAAACCAGGTCTTTGGTGGATGGATTATAAGTGCCTGGGAAAAAAATAAAGCTTGAAGTAAATATTCATACATAACTTTGTTGTGTGCAGAGTCCTCGAATTATAGTTCATTGATGTGTTATTTTGGAATCAGTGATGTGTTTATCTCATTTGATCTGCGATGTCATTGTTTGGAGTAAGTACATAAGCTTCGGACGCATTAATTAATGGATTTCTACTGCTTGTGGGTATTTTCTTAGCGTTAGGAAGGTTTATGAAATTCAGCTGTTCCGACAGGAGTTGAGAATATTAACTGCTCAGCAACATTATGGATATATGCCCAAGTTGCCGTCCTAATGCAGCCTCGTGTAGTTCCTCGAAAGCTACAGATGGCATAGAGATATCAGGAAGAAACGTTTTACTCCCACCAACTCAGAAAACAGCACAATTGCATGTAAATCGGGGATACCAAAATCCACACCGGTTATACTTGCAATTCCTGCCATAACTGCTCCAGACACAGAGGTTGAAGCACCAAGGGTGCCTGTCGCTGGGAAAAGACCCTTACCGTCCACCAGTAAAAGTGGCCACAGCACTGCGACACATAATAATACCCAGTTGCACCAGACGAAACAAAACGGTCTTAAGGGGGATGACAAATGTGCGAGGACCGAACTCAATCCACGGTCAGTCGATCAAACTGCGTTATCCTCTTTAATGTACCAGACTGTAGCAGTAGTCTGCTGGAAAACAGGGCCCTGTTTGATCAGGAACAGTGGTCCAACTTATGTAGCACACTGGGTCTGGACATCCAACCAGTAAAACTGTGCAGATTGTATAAGGGCACTGCCGCTCCTCAAGGCAAACCATCCCCACTGAGGGTAACACTAGGCTCTGCCGAAGATGCCGAAAAAGTTTTATTGACTTCCCAAGTCCTTTCTATAGGGAGGACCTGCAATATACGTGTTAGGCCAGATAGGCCATGGAAGGAATGACAGATGGCGAGGGAGTCGCCAGAGCTTATTCCTTCCGCCTGCATGGTTGTTCACGGCATTCCCGAACTGGTAACTGGGAACGCTTGTGAGAAGCACTGTCACGATGTCCAGCAATGGAGATGGTTGGCATCCCAGATGGGTCTGGGAAGTTCAGGGGCTGTCTCTATTCTTAGACTGCCTCGACCCACTCACCTAATGTCAATTAACACTCCACGTCTGTTAGCTGTTAAGTTCAGCTCCCGAGACCACTTGACTACTGCTCTTCAGAGATGGTACGAGACCAAGGACAAGGTCAACAGACACATTCGCTGCTGCGAGAGCCGGCCTCGTACCCAAAGGAGAGAGCGAAACGTTGTCATAGAACATCCCCAACCCCTAGTCACAATACAGCGGTGCAGCACGGACGATGATAGCCAGTGTCATCCAAGTGCTCCGATTGAATCAGAAGAAAAAAACGCCAACAGGCCGGTTCCCGGGGAATCGACCAACTAGTTCGTAGGATAACTCCTCAACCGACAGCCCACATCATGTCAACCACCCCCAATACGGGGACGTGGTGAGACTGACTACCAGTTGCCTGTACAGTAATGTGAGAGGTCTAAGAGGCAAAATAGCTGAACTTAGATACCTACAATCACAGCTGAACTCCAAAATCATAATACTGACGGAAGCCTGGCTAACCCCTACGGTGGCAGACAGCGAAGTCAGTATAAATGATATGGTCCTTGTCAGGCGAGATAGGGATCTGAAAGAAGGAGGTGGAGTCGCCATATACGTCGACAAACAGCTCAGATGTGTCCATGCAATCGACCCTTCCCTCATTGAGCTCCCTGACTCCATATGGTGCCATTTCACCGTTGGGTACTGTAAGTATCTAGTGGGCAGCATTTACAGATCACCTTCACCACAACCAAGTACTGCTGAATGCAATTTCAGCGACACATGACATGGGTTATGATCAAGTTGTCATAGCTGGAGACTTCAATGCCCCATCTCTTAACTTGATGACGGGATGTGCCCAGGACAGATTTGATCGAAATCTGCTGCATACCATCACGGAGGCCGGATTCACCGAAAATGTCAGAATGGATACTAGATGGGGCCCAGATGGGAAGTCTTCTAGACCGGATTACGTGCTCACTAGTGGCCAGCTACTAGTGGAAAACGTTCAGATCACGACTCCCATAGGTAGTAGTGACCACGCGGTCATAACATTCGACATAGTCCTCCGCGAGCGTTTACAGTGGGACAATACACAGCCCTATCTGTGTTATAACAAAGCCAATTACACCGAAATGCGAAGACTTTTGTCTGAAGCAAATTGGCCAAAAAATTGGACAGAGCTTACAGTAGAAGAACACTGGAGAGTGGTAAAGGAGATCATTCACCAGGCGATCTCAGACACTGTTCGTTTGGTCACACCTAAAGCTAGAAAGCAACGTTCATGGCTAAAAAGGGGGACACAACGCCTTCTACAGGCGAAGCGAAAAGCCTGGTTTGCGTGGCGAGTATCGAAGAGTCAACCCGAACATGAAGAGTACCTCGAACTCAGGAATCGGTGTAACATACGAGTCCGGAGTGATAGAAGGACATTTCAGAGAAACCTCGCCAATAAGCTTCTCGTGAACCCCAAAAGCCTATACAGGTTTATGTCTGAAAGAAAACCGACCAACCAGGGAGCTTGCAATCTAGTGGGTTCTGATGGGAAATCTCTTACTAGTCTTGAAATGGCAGAGACATTCAGTCTAGCCTTTCACAGGCAACTGAACAGTAACGAGGATTTTACCCCCACAAAACATCAAGATTACAATGCAAGACCAACGTGCGAAAACCTGCTGGGTACATTTAAAACTACCCCGGCCATGGTACTCGTAAAATTGGGAAAGTTGGCTTCGGGAAAGTCTGCAGGTTGCGATGACATAAGACCATCCGTCCTGAAGCAGTGTTCAGAAAGTCTCTGCCAACCCCTAAGTGATCTGTTTCAACACTCCTTTGATGTAGGGAAACTTCCATGTGAATGGAAACGAGCCATCCTATCCCCTATCTTCAAGGGTGGTGACCGGCAGAACGCGACCAGTTACAGACCAGTTGCGCTACTCCCAGTGATATCGAAGATATTGGAAAGTCTCATTGACGACCACATGAGAAAATACTTCGACGGGACTAACCTACTCCATGAAGCACAGCACAGTTTCAGGAGGGGAAGATCCTGTGTGACGAATCTTCTACTAGCTTGGAACGATTGGACACTATCCTGGGATGTAAAGGTACCAGTCCATGTGATCTTTCTCGACTTTGCGAAAGCATTCGACACAGTTCACCATGGTCTGCTCCTTCACAAAATAAGCAAAGCGGGTGTTTCTGGAGCACTTCTCGCATGGCTGGAAGATTATTTAGGCGAGAGAGAATTCTGCACCAAAGTCAACCGCATCCGATCATCCTGGCACACCTCGGCATCAGGGGTTCCTCAGGGTTCTATCTTAGGGCCGTTGATGTTTTTGATTTTTATCAACGACCTGCCCTGTCAACTGAATTGCTCTGCGCTTCTCTACGCTGACGACGTAAAGATTTGGAGAGCAATAAACTCATCGGAAGACTCCGACAGATTGCAGGCTGACCTGCAAACGCTGGGAGACTGGGCTCTGGCTAACGGAATGCCTTTCAACTTAAAGAAGTGCAAAGTAGTGCAACTTCATTCCGGCAGGTCACAGAGTGCAAATTACACCCTTGGTGGCCAGAACTTGAGTTGTGTGCCATCAGAACGCGATCTAGGCCTTATTTTAACAGAAAAGCTAGACACCAGTGTAAATTACACGAGGGACGTCGCCAAAGCTTACGCCACTTTACACTTTATGCATAGGCAGCTGGGAGCTCTTACTCCTGAACTATTCCTAACGTTGTATACGACATACGTGCGGCCACTCCTTGAGGTGCATAATATCATTGCTCCTCCGCTACTCAAAAGGGATGCTAACATGCTAGAAAGTGTCCAGAGACGAGCGACAAAATGGGTGATCGGCCTCCGCAACATATCATATGAGGAGAGACTGAAGAAATTAAGTCTTTTCACACTTAGTTACCGTAGTCACAGGGGAGACCTCATCACCGTCTATAAGATCTTAAATGACCAGGCCCATCCTAATAAGAGCATCCTGCCATTAAGTGATTATAGGCTTCCACGAGGTAACCCGCTAAGGATAGCACACCAGAGACCAAGGACTCGAGTGCGTTCACATTTCTTCTCGCTTCGAGTTTGCCGTCTCTGGAACGCTTTACCGGCGGCCGTAACTACAGCTCCATCTGTGGAGACTTTTAAGCGGAAGCTGGACAATCATGCAGAAATGCATGGTTTGTGTCTCAATGGCTTACCCTCTTAAAATTTGAAACCACATTGTCAATGGATAAGCATACAAGCTAAATCCCCACGACCCGTCCTGTCTTCTCCCACTGTACCGACTACTCTATCTTTTCTTTCTTTCTTTATTATTTCACCTTTATTATTTCACTTATCTCAACCTATATTATCTACACTACAACCTACTATTATTATTATTATTATTACTATTCTACTTTTATGACTATACCGAAGGACCGACGGGTGTTAGGTCAAACTCCATTCACGGCAGCAGCTGAGTCCTAACATACTGCACAATACAAACCACAATCTTGACCAATCCTCGCACCACTCCTCTTGGAGTCTACCAGAGCTAAAGCAGTCGAGTGGCGGGATTTACTACGCATAAGTTCACCGAAGATCTGGAACCTCTACCTTACAATCAAGAAGCGAGCTCAAAGAAATCACTGGTTTATACTAGCTCGTAATCAGGATATTGGATATTGGATTGTATGTTGAAAGCGGTATTTTGACTTTGTTACTCGCGTTTCCGCGTCGTTGTTTCACAGAAGACATGAATCTATTCACTTACTTCAGAAACATCTCTGTCATAATCACCATTTCACTTTTTATTTGCAGCGTTTACGCCTGTCAAATAAATGAAGGGAAAAATACAGAAATGATAACAAAGCTAGAGGGTAATTAGTAGCTGAAGTTTACTACAGGTTTCAATTTAGAGAAAGGGTTTGTAAAATCCTCGCGTGTCAAAAAAGCTATGCAGAATGTGGATCGTGGTTGTTTTGTCGAGACTAACCCTTATAACATTTCTTCAATGTCAACTAAATCCGATGCCATAATTCTTCCTCCCTTTGTCGTGAGTTCAGTAGATTTTATTACTGAGAATCATTGTGAGGCAGAGATTTCAGTATGCCACGTTAGTTTATGCCATGTGACAATCCCTAATGATTTAGTTTTCATAAATTAATACAAATGTGCAGTATAGAAAGCAGATGAAAGTTAACAAACAGAAGTTGAGTTCATAATTAAGGGTCATAAATCAGATTGACAAAACAGAGGTTAGGAAAGATAACTGCCTGGAAATGAACCTCTTCCTCAGAACAATACGTTAAACATTCATGAGTGGCAAGTGGTATGCACTGGTAGTGCTTGGGCAGTTTATACAAGTTTATCAATATTTATTGGAGACTGCATACTTATCGTACACGTGTCTGATGGCTTTCTGGTGATTGGCATGTTTATTCAACCATGTGTACACCTGAAACAGTCCAGAGTTTTCGATTTCATTGCAGAGTTTGTTGAATTCTTTGATACTCGATCTGTGATATGCGTTACGTTCACTTCATGTAAATTTGACTTCAATGAGTAACTAAAGTGTGAATTTCATGAGAATAAACAGGTTGAGCATTGTGGCTATGAATTGTGAATTGAATCATGTTGGTGAGTTTAAACTTGCGTTCGATGATATTATTGGATGGCTGTGTCATGTATATTTTACAATGAATTGTTTTCGATAAAAGTTATGTATAATGTTTCCTTATTAACAGCTAACAGAAAGCTGTTCAGTCAAATTGTTCCAGACTCCACAGGTGCACTTCTGTGTTTCTTTAATTCGATGCGCACACTAAATATTTACCCTTTCATTTTCTGTGATCCAGGAGGCAACTATTCTGGAAGCACTGCATGACTACATCAAAGACGGTTCACACTCTTTAATTATGGAGCGGGGTAGTGGATACCTCTCAGCTTGTGTAACGTTTATGGTGAGTCTATTGTAGTGAAGTGCAATTTTAATTATAGTGTTTCACATGGTTCACATTACCAGAAAGTCTTGGAGCATAGTTTCATGAATATTTAGGCTGACCAGAATATTGCCACTCGAAGCTTGAAATTAGTTCAGGTACGTTGACAAGAACAATATTTTCATCTACAGATTCATTAAGGATGGCGCTGAATGTTTTAATATCATAATACAATGAATTTACATTCATGAACAGAATGAAAAATGACCAGCGGGTTTCCATCCATTGAGTTTAAACATTGCTCATCTCTAAATGTTACCAATACCTTCTGACAATTATATTTTGTCTTTTAACTCATCCCATCAACAATTTTTCGTATATTGGGATTGGAGGATTACGAAAACCTCCGTAACAAGACCTATGATCCTATCCAAAATTTCGTCATGTTTACAGAATTATGGACCTTATCTCACTCTGCTTATCTGAATAACTTAGTGAAGTAAAAGAGTTCGGTTTATATTAACTTGGATGTCTTGATTAGCTGAAGTGAATTTTCAAAGTGAAGCTTTACGCAAAAGTGCTGTGGTTTGAGAATCAAAGATACGGCTAGGAGACATGTAAGGAAGCCATACAATAGGTAAATAATAATGAGAATTGAATAGATCTAGGAGACTACGAATTTGAATCTATTTGCATCATTGATAACGGCTTTGAGTCGTGTCATGAACAGCCTACAGTCTTTGGTTCTTGACATCTTGATTATCCCAGTCAGGTGGTCTTCACCATGCAACAACACTGGCTCAAGTTAGTTACCAGTTACTTCACAGTTTGATAATATGTTTTGATTTAACCATCTCTAATCCCTTCCCAACATAATTCTATACCAGCTAATATTGCCTGACAATGAAGTCGAGGGTTCAACATGGATAATACGTGTCCCAGTCACCTTAGGTAATATAACATGCACTTCCTATGCTTGGACTAGTAGCCAGTTCAGTGTAGTCCTGCAGCATCACCTACAATTTGAATAGGGCAAATCTTGTGTCAAACTTGCTGAGATATCTGCTCAAGGTATTCGAAAGACGCTGGATTTTGTCAGCATCTTTGCTTAGAAGAACTACATCATCTGCATATTCTCAATCGATGAGACTGTTTTATGGTAAAATGTCATTTGGTCTACATGTGATTCGGTTTCCCTTAATCCAGCTCAATTCAGTTGGAGTTTTATGTCCGGAGCATCCTTAGTCTCTCCAGGCTGATTCGGCTTAATAGTTTGTTTGGAGCAATGTTATAATTACTTGCTTTAGAAGTATTTTACAATGACCGAATTACAGGAAATCAACCAGTAACACACAGAAGGATGAATTTAGGAATTTTTATTTGGCGGAATTATTTGTAATTCATATAATAATATACTAACAAACAACAGTAATTATTTAAACAATACAAAGATAGAAATTGTCAATCACCACATCCACAACATGTCAAAGGTCCCCTTCCGTGTTGATAATGATGTCTTGGTTTGCTTGATAGTCTCTGGGATCTTCTAACCGATTCTGCCATATTATTTTCATCAGTATCATCTGGACGTATTTCTGAATTATCTACAAAATCAGGATTAGTAGCGGAATCATTAAAATTGTAATCGGAACGACCTACTTCATTTATTTTCAGTTGATCCAGGTGTTTGTTGTGAACTGAATTATCTTCGATGTCTAATATCTTCACTATTCGATTTCCCATTATTTTCTAGTATGATTCCAACAGAAGGTCTGTAGTCATTTCCTCTGTAATAATGCAAATCAGAAGTCGTGGACATCAGATGCGTTCTGAGAATTCGAGATTTGAATAGCTTAGCAGAAATTTCATAGGTACTCGTATGCTCCTCATCGTGATATTGAGGTTGGAAGTTATCTACAAGCAATCAGGAGTGTGATTCTTCTGAAGTTGTAGAAATTCACCACTCTGTGGTAGTTTCAAAGGGTGTTCCTCCTTCATTCAACCAGTAGGCACTCACTCTTCCCTTCAAACGCTATGCAAATGTGGCGTGAGCATATACACTAGGTCTTTGAGTGCGTTTTCAGTGATTCTCATCGCTGGCATTAGCGACTTCTGCCTACTTCGGAGGACCGGTGTTCACTGGGAGTTCTGATGATGTTGGTAGTATTTCGGGTAAGTTTCGAGTGGTGGTTGATTCAAGCGTTTTGAAGACTTCAGCCTAGAGTTTTCTTTTCTCCTCTTTGGTCATTAGGTTCCAGTCACCACCTGTATTGATCTCTTTCCAGATAGCTTACTGGTTGTTTTACTTTCCATACAATGGACCATTAGGTTGATATTGATTTTCTTAGTATATATCAAAGTGATCTACACACTCATGTCTCTTCTTTTTTTTTCCTACCTCTCAAAGTCTGGGATCAGTGGTAGGACAGAATCCACTCTACCTGATAATAATTTAATGGAAGCGGCTTTGGGGAATTTCGCTAAGTGGCTACAATACACTAAAAAGGTCTTCACATTGGGGACACAAATTATATTCAGATCAGTTAGTGATCTTAAACCTTGGTCACTGAATCCAAAGTATGATGCTATTTATTTGCATGTACTGGATAGAAGTATCATATTTCCAGTAAGTCTACTTATTCAAATGTCATATTTATTTGCGATTTTAATGAGTAATGGCAGAATAATAGTAAATCAGCTGGACAGAGGACGCAGACGACAAGATTCAGGAGTTCATACCGCTCATGAATATTTGTAGTGTATATTTACATGAATAAAAAACAAATGACAGTGAATATTTGCACAGTACAGTTATGCAAACAGTCAGTCACTCATCACACTTACACTTTGTAAATACAAACTGTCATTATTCAGGTAGTGCCATTTTTATTTCTGTGAGAAACTAATACAGTAGAATGAAGATATTTTAGGTGAGAATGAACCACTTGTCCGATTTACGGAATGATGATGGCCAATAGTCTGCCATGTATATCTCACCTTAGTGATCTCCATAAATGATTTTACCGTTACGTGTTCCGTTATGCTTGACTGGTTTCGATTAGACACAAGAGTAACTTTAATGCAGCTAGGTCTCGTAACATCCACTAATTTGTATTTTCTCCCATTTTGCATTTCATGACGATATTGAGTATTTTGCACAGGGGTTGTGACATAATCGACAAACACTTCCAAATATTCAGAAATCCTAGGTAATTATCAACAAAATAGTGGAAGTGATAGCTTGAAATTAATTCGGGTGAAAATTATTGGATATATGCGTTGGTTGCATAGCGGTTAGGACTCTATCCAACCATGCACATGGTCCGAGTTCGATCCGCAGCCGACGCACACCTCATATCAATTGGTCGGCCTGCAAAATTTGGGTAACAATATCACATACTGAAAATTCCATACTTGCACCAATAATACCATGTGGGATCAAGTTATGATGAGAAATCAGAAATGTTAGGTTAAGTGTCCACTTGACAAGTGTGATGAAGGTGAGAATACAATCAACTGAATAGTAAAGTTGGTAAAAGGAGTACGTAGGAGTAATAACTGTGAAATGCGCAGTGAAACTAGAGGCGAACAAGTAGAAAGGAAATTGAGACCACGGTATGATGAGGAAGTTGAAGAAAGCTTCTCTGTTAACAGGGTTTGTAGATGAACTGACGAATTGCTAGAGCCTACATCATCCACAAGTCTTGAAAGTGAACACCCCTTTCATAGTCTGGATGTGCAGTATAAACGAATTCAAGGGAGGAGCACATTCAATTCGCTTGACCTGGATTCATGAAATGTTCGAGAAATGAATAAGCATCTTTTATTGAATATGAATATGACTTCATCAGTAGACGATACCTTATTCACTGAATAGTCTTTTATCTGTTTCATGAGATACATTCGTGGGAAATCCCATATCAATCTAACTGTTCGTGACATTATTTATTTTGCATCAGTCATTCAAGATTCCCATATAATAAAATAATAATCACTTTTTATTCTGTGATTCATTTGCTCCGAATAACTTAGGTGGGAGAAGAATTAAAAGTAGGAGGTCGGATAGTTTTGTTGGAAGAATCTGGTGGAGGAGAACAGAAACTGTATCTGATGGATCGCAAAAATGAGGTTATGTTTTTCGAAAAACCTCTGATGAGTTTCAAAAGTGTTGTGCCACGTAGTATTCAGACTCCAGAAGAAAGTACAGTAGAACCTGGGTAAGATTTTTTGTCTATATGAAATCGTGGGCTTATTTCAAATCACTATTAGTACTGAATTCCTAGTTAAGAGTTATAAACTATTAGGTTAATTGTATGTCGATTCATTAAATTGAAGAATGTACATCATGATTAATGCAAGTATTTATGCCTAGCTGAAATGTAGAAGATGTGATTGTATATATAAGAAAGGGAATATTTCTTGAATATGTATGTGTAAGATAAGGAGAAATCTCGCTGTAATATAATGAAGACATCACGAAACAATGCACACCATGTCTTCGAAAACAGTCGGTCTTTTGAATACATCTGTATGGCGTTAATGAAGAATGGATTATATATGAACAATATGAGGCATTTTAGAGACTCTCCTTTTGGACGAATCTGATTAGACATATCCATTTGGTCATGTGTTTTATGTATGTGTATTCGCGTATACATGTGCATTGATTTACGGTATGATATATTACCTCTGTTCCTCCAGCTGCTTGCTTTCAAAGACGATAAATTAAGTAAATACCCACTTATCTTACATTTGGGTCCTCGTCTATTGACGAGGCACACCAAAATATTATGTAGCCTTTCTTGTGGCAATACATGAATTCGAATGGATCTTATGCTAATGAATGTGTTGACAATCATTCAATTCATCTGTATCATCATCAACAGGTCAGACAGCATATTTACTGACGAAGAAAGATTGTTTAGAAATAATCATGAAGTAGTAGTAGTAGTAGTTTCACTGAAATCATGAGAGTAACTCCTCTCTATTAGAGCAGATCTTGTGGTTAATTAACACAATAATGATATTTACAAAGGCTTTTATCTCATTCATTCTGTCTGATCATTATTATTATTTGAAATGATTAGTTCGTATTTTGCGTACAAATAAAAGTGTCATTGAGATTTACCTATGATAGGCAAACAGGCTGCTCAGGAGAATAAGGCCCAACACTCACTCACTTTCGTTATCTCGACTATTTTTATATTGTTGGAAACGGCAAAGCATTTCCAATTTCATTCTGATATTTTTGCTTTGTAATCTCAACCTCTACTGATCGAGTATCACAAAAACGATCTAGCAACATGGAGATGACAGAAGTCGAAATTTCTCATTCTGCAGAATTATTCCGTATTGTGCGTTTACAATAAATAGACACAAACAACAGTGAACATATACACACACTACGGTGACAGAAAGTGTGTTAATCATCACAAATGTCTTTCTTGAACATCTCATTAGTTTGAGATTCCCTCATTTTCATGCAATCCATGTTGATAATGTTATCATTGATTCTGCCTTATTCAACTTGAAATAAACATGACTGGTTTCATAACTACCACTAGATGAACGTGGTTCAGTGGAATAGGATTAGTTTGCATGCAGATAGATCCCTGATCCTCATAGTCTCCTTTGGATGCTTTAATTGTATTCGCACACATTCGCCTTCATGTTGAATTAAACGAAGAACTGTTATGATTTTATGCTTGTTTGTCTTTGATTTCTGCAATGTTATTCATTTCACACCGAGAATACGACATCATTCTCACTCATCTTTCTTTTTCATTGTTGTTGTCGTTGTTGTTGTTGCTGTTACTGTTACTATTATTATTTGTTTACAGCGAAGCTAGGTAAGATAATTCTACCTCCTTGTGCAATAATGTGTGCTTTGTTTCATGCAAGTTGAAGCAGTAGAGTATTTAATTTCTTGTTAAACTTTTAGGTTATTTGAATTCCCTCTTGTTCAATAAGACAAGGATTGAGCATCATGATCTATGCACGTATTAACGAAATAAAGTTTAAACGTAGAATATGTCATGCTATGTAAGAAGCACCTGTTTGTCGAATATGCTCAAGACAGACAGATAAACATTGCGGTATGATACACGAATTCACAAATTCCACATGGATTGCGTTAAATGAAGTACGTAGTATTTCTGAAAAATGTGATGAATGTGAACAACCAATTTTTCAAATAACCTGATTACTCACATCTATTTGGCCATTTCCATTTATACGAAATGGGAATATAAATGGAAGGTATTTCGCCTACAGCAAAAGCTGTTGATAGCCACACGAAAATATTCAGTACAGGCTCATACAACCAGTTACGTTACTTTGACAAACTTCATATTCCCGCGAAAAACTAATCAATTGTCCTACATGATTCGAAGAAGAATCCGTTCCCTTGATAAAATTAACCAAAAGCTGAGGAGCAGCATCTTCCACACCCTTTTTCGATTCGATTTGGTAATGAAATTCATTTTTAATTGAGTATAAGATGTCAGTCTCACTCATGATTGTTCTTACTCTTATTTGTTTACAGCGTAATCAGGTAAGATTTTCCTTTGTATTCAATAGCATACTTCTCTATTCACTTCAAGTCAGCATAGTATTTGATTTTTGGTGGAAAATCTCAATCACTACAATACTCTGAAACATCTCATGAATTTGCTTGCATCCATCACCTGAATTTTTGTCCTCATGAAATTGATCCTGATAATTTGACGACTCAGTCATGCTTACACCTAATCATCAGGCACACCAAGTATTAAGCAACCATCAGATGAGAAATGTGGTAGATGTGGATTAGGTGGGATTGGTTTCGAGGGTGGACAGATGGATCTCTTATCCTAAAAGTTTACAGTAATTAACTTGCTTAGTATGAGGAAATATGTGTCACCTTATCCAAACAAATGAAGATTTATTTCAAGTTTCTGTACTTGCTTGTCTTTGATTTCTGCAGTGTTATGCATTTCACGAAAAGAATACGACATCAGTCTAGATTTATCAATTTTATTGTTGTTACTGTTTCTTGTTTACAGCGAACCTGAGTAAGACTTTTCTTCGTGTTCAATCGTATGCCTTTTTGTCCACTTCTAAGCGGTTTCGTGCTTTATTTCTAGTTAGGAGTTATACATCTTTAGTTTAAATGTAATTTCACTCATTGAACATGGAGTGAACATCATCACTGATGTACGTATGCATTTATGATAAATTGAAATGTAGGATATATAATTGTTTGTAGAAAAAGAAGAAGTATTTTTTGAATATGTGTAAGGTAAGGAGAAATTCTACTGTAATATAACGGAGGGATGACAATTGATCCACCCCATGTATTCAGGAATTGTGAAGAGGTGCTCCCTTCACTATATTGGGATAGAGCTGATGGAGGCCGGATGACAACTGATAATTGTGACTCATTTGTGCAAGCCGCTTCTTTGGAACAGTCTGACAAAAAACATCCGCTTGTGAATTCAATTTATATGAAGAGTCAAATAAAATTGACAACATCACCGAGGAAATTAAGAGTAAGGAGGGTAAAAATTTACGCCTCTTCGATAAGTAATACATTCGTGAAAGGATTATCAATGTAGGTTGAACCCAACAAGAAAGTGATTTCACAAGTACACGACAGGTGTTCTTTCACGAATATTCATCGCCATATCAGCTGCTGTATCAAGGGTGTATTATCATCATTTTACACTAGTTTGGCTTTTATTTTGACAATGGAATTCATGTTAAATCAGGAGTATGGATGGCATGAATCTCACTTATCGGTTTTGTCACTGTTATTCGTTTACAGCGACTTTTATTTCGAATACATGGAGTACACATCAACAGGAGTTAAATATGTTCCAAACAGTAAAGTTCTCTTATTCCTTTGTCTTTCCATCATTTTATTCATCTCATTTTGTTGACCATCACATATATTATTCATTAAATAGTATTCTTACTTCACACACACCATTCATGTGTACATTTGTACTATGTGTCACCCCGATTTACTCAGTGAACTACACAATATGAACTTATTTTCAAAACACTTTTGAAGGCCAGACTGAATTCATTAATATACAACATCTTTTGTACATCCCTCTTCACTTCCGTGTATATTGGAAATAGTTTTGTTGCATTGTGATTATTATTTGTAATAGTAGTATTTGTATTTCGTAATGACCGAATTACAGGAATTCAACCAAAACACAGGGAGGGATAAACTTAGGAATTTGTATTTGGCGGAAGTGTATTTCAAATCAAAATAATAAATATATTAACAAACAACAGTAAGTATTTAAACAATACAAAGATACAAATTGCCAATCACCACATGCATCGAAATGACGAATGTGTTTAAAGAGCGATATTATCTGTGGTGTATTTCTGCCGAATTTATCATCATTATGTACTAATGTAAGACTCACATCAAACTGCCTGCCATGTTGAATACACCCCATTCGTGGTTCACAGTCTAATGTATCACTCTGTAACCACCTGCTAAGTATCTCTTACATTCATTCATTCATTCACTCTATGTAATATGGTCATGTACACACTGTCGGTGTCTTCAGTGCTCGGATGTTGACTGTGTGACTGTGATATTTGAAATTCACTATTCTCCTCCGAGGATTGGAAGAAAGGATACTTATTCAAACTACCAAAGAAAGGAGACCTAAGTCAATGCAAGAACTGGCGCGGAATTAGGCTCCTGTCCATCCCAAGCAAAATACTAAGCCGCATCATCCTGGAAAGGATCAAACAAGCCCTGGATGAAAAACTTCAACCGGAACAAGCTGGATTCAGGAGAAACAAGTAATGTATTGATCAAATCGCCACACTACGGATCATCATTGAACAAAGTCTGCAATGGCAGTCACCTCTCTATCTCAACTTCATCGACTTTGAAAAGGCCTTCGACAGCGTCGATCGAGAGGTGATTTGGCAACTACTTCGCTACTACGGGGTGCAGCCGACAACTATACATCTCATCCAACAGTTGTATGACAACGCTGCATGCCAAGTAATCCACAACGGGAAGCTCACGGAATCCTTCGAAGTGAAGACAGGAGTAAGACAGGGTTGCCTACTATCGCCAATGATTTTCCTGATTGCAGTAGATTGGATAATGCGACAGACAGCGGGCGATGAGGAAACAGGCATAAAATGGACTCACACAAAGAACTTGGAGGATCTGGACTTCGCCGATGATATATGTCTGATTTCCCACAAACTGGAAGATATGCAAGTGAAAAGTAACAAGTTAGCAGAAGAAGCATCAAAGATAGGACTCCAGGTGAACATAGAGAAAACGGAGGTGATGAGGATTCCTGGCCAACACCAACAGCCACAGCAACAACAACAGACAGCAATCAGCATAAATGGAAGGAACCTGAAAGAAACAACCTCCTTTACCTACTTGGGAAGCATTGTTCCAACTACAGGCGGAACTGACGAGGATATCAAAGCAAGGATTGGGAAAGCGAGGCAAGCTTTCATTACTCTCAAGTCTGTGTGGAGGTCAACAGCATTCAGCGTCAAAAAAAAATCGGGATTTTCAACTCCAATGTGAAGTCAGTACTACTATACGGATCAGAGACTTGGCGTGTCACAAAGAGCACCTCAAACAAGCTACAGACCTTCATTAACAGATGTCTTCGCTCAATACTCAAGATCAGATGGCCGGAAAGGATCAGCAACAAAGATCTCTGGGAGCGAACCAACCAGGAACCGATTGAGAAACAAATGGGCAGGAAGAAATGGAGATGGATTGGCCACACTCTGAGGAAACCAGCAAGTGACATCACTAGACAAGCCCTCGAGTGGAACCCGAAAGGGAAGCGACGAGTTGGTCGTCCAAGGGTGACCTGGAGGAGATCATGTGAAGAAGAATTGAAAGCGTATGGGCAGACTTGGAGCCAGGTGAAAACTCTAGCAGAGAACCGAACGCAATGGAGACGCACGGCTGAAGCCCTATGTTCCTCTAGGAACTAAAGGAAATAATAATAATTCTCCTCTTTATATGGTGATGCAGGCAATCAATATTTCTCTCCCTGTTTCGCAGATTGTTGTTAAACACCGAGATTCTAATTACTGACTTTGATATAAAAGGCGGGTGTGTACTTCACTAACAGTACACGAGTAATTAGCAAACGCATACAGGCATATTCACTGGGAGTTTATCCATGCAGACATGAAGTTCAATTACCACATGGCTATTCGTTCTTTTTTAAGTAGCTTAAATTTATTGTGCCATAGAAGCAATTGCTTAATTTTAGTCTATCTCTATGATTTCCTCCACTAGAAATTTGATCGTTTGAGTTAAGTTTGACATAAATTTCTTCATGTTATACAGTTGACGCAATTTATTCATAACACTTACCCTCATATCGTCAATAACTAAACCACGAAACCAGTTGATCCAATGCTTCTTCGATGATATGCATGGGCTTTCAATTAATTCATCTTGACTGGCATACCAGCATACTCACAGTTTCTTCTCATTTATACAGTGAATGGAAAGTAATTAGAGTGGACTCACTCACCGAGGATATGCACTTGGTTTGCAAATTAATCCTGTAACCAGTTTTGTTGCATGTCGTTAACACAATTATTTCCTGTACGCCTTTTCACAACTTCATTCACATTAGAATCAACAATAGACTTGATACAGATGAATTTTCAGATGAATTACTAATCATTAGTTCTCTTCACATTCCCACGATTTGGATATTGAAATTAATTTAAGATACATCCATCATGCCTACGCAGAAATGTAGATTCGAAAAATTATCCAACTTGTCAGCCTCAAATGTGATGCATGAAATCACCTGCTGAAATATTCAGAAATGAATAGTCACATACATAGAGAAGGATAAATTCATTGAAGAAAATGAGCTGATTAAATCTTACGATTACTACACACACTATCCATATCCATACATTAGATATAAAAGATGGATTATATTCTAATTAGGTAAACTATGAATAGCTGGATGATAAATAAGAAGCGGTGTATGAAAGAAGAAGACATGACTGGATTGTCATATTTGTAGGTCAGAGTTCCCTGTAAATCACTCAGGAGGCTGTATTGAATTGTTGACTTTTGGTGGTGAAACCTGCCGATGTAACTGCTTCGTATTATATGCTATCACTGCTTATTAACCTTCAAAACAAGCTGCATAGTGTATATATGAATGTTTCGGATGATACTCTTCAACTGTGCTGAATAAGTCCAAATGTGAATGGTATGTGTTGTCTATCCTATACATAAATATGTTACACATCTGTTCAAAAATGTTAAAGGATATCCATTTTCAACACGATTATACATCAGAATTTCATTTTCCATCTCTGTAACATCAGTCATACAAATACACTGAATCCTTTCAAGTAATCATTTCGCCTAGCCTCCCTTATATTGTAGTGCAAATTATCACAGCTTCTGTCCATTACAGTATAAGAGAGGCTCGGTGAAATGCTTATTTGAGAGGATTCAGCGTATTTGCACGGCTGATTTTATAGAGAAAGGAAATGAAATATTGATGGATATTCGTGTTGAACACCGATATCCTTTAACATCTTTAAACAGGTATAGAAGTCAACAAGCCCCTAAGTAAGATGCATTCATCAAATTACCATACAACGGAGAAATAAACAGTAGGATTTTGAGGCAGAGATTAATTTCGGTCATCCGTAGGATCTATCATGCAGCTTGACTTGTAATTATCAAAAAGGCTAAAACTATGCTCCACTAAAAACCCCAACAGTCCATCAGTGATTATGTCACATCCCAGACTATTTACCAATTTACGTGTGTTTGTGTGGACACACATCAATAGAGAGAAGTAATCACGCTTGGCATGTGAGTGTGTGTGGGAAAGCATATTCCGAAATGGTTAGAAAGACAGATGAACTTCGGAAAACAATACACGCCGGTGGTAGACTACCAACTTCGTTTTTAGCCAAACATCTAATCGACATGAAACATAGGCTTGATGTTAACACAGCTTCTAGGGTCATCTATAAAGTTATCAAAGTCGTTTACTGAAATACGCTGAGGCTACAGCTATTCATCAATTTAATCCCCAAACCCCCACCCTGTGTGTTCAAAGAAAGTTTATTATAACTCTTAACCCACCTTGGTAATCCTCATCTGATTCGATAACTGCTAGTTGTGTTGTTAATCTCATTATTCTAAACTTCTTTTGTGTCTTTTTGTGTACTTCAGTTGTCCTTTATTTTTATAATATAAAATGGAATTGACAAACAAATGTGTGAGGGATCAGATTGTCTGCCTTCTAATGACACTATGAAAATATGTAATATTGAGAAATTGAACTGTGGTAAATCCCAAATACAGACTGTCGGAGTAATGATCAGTTGAATGTTTTACTCATCGTGAATAAGTGTTCTATCATGGGAGTATAAAGTGCCGATTTCATGATGACGTTTTTATGTTTGACGGTCAATTTGGCTAACAATATCCTGTCAGCATTACAAGCAGACATATTTATTTGAAATTACACGAAATTGTTTAATTATCATAGGGTGGTGAAACAGAGCAATCTCGGTAGGACTTCTGAAGTTCTCTCAGTATACTGTTGGTCATGTCGTCTTATTACAATAAGGGCGATCATCAATAGTTTATGCCAGTTACATTGGTTAATTCAGTAAAGATTTATAGAAGCATTTTAGTCGCCACCATATTCTATGTGTGCCAAATAATTTAACCAAATACAATTGAATCGCTTCACCAGCCGCTTTCGACTTCTTGTGTCATCATTACCAAATCCCTGTCGAAACTTGTGATTGCATGCTGATTTTACACTGTCTGACTCAACGTGAACTGTGAAATTTTTCTCAGGATGTAATACGCACATTGTGACCCGATAGGAAATTCTCCAAATATGTGAGCCCGTGTGAAAGTTTCTTCCTCTGGAATAAACATCCGTATATACATTGTGGATTACATTGTTACTGGAACTGATTTACTGCCAGTTGGATATTTATGTACTAAGCTATTTCGATGTTTGTCATTCTGTAGGTGTCTAACCCTTTTACAATTTCATGCAAACGTGTTATAGTATTTCAATTTTATCATTCTATACTACACAGTTTTCACTTGAGCGTCTGTAAGTGATGCAAATCAGGTAACATGTTTATACTTCTGCGTTTGTGAGTGCCATTGATCTGTTTGTTCCGTCTTTCAAATCAACCCACCCTCACCTGTGGCTCACTCGACTGGGAAATGATTTCCTTGCTAATGACACTAGTTCTAGAAATGTTAAATTCAGATATGCCAGCTAATTACTACACCAGCGGTCACGGAACATGCGTGTAACCTTCTTATAAAACCTGATCCTCACTTCGCGTACAATTTACTGAAGCAAGAAGCAATACAACTAATATTCTTGTTCGACCAACCATCCATCGATTGACTCCTTACTGACGTGCACTTCGATGATAGCACTTCGTCTCAACCAAACGTAAACACGAAGAACCTACTGGGAGAGTGAGAGTATTCTACTGACTGTGGCTGTGAGTAAACGCCTCAGAATACACACCAAATTTTTGTGATGATGGTGTAGACGTAGATAGATTAGCTGACATCACCGGCTGAATTCACGAAGGAATACTAACACAAGTGCAGAAGGTCGCAAAGCAAACACAAACTGATCGGTTAACAGTTGTAAGGCACGAGGTTGATACCTTCACATAACATTTGCTTCCTGTAGTCACACGGAGACACCATCTAGGATATTTCAGATATCTGTCACCACCACAGCGTACTGGAAACACTCGTAGAAGTCTGTCCATAGAGACTGTGTGGTGCTTCCTTCGTGCATTAGGAAACAAAGGACACCACTATTCTTTGCTTTGCATATGTCAACGGTCTTCTTGTTCGCGAAACCAAAGATCTGGTGGTCACCAATGACAGCTGGGCACAAAGTGCATCTGACAAGAGAAAATGGTACATTTCCACATAGATAAAAGTGTGGAGGTTAGTGTGGTCCAACCACTACCTACCGAACGCCTTCACTATGATATTTTATTGACAGTTTACACGATGAACACATCGTGTGTGAAAGCATGCAAGATGACAGTGATTTAATTTGATCTTGGTTACGACACACCAGTTGAACGGTAATTTATCGTCTCCGACGTAACTTTCTCAATCATCGGAAAATTCCTTCCCCAGCATAACGAGTTGAGAGTCGATTTCCTTCGCCAGAGATTTCGAAGTCACAATCAAAATCTTTCTATCCGAGGTATCCAGATAGATGCATCAACCTGGTTGTAAGTAATCTAGACATCACCTTTAAGTATGACGTCTTGCTATAGGAATTTCCTTACCCAACGCTGAACGACCACTCATCTTCTATCGGTCACACCATATAGTCATGTAATGCTCACCTGTTGATTTAAATCTCGTCGACTGGATGGATCCCCAGGAAGTGAAACTAGCAAAAGAGCAATTCGACAGCTACTGCAGCTTGCAATCGCATAAATATATCAACTTTTATTAGCAATAAAAGGAATGTCGTCAAACACGTTGTAAGCTGTAGATAACAGTCAAGTAATACAGGGGCTGTTGATCTATTGAAACTAAAGGAAAATTATGTTAGAAAACCGCGTGACATAATGTGATTTACGGGATTAAGCACAACTTAACTAAGATTGAAAGCGAGTCAAGTTAAGATGAGTGTCATCAGGAGTTGATTTGTAATAGTGGTGTGAAAGGGACTCGTAGAAAAATAATGTAATAAAATATCACGACCGACAAAAGTTGTGTATGCAGGGTTAAGATGAATTAGATCCATTGCAGGTCCATTGGTTGAGAAAATTTCTTTTCTATGCAGAGTTTGGAATTTAACATGTGAATTGGCATGACTTCTGTGGTTTGAAAAGGGTTGGTTAGTAGTACTTTGGTGAGATTTCGTGGTATTCTGAATACGACACTAGAGTTGGTTTGCATGTTCGCTAGTTTCATGGAGTCTATCACGTGTTCAAAAATAGTGCTGTGAAGAAATTTTATTCTCCTTCACAAAACCGTGAGGGTAAGTACTCGATGATACGTTTGTGTAGCGATCTCTGAGTACTGTCGACATATCTAGCTCCATAGGATCGGGTGAATTAATCGATACATATACAGTAATGAGGCAAGCAGTGGGAGCATATCCTTCAAGTTCATACGAATCCTCGGTTTTGTAGCGAAAGTGATTCGTAGTTCAGCTGAGAAGAAGATTTCCTTCAGTGACCGCGACAGGTAGTATCTAATTATTTCTATCGACGAGTTTCCTTTGAATTGGAGAATAGAAAATGTGTCTTTTTTAGTGGTGTGACCTTCACGAATTTTGCACCGTAGATACTTTCGAAGAGAATCTCCAACTTCTGCTAATTCATAGGCCATTGGACCACCTCGTGACCAGAAAGACCTGAGATCGGACTCCTGCTGTGACGTGGGCTCTTAACTGTTGAGCTAGAGACGTGGGCAGCTGTTGATGAAAGTCTGCAGTGTCCCGCTGGAATCGATCTTTGTGATGCGCCATGTTTCTGAACCATTTGAAAGATATGACTTGACATCGCTGTTGAAAATCAGAATTTTGTTCTTTATGCTGCGGAGTGCAGAAGATTTCCAAATTGATTTCCACATGATGAAAGCGTATCTTGCCTTTCCAATTCTGGCTGGTGCTGAAATCCACATTGGTGCCAAATGGCCAGTTGTTGAATGAGGTTGATAAAAACTTCGGGCTCTGCACGCCTTATTGTTGACTCGCATTCCAAATTACTTCTCGGTCAACGCTGTCGAAGGCCTTCTCGAATTCGATGAAGCTGAGGTGGAGAGAGGTTTGACTGCCATTCTATCCCTTGTACGATGACAATGTGTGGAGCTGCAATTTGATCAGCACATGATTTGCCTTTCCTGAATCCAGCTTGTTCTGGCTCACGGCGTTCTGCATCCAGTGCATCTCTTATTCTCTCCAGGATGATGCAACTTAATATTTTACTTGGTGTGGACGGCAGCATTATTCCACGCCAGTCAATTCTTGCCGGGTGAGGTGTAAGTCACCCTTCTTTGGTAGCTTGAAAGTGTATCCAGCCTCCCTTCCGACCGCTATGAACCCTGCTTTCCTTCCATTCTTCCTTCCAAACCTTTAGCAACAATGGCGTGAGTGCATCTGCAACAGTCTCTGGGTCCATTTTCACTACTTCTGGAAGAGTTCCATTCGGCCCTGCTACCTTCTCGACCAGATTTCGGAAACTTCATCGCATTCAGGATTTCTGATTTCATCGATCGATTGGTGTCCACTGGTAGACAGTTCTGAATGTGTCGTTGGTTGTATTTCCGGGCGAGTTGCAGGCGATGGCCGGTTCACGAGGTCTTTGAAGCGATCAGCCAATTGTTTTGATTTGTTTCTCCTCCTTGACAATCAGGTTCCCTTGGACATCTTTGATTGGTTTCATCATCTGGGTTGGTCTCTTCTCACATTGAGAGCTGGTTATCTGATATAATGTCACGAGGTCACTTTTACCTGCGACATGTCTGTTCTGCCTCACTTGACGGCCGGTGTGTCGTGGAATTATCTTTTGTCTCTCCTAGCACTCTTCTCCACTTCTTTCTTTATTCAGTGTAGTGTACATTGAACTCAGCTTCTCCTTCTGTTGTGCATCTTTGAATTGAGTCATCTTCTCCTTCACCACCCTCCTCTCCTCTCCTCTGCTTGATTAGCTTCAGGGTGTCCGTTGAGAGCCATTCCCTGCCTTGTCTCTGCTTTCTTCCTAGGGCAGTTGTATACGTTTCCTTGAACATCACTATCAGAGAGTTAGTTCCAATGATCTTCCACACAGGTTTCCTCTGTGATACCACGTAGTGTCTCTGAATTCGCTCTGAGCTGATCTGTAGTGAAGTTATTCCTTGTAGTTTCGTCCTTCTGTTTCTGAATCTTGAACTTGAGTTGTAGTGGCCTGTCTCCAGTTGTTTGTAGGGATTTAAGCTTCACCTTGAAGTTTCTTTGAACTGGATGATGGTCTGAGCCAACACCTACTCTCCTCCTCAACTTTGTGTCCAGCAGGCTGCGTCTAAACTTGCTTTAGCAGCATTGAGATGAAGTCTATCTGGTGTGATGTGCCCGTCAGGCGAAATCGATGTGCGTGTAAACGCTGCCCCCAATCACCAAATCGTTGAAAGCGCAGAAGTCTGTGAATGATTCTCGTACTCATTCATGCCGCCAACCGAGAGACCCTCAACCCATGATGTGTTCTCTTCCTGCATTATCTGCTCCCAGTTTGGCTTGTACTCATGTCACCCATAAGGATTTTGACGTCTCTATTTAACGACGAAGTCCTTTACTGTTTGCAGTCGTCTACAAAATTCTACCTTCTCTTGTTCCGCGTCGTTTGTAGCAGTGTGCGTAGCATTGGATAATTGTGACATTCCTCCTTTTTGAGTTGAATCTTGCTGTCATTCTCCTTCAGGGGGAGATTGGTTCACAATGCATCAGGCCTGCAGCTGCCACTAATGTCATCATTGTAGCCACTCACTGCCTCAGTGTGCTCGTGGTTGCCACTGGGTGACCAGAGCAGATTAGATTACTGACTCGACAGTTGACAATTTTAACAGTCCACATCCATTCCATCTGCCCTCGCAGATATCCAACACTTCTGTGCCCTATCTTCTCATACCTTTGTCTACCTGAGTAGCCCCTCTAATCGCGTACATTGCGAAAACATTCCACGTCGATACTCTTATTCTTTTTTCATCGGGAGAAGACACACTGGCTGGCTGTCGGGCTTCCCGAGGAAAATACGTTTCATTTTTATATTTTTGTATTTTCAAAGTATGTTTTACACATTGAAGTTTCTGTAGCAGTTTGACTGGTTTAATGGGGTATCCTCGCTAGCACCACACATGACACTCTCTCTTTACCCGGGCTTGGGACAGGCTAGTCATCTAGCGAACTAGTGAACAAGACGAGGTTGGAACAGAGATTATTTGGAATAAATTCGAGGCAATTGAGAGCAGGAAAAATTGTTTGCTTGGCTGAAATACAAATATATATGATTAATTATCGACAAATACTCGGGACGAGATCAGTAATTCTTGTTAACATGTAGTGTGTTTGTGGAAGCAAATACAGAGGTCGTACAGAAAGGCGATTGTCTACTCGCATGATGGAGCATTTGCCAAAATGGCTGTAAAACAGATAAGTGCAAAGTGTCAAAAACCTCAATAACAAAACATCTTGTGGACTTTGGACATGATGTCGACGCTGTCAAGTTATTCACTATTGTCAGCAGACAAAGAAGCAGGTAGACGCTTGCAATTGCAGAGGCTAGTGTGATTCGAGTTTATAAACCAGGTCTCTGTGTACAAAAGTAGATGGTCGTCACTCTGAATCTACAATAGAAATACGCTTTATATATTATTCTACCTATCATTATTATTATTCTTGATTCATTTAAAACTATCCTTTATCAGTAGCATTATCTTTACTCACTTCAACATTATTATTATTGTTATTGTTATAATAATTATTACTACTGATATTACTCTGTTTGCAATTCTTGTTATATTCTCTAATGACTAAGTGTTTATCTAAGTGATGTAATTGAAGCGTAATGCATTTTATTTTAATTTTGATCTCTCATACTCCCTCTCCCCTTATCTATTTGAACATGACCTGGAAAACATTCGCACCTGTCTTTCTGCATTGCCAAGTCAATGTGGTTTATTTACTTATCAGTCTTATATCTCCCAATGTAATTCCGAAAGTATATATATATCCGTGTATGTAGAGTATTCACCTGACGAGTTCTACCGAAATTTGATGAATTCATTAAATCCTGCTTTATCAACCTCTTTGTTGGTTGTTTTAAATTCGTATCGGGAAGTAAATGTTTTATGCTCTTCAGTTGTTTCATCCGACTTGCAGTCAAAAGCCCTATCCATGGGTCGAAAATTTTGTGACATCAGCCTAAATGCCAACAGACTTCATACTCATGTACAATCTGAAAACCTAATTACGCAAACAAATGATTCAACTCAAATCTCTGAACAGGAACTACAGCGATTCAAATCAACAATATTCGATTATTGTTAACAATATCTGAATACAAAACCAAAAGTCTACAACCAGCTAACAAAACAGCATAAAGAAGAATTAAATCAATTGAGAAACAGCAAACATTTCCTAATAACCCGTCCAGATTATAAAGGAGCTGGCGTAGTCCTTATGGACAGAAAAGACTACATAGAGAAAATGAAAAACATACTGTCAGATAGAACGAAATTCTCTCAACCATTCAATGAAAGAAATAAAACAGAACAGACTGAAAAGCAGCTCACTGATGTCTTGAAAAGAATGAAAACCAAACAGTTATTCAGTTCTGAAGTTTACGATCAGATTCGACCGACTGGATAAATAACACTAAGACTACATGGCTAAGCAAAGATACGTGAAGCCGGCCTCCCACTGCGTCCAATTTCAGATATGTCAGGTTCCTCGTACCACTCAATATCGAAATGGTTAGCTGACATTTTAGAACCTGTACGAAAACAGATGTGCCAGTATACGCTTCGTGACACCTTTCAATTCGTCGAGTATATACAAGATATCAATGTAAAGAACAAGAATATGCTGTCTCTTGACATTCAGTCGCTATTTACCAACGTTCTATTCACAGAAACTCTCTGTCACATTTGTCAGTATACAGACGAAAACCAGCTGAACATTGGATTACCGACAACTTGTTTAGAAGAACTACTTCTGTGATGTACACTGAATGTAAAATTCACATTCAACGATGTTATTTACAGACAACAATATGGGATCACAATGGGATCGCCGCTGGGCCCACTGCTATCAAACTGCTTCATGGCAGACTACGAGAACGGCCCACTCAAACCAACTATTGATAATTTCCACTTGTATGCCAGATAGGCGGACGACATATTTATTATCTGTGATGATCGTCGCGATCTTCATCAGTTACTACAAATATTCAACAACTGCCATCCAGCTACAAAGTTCACTCTTGAAATTGAAAACGATTCTAAAATTCCTTTCTCTTGATGTTGAACATACAAGGAGAGTTGAAGGAACTTCAAGAAGGCCCATCCATAGGAAGCCCACATGGAACGGTCAACTGACAAGCTTCTACAGCTGGGTATCAATCAGTCGAAAAATAAGGACCTAATTAGATCTCTTGCTACATGCGTTCGGCGCATTCGCAGCTCTGATGCCATGAAACAACTACACTTCTTCAAAAAATCTTCATACAAAACGGATATCCATCAAGATTCATAGACAAAAACATTAAACAGAAAATCCAATAACAAGAGACGCCATCCGTGCCAAAAACATACTCTATACGAACCTCAACTTCAAAGGTGACCTACTCAGTGATGTACCTAGGAGGAGAAATTCGGCTTCTTTAAGAAGAACGGTTTTTGCGGAAACATTGAGAGTAGTGTTCTCCAGTCGCTTGCTGATCTGCAGAGACCCAAAGGACAAAATCTTACACGTGACCACTTCTATGTGTGTATATCAGTTCGCCTGTTCCTGTGGTGCCAGGTACATCGGTCATCCGACGCGAAACCCGTCAAAAAGGGTCAAAGAACACTATCCAGCGTGGCTGCGGAAAGGAAGTAGTGGTCGTATAAGGAGTGCAATAATCGAATATCTCGTCACCACTGGTCATTCCATCTCAACAAACGCCTCCTGCTTCAAAGTAATCCACAAAGTGAAGAACAACCTGCAAAGACAAAAGGTTTCCGTCTTCTTTGCATTGCAGAAGCCCTAGCCATTCAGTTAGAAGAACCAGAACTATGCATACAAAATAAAATTATTCAACCACTTCTACTATCATGGTAACAACTCTGTTGATTCGACTTAACTCTTGCTTGTATGCTTATTTTTCTAGCCACTTAAAACTCTTACGGAATTCCGTATGTGTTTTGTTTCCATGTACACCCTGAGCACAACTCTTTCATCAAACTATTCATGTTATCACGTAATTCTTCCTTAACAATCGTTTGTGACAACTCGTCACTTTTGTTACTAGCCTCATATATCAACATCCAGTTCATCCGAACTTACTTACTAAGTGTATTTTCCTTTGACAAATTTGATGTACACACACTCATACAAAACAACCATATATATTTGTGATTGCACAGCTATGAAAATGAATTCGCCGGCGAAAAGAGACTCTTTGCTGAACTACTTACTGGTCTTCTGTCTATCAATGTTCGAATGGAGATTTTTCATGAATATGTGTTTAAACACTCTGTTTGGTGCTAGAGTCAGAATATTATTCTCACAGTTCAATACTGCGTTGGGAAAGAATACTATGTGTATAATTAAACATTCTATTTTGTGTGTGGTTTAATGTAACCTGGAACACACACACACACTCAATTAGTGGTTAGAGAATATGAAACTGTATCTATCTATATAAATACCGGTTTGATCACCTGAAAATATACCTCGGCTCCCGAGTCTTGTGCCTTCTGTTTTCCCATTAGATTTGTCACCTCCCGTCTCTTCCAACAAAAGTTATTCAAAGTGGTATGGTATTGTATGGAATAAAGAAGCCATCTCAGGTAAACCTCCCAACTCATACAACTCATAAATGTCTCCAATATTATGATCTTTCGAAATATATATACATATGTTGATTCAATCGGATCAATTTGGAATATAGTCAAATGTGATAGACTATACTAGAGAATTACCCGCTTGATTCTCATTTCGTTGTCTGAAATTGAAGTCATTCATTGTACATGTGCTTAAATGACTTGCTCCCAGTGCTCCCAGTGCGTGGTTACTCTTTCAGATGACAAGTGAATACGCCACAACACGCATCTACCCGAAAAATACTTCCTGTTTCCTTAGCGATGTGGCTGTCTTTATGAAGTGATTTCGTCAGTCGTCGGCCCAGCTTTCACTAATTTTTCGAGGTTACTGCAGTTCAGTAAACTAGGCGAGATTGTCTAGAAAAATTGCTAGTTGTATTAATTATCCTCAGCAAAGAACACAGTGTGATGTGTGAATTTATCTCTTGAGGAAATCTTATGGTTTGCACATATGTCTGATGAATCAGTTTCTACGATCATTGACAGGATATCCGTAATTCGGAGATATTAGGCTGACAGTGATTGAATTACAATAGATAGAGATAATGCTCTCATTGCTTTGATTTCCACTGAAATTAGAGTGATGTGATTCCGTCCCGAAACTACATCTAATTCCAGTAATAATAATAATAATAATAGCAATACTGTCACTCCCTCTACTAATTATACTTTCACTAATATTTCTACTACAACAACTTCCACTAGTGTTGTTTCTTCTTGTCCTACTGCTAATACCACTAAGACTATCAGTGCTAATATTACGGCTACCATTGTTTCTAATAAAACAACTGATACTACTAATCACAATAGTAGTGATGTATGTTATATCGAATTTCATGCTCACAAGTAGAATGTAACAGCCAGTCAAGTAGAAATGCACACAGACATACACATTTGTCGACATACTTCTGCTCAAACTGATTACTCTCTTCTTTTCTCGAATAACTCCGTTGTCATTTTATTATTCGAGAAATTTACGCCATCAGTTTATTCTGAGATTACGTGTGAGCATTATGGTTAATCTCTTCAATTCTTCATATCATGTATCTTTGATTGAAAAAATACCTAAATTTATGAATACGTCAGTTAGCCGCTTTGAATTATTTATATATCACTGAAATGATTATTATTATTATTCGTGTATTGTATATATGCGGGGTATTTTCTTGGTTAACTGTGGAATGGTGAATCGGATCTTTGAGACGAAAGTGAAAACACAGACTTGTCAAAGTGCACCAACACACACACACACACACATACACAAAAGCAAGGTGACATGGCAGTTATTTCGAAATGTTGAAGTGAGTGAGTTATGTGGAATGTGTTGTTAATTTTACGGTTTCATTTTTCCATAAATTTAAATATTTTCTGTTCTAATAATTGGGTTATTTGTTATCTCTGTGTTTGGGTGTGTGCGTGTGTGGTTGGCAACACATGGTGTTTAATAAGGACTTCACATTCAGATACATCATGTCTTACCACTAAACCTTTTTCATAACTGTCAATCTTTTCTGCGTTTCATCAAGTACCAGACTGTTATATGAAAATTTCTGAAAAGAACCCTTTTCTGCATCTTTCAAATTCATTAAAATTCTCCTTATTTATTAAATGCCATAGGAATATTGAGTATTTGGATTTCGGTGCATATGATTTCAGATGAGAAGGTGATGATGTAATACAATGAGCAGAACTCAGAAGATCAAGAAAAATTATCTCTTAAGAGAGTCAAGCGAAACATGAAGGAGGGTGGAGTGAAAAGATAAGTTAACAAAATTAGAAAACAAAGAGTTACTAAGAAGTGAGTCACCAGGGTAACTGAAGTGCAACAACGGATTCTTTTTGGATACATAAGTCAGGCTTCAATCGTTTTATTGCTATGGCTTCGACAAACCTGAGGAGACTTGAGGTACTTTGTCTGTTAATTATTTTGAAGGATTCCAGCACATCTACTCGGTGTGCTGTGTCAATCAGGTGTTTAGCGATTGAAGAGCTTAAACAATTCGGTCCCTTTAACTGGAGGCTCCTTGGTACATGTTCGCAGAATCTGATGTTGGCCCTCCTCTCTGTTCTTCCAACGTAACTGCTCCTGCAGATACATGTGAATTGGTGTGCACAATTGGAGGTAACATGTGAGGGGTACTTGTCAATATTTGACTGCACCAGTGAAGAGGTTGTTCGGGATAGAGAGACTAATAACACTGCAGGATACGTCATAGACAGGGCTGTGCTTAATCTTTTATTTACCATTCTCATAATGTCGTCGCCCTTGTAG
Organism: Trichobilharzia szidati; assembly: GCA_944472155.2. Classification (NCBI taxonomy): domain Eukaryota; kingdom Metazoa; phylum Platyhelminthes; class Trematoda; order Strigeidida; family Schistosomatidae; genus Trichobilharzia; species Trichobilharzia szidati. Next base: position 8,571,361 of record OX235275.1, read on the forward strand.
TCGAGTTTGATGAAAATAGGCTTCTTACTGACTGTAGCTGTATCAAGCTTCTTGAGTTCATTCTTGACATATTTGTTTATGAAACCTTGCGGGTAACCATTTTCTCTCAAGCATTTTTCAAGAAGCATTGGTTCACTGTCTAGTTTGTTTGGTGAACATATTCTCTTCGCTCTAGAGAAAAGCGTTTTCACCAGCGTTCGTTTGTATCTCACTGGGCAGAAGCTGTTGAAATTCAAGTAAAGACCACTCCATGTGTCTTTACGATATACAGATCTTTCGAGTGTCCCGTCGTATTTTCTCTCCAACTTTACGTCCAAAAAATGGAATTTTTCATCATCTTCATGCTCCATCGTGAAAGTGATGCTTTTGTGTACATTGTGGATCGAGTCTAATAGAGACGAAACGTGACTCAAATCACTGCATACAATGAATGTGTCAACAAAGTGTCTTTAGTAGGCTGTTGTTTCACCAATAGCACACTTGAGCTTTGTCTGTTCAAGACTGGCCATAAAGATACCAGCTAATGTCGGGCCCTGTGGACTCCCCATTGCCACACCATCAACTTGGCGATACATTTTGTTGTGTATCATTATACTGGAATTGTATATCATTAGTACATAACACGAGAAGCTGCTTAAATTCCAGTTTTGGTAGAGGAAGAAGATCAGAGTGTTGACAGATGATGTCTAATGTCTCATACAGAGGGACCTGCGTGAATAGAGAAGTCACATCGAAGGAAGCCATGATTTTGTCATGTACATTGAGTTGATTCACCTCTTCAACAAATTGGAGTGAGTCTTTTAGAGTATGTTTAGCTAGACGTTGTCTGACAGGTTCTAACCTATCGGCTAACCAGCGAGCAGCTTTGTGAAAGGGTGAATTCACCATTGAGAGTATTGGTCTCATTGGTCAATTCTTTCTTTGTTTCTTCGGCAGACCATACATATCTGGTAGACGGAACCCCATGGGTTTTAACTCATTGTACGTATGATTGTCAATCATTTTGTTTTTCAGTAGCTCTCTGAGTACTTTCGTTACTTTCTTTTCTGCAGAATCCGTCATATTCTTCTTACAGTTATCAATCTTAAATTTCGACATGTCAATCAGAATGGACTCCATTTTTTGGACATATTCAGCCTTGTTCATCACTACCACGCCTGAACCTTTGTCTGGTCACAGTATGACGATATCTTCATTGTTGCGCAGACGTTTAATTGCTTTTCGGTATTATTTCGTCATCATTCTAGACTCTTGAGTTGGTGAGCACAGGTACTGGTTAGAGATCTCAACTGGTCTTGATTTGAACCAACCTTTCTTATCCTCACTAACGGGATGTAAGTCGGCTAACTGGTTGAATAAATTCTTGAATTGGGCTTCTGTGTCTGTTTGATTCACAAATTTCCTCGGTACATGGATCTTGAAACCGAGTGAAAGTGTCTTGGTTTCAGTTTGATTTAGTCTTACACTTGACTGATTGATAACATATTTTTCGGAGATTCCCGGGAAGCCTTCACATAATTGTTCTTTCACTAATGTCTTCGATAGGGTCATGATGAATTTTTCACTTGTTTTGTTTTGTTCTGAAGATCTCGAATGAAATTTATGCAATTGACTCTGCATACGATGTTTAAATCACTGACAGTGTTTTCAAACGAGCCAGCTTCGTAATCAGCCGTTCCGTCGATTCAGTATTGGATTTTGTTAAGCGTCTGAGATTTTTCTCAAGGAGGGAGGAAGTTTACAAGAACGAAGGCTATTTATAAACTGACGAAGGAAACAGCAGGAGCGTAGACATTGATCATAAAATTTCAGTCGAGTAACTTCGCGTGATATTCTGCAGCTTTGGGTCAAGAAATGATTCAGCGACTTGAATGAAGTAGCAGGGAGAGGACTTTTCAAGAATTTCATACAATGATTGCCTTTTATAAATTTGGACAACATTTCTTCTTTCTTTGTTCGAATTTGTGAAGGGAATCATTGTATGAAATTCTTGAAAGGTCCTCCCTCTGCTACTTCATTCAAGTCGCTGAATCATTTACAATTTATCAATGCACAAACCACGTGATATGTTATAACCACACGCGGAATTTTAGTAACACATGTTATCAAAACAGTTAAATCGTAAAAATGCTCGTTCACAACAGGGTGTATGTAATCAACAAGTCAATAGCGAGGGAAAAACAATACAGATATTCATTCACAGAGTTAAGGTCTATTACAACAGTGAATTAATTGTCCAGTCACTACGTGATGACAAAAAATATTCCCCTCCTACCACTTGTCTTCCACAATCATCCTGTATTCAAAATACAGTAAATCAGTTCAAATAAAGCGTTAATACACATGGAAGCTGAATACTATTTATTTATTTATTTTATTCCTCTGCATTCTGAGTAGAACATACAGGCTTCAGAGTTGGTCTTCAAAGTTTCAGTAGCAGTAGTGTCTTTCTACAGGGTGAGGTTGCTTAGCTGGCGTCGAATCATCCCTCTTTACCGGGTTTACTACCGGCTAAATGAAGTTTAGTGATGCATCGTCAAGGAATCGAATCGTGGAACATGTGAGTGACTGGCGTGTACTCTACCACTGAACCACTGGTACAGTATCATAAGTAAAGGCAGACATTAAACCATTCAAATTCGGATGGTAGCGTTAGATATCTATCTATCTCAATCAATAATGCAAACACGTTTTTTCAGTGTGTACATGGTTGTCAAATATCGTGTGCTTCTTTTGTAATCATTTATCTTATTGACAAAACATTTATTTATGTATCTTATCTATCCATCAATCGAGAACTAGACAAATTACTCAAATTTGACAAGAGTATTCAACAAATAATGATGAATTAGTTTGTAGTCAAATCTATCCATCCATCCATCTACATTACAAAATACCTTGAGAAATTAAATTTGTTAACACTATCTTCCATTGTGTATTACAGGATGAAATCATAGACTGAAGCATGCATGTTACAACACAGTTGAATATTCAGTGATATGAGATGATATGATATGATATACAGCGATGTTAACAGATTTACTTCAGTGAACACGAAGGCAGTAATTAAAAGTAAGTTAATACGCGAAAAATTATGGATTAATGAACCTGTGGTTTCGAAACGCAGAAGGGAAATGAGTTTCTTCGTGGTTGCAGTCACACCTTGCTGATGAGTGCCAACTAGCACGAAACTTAGGTCAAAGGCTTCCTGCCGGATCCTTCCAACCTTCGAATACCAACAATTCACAATGCGCCATGATGTCGAGGTACCGAGAATGGTGGCCACATTGCAAACATGACTGATAGAATTCAGTCTGCACCGAAGATAGGGCTAGACATACAAATTACACTAGTTACTGACTAGCGCCCATTAAAAAAATTCGGTGAACATTTGTGAGAAATTATTGATCGTGTAAGCAATCACAATATGCGTGAGAAATGATGACATACTATTTTATGCGGGATCCTATCACCTCCCCCCGTAAAATGTGTCCAACTGCCTTTTGGATCTGCTTGGAGAAGTTTTGATTTTTCGACCAAAAATAATTCTTGCCGGAGATGACTTGTTTGAAGCAGAAGTATTCGGTACCGTATGATAAGGCAGTAAAAGTCTATCTAAGATTTCTCACATTGTTCTCTCTCCCTTCGCTCTGATGAAAGCACGCTTAGAGGTATCGAAGAAGCGATCACCTTTTCCATAGGATTGAGGCTGATACTGAATTGAACGTTCAGAACGGAAAACTAGCTTCACGCTCGGCTTCAGAGCCTCAGATGCTTGGCTAGACTTGCGGTAACCAAACGTTTCCCAGAAAAATTCAAGATGCTTTTGACACGAGTGCTTCAACAGAGATTGACGTGATGCATGGTATGAAACGAAATGATCTTATGAACGTTAAACGTTAAAACATACTGAATTCAATGAAACCTTTGAGAGACTGAGCTTGTCTCACCAGTCAAGACCAAGTCAATTCAAATCGTGGTGGTTTGTGAGATAACATACACCATGGAATTGATGCTCACCAAAGTGAACACGGCAGCTGATCTCACCCATTAATTTCAGCACATCTCCAGAAACATTATTATTGATGTGGTCTGTCGATGAATCTGTGGGCACAGAATTGCGCACCATGTGTTGTGCGAAATTAAGATAGTAATAAGTTTGTTACTAATAGATAGAGTAAGATACTTTCGTCTACTGACAAAATTGACTATGAGTGTTGCGAAAATGGTCTGCACTCGAGTGACGGGGTTGTTTCGGATTGAAGGAATACGTTTGTTCCTTACCGATGGGATTTTCTGTGGTAGACAGTAACTCTCTTGATGTCCAAAACGGTGACACTAGCAGCATTTATGTTTATTGAAAGGACGAAATTTGACAAAATGACATAAACCACAGTACCAGCTCACTGAAGGAGGTTTAGCTCAATTTTGAGAATGATGGGCTGTGTGCTCAACGGTGATTGAGGGAGTTTTCACTGCGTTTATCTTTCTTTATCTTGTATCTTAACTCCACACTGGAAGCCATGAAAATGACCATTTATTGCATTTCAGACTGCCTTCTGAAGAACCCGTATTTGAAAAGACAACAGAACTGTGCTGGTATGGTTGTTATACGTCACAACGTAAAACATGTTTAAAATGTTTTATTAACGTTAACTGCTAAAACCTCATGATTACATCCGATTTCGTAACACTGATGATTTATCTACGAATATATAAGAGTATAACAGTACTCTAATTAGAAAACTACTCAACCTTACTGTTCCTTTGAAGTAACTAGTCAATTGGGAACTATCTTCATAACTACTTGTTATCAATTCATACCAACTGTGATCAAAATTTGACCGTATACTTCCCGAGTAATCGGACGCCGAGGAAGAAATAGACACATGTGAAAATTATTTTTGTTAAGTGTCAGGGAAATAGAAATAGGTAATTGCAACGTTTCGTTCGATAAACTGGTTAGAACTTCTTCAGAGAAATTAATTATACTGAACATAGCAGGAGTATATATAAAAGGAGATATCTTGTCGTTCAATTCTCGGTTGAATTATGTGAAACATGATCAGACATCCAAATGAAATAAAGCAACAAAACTGCATGAAATGTGATCAAAATTTGACCACAGACTTGTGAATATTATTATTAGTCTACTTTTGTCAAGCACTATAAACAGTGTGTACCTTTGCAACAGATTGTTAATAATTTTGTTCGACTAAAGTTCACCATCGTAGATAACTGAATATGAAAAATGCATATGTGTATATGGGGTGTACAATCGTGTGTGTGTGTATGTGTGTATGGGTAAACAGTTGTAAAACATTTGTTAGCATCTTCATAAGAAGATAAAGACAATCGGGAATTTGGACTAAGTATGATAAATAAGCGATACATATCCTTTTTTGTTCATTAATCACCTCTTGTCATCCATCAGCTACGATCACACCTTCACGCCTGTTCAAGCTTTTAGAATTGTGTATATGTAAGGCTTCTGCAGTCAGCCTTTCTTTATACGAAGTGCAATCTTTCTGTAGAACCTTAGTGCTATTAAAGTCGATGTTGTGTCCAGTTCCTACCACTAGCGAATGAAGATTCCTGGAAAAGAACAACAACGACAGACAGCAATCAGCATAAATGGGAGGAACCTGAAAGAAACAACCTCCTTTACCTACCTGGGAAGCATCGTTTCAACTACAGACGAATGGAACTGACTAGGATATCAAAGCAAGAATCGACCGGAAAAGCAAGACAAGCTTTCACTACTCTCAAGTCTGTGTGGAGGTCAACAGTCAGCACTAAGCATCAAAAATAACATCCGGATTTTCAACTCCAATGTGAAGTCAGTCAGTGCTACTATACGGATGGATCAGAGACTTGCATTGCGCGTCATAAAGAGCATCTCAAACAAACTACAGACCTTCATTAACAGCTAGCTGTCTTCGCTCAATACTACTCAAGATCAGATGGCCGGCCAGACAAGATCAGCAACAGAGAGGGATCTCTGGCAATGAGCAAACCAACACAGCAGGAACCAACCGATTGTGAAACAAATATGCATGCAGGAAGAAATGGAGGTAGGTGGATTGGCTGGCCATACTTTGAGGAAACCATCAAGTGACATGACTAGACAAGCCACTGCTCGAGTGGAACCCGAAAGGAAAGCGGCGAAATGATCGTCAGTGCAAGTGTGGGGTGACTTGGACGAGGTCATGTGAAGAGGAGATGAAAACGTGTGGGCAGACTTGGAGCCAGGTGAAGACTCTAGCAGAGAACCGAACGCAATGGAGACGCACGGATGAAGCCCTATGTTCCTGTAGGAATTAAAGGATACAATAATATCAATAAATAACACTAGCACATGTCTTCGGCAAGCATGTGTCCTCACACCCGATTTTCCGTACCTAAATGGTCGCGATTTCCCATTAGAATCCAGTTAACTGCCTACCCCAATAGGACCAGTCACTAGTGAGCATCTGATTGATATTCAAGTGTTGAACACTTGAATACAAATGCATTTTTAACACAAATCTCACTCAAATTCAAATTATTATCGTTTGGACACAATTAGTTTGTGTTTCATTGCCATATAAGATTGTTAACTGCTTGATTAACGATTTTGGAACAGTTGCTCTAGTGATAGATAAGATTTTATTTTGATAAATCTCACAGTGCCCAAGTTCAATATATTTATATCAGTTATTCCAGTTATTATTTCTCATCGTGTAAGTCCTACTGATTACCTGACTGTTTGCTTAAATTTCCTAACAAAGGCAGATCAAACTAATAGTATTTGTGGGTTCTTGATGTAGTTGTGTTCTCTCAGCTGGATGGTTTGCCTACAAGGGAACACAAATACACAAAATTCATCCACCTGAACTACAAATCTTCTCCACTATATTCAGCATGTGTATGTTTATCTATGTATTGTTCTTGTTGGATTACATAAATTAGAAAAATCTATTCATGTAAAATGATTGAAACGAGACCAAGTTTCTTGTTGAGACGTAAATCAGAGATTTATGGAGTCTCCGATAAGAAGACTCTAGAAGAACTGAATTTCGCAGGTGATATATGTCTAATGTCTCACAAACTCCAAGACCTACAGGCAAAAGGCAACAAACTGACAGGAGAGGCTGGCAGCGAAAACGGGACTCCAGGTGAGTATAGAGAAGATGGAGGTTGTGAAGATAACCAACCAGCACCAATCACCATCAAGAAGTGAGATTGGACAGAGACTGTTGCACACTAAATATGTAGATGCAAATGGAGATGGATCGAGCGTTCGTTGAGGAGGCCATTGAATGTCATCACGCACCAGTCAGGCCAACGCTCAAGTAGAATCCCAATGGGGTGTGACAAGTGGGTCGACGGTGTGGGGGTGACATGGAGGAGACGAGAGATCACGGGCAGTCGTCGGCCCACTTGAAGGGGACTGTAGAAAATAGAAGAATGTGGATATGTGTTGCTGAAGCCATATTTTCCACTCGTAACGCAATGGAACAATAATAATATATTATTAACGCTTCAGACTGCATTCTATTTCACATATCCTAAGGAAATACTGTCAATAATCGTTTCTGTGCACTGGATGAAGCTATCTCTATGCGGCATTGTTGATAACAAATGTTTGTGAAATTCCTCGATATTAAAAGCGAAATTATTTACATTTTGGTGTGGTTGTGTTCTCTGAGCTGGATGGTTTGGTTGCGAAGCTTTCATTGCTCTACTGAGCAACATCTTCAGCGCATACTTCGATGTGAAGTGAGCTTTTAGAATTCTCTATGAGTTTATTAGTCATCTCTTCTAGTAACCCTGAACGTGATTGGTTGTTTTCGTGTGACATTTCACCCCCTAGTTTGCTTGTCTCGGTGCTGGCTGCTTCTTTGGTCTGAATGTCGTTAGTCATTCCTTCTGCTAACCTTGAACGTGATTGGTTGTTTTTGTGTGACTTCTCACTTTCTAGTTCACTTATTTTGGTGTTGACTGTTTCCTTGACCTGAAGTTTGACTTTGTTTTTGTGTGAATTTCTTCGTATGGATTGGTATATTTTGTCAATCTCTATGTGTCTATTGATTGCTGATTCATTTGAATACCAGGCCTCTAGCAATTCTCTGGCATTTTTGCAGTTCCCTTTGTCTAAGATTTGAACATTGTCCCAGTCGAATTGGTGCCCGTGGTTGTCTGCATGTAGTGATATGAGGGAGTGTATGTCGTGTCTTCTGATAGCTAGTTTGTGTTCGTGAATGCGAAGACGAAGAGGGCGTCCACTTTGACCAATGTAATGTTTGTCGCAGTCGTTGCAACTTATCTTGTAGATGACGTTAGTTTTGTCTTCTTTTGCCGTTGAGTCCTTTGGTTTACATAGAACTGAGTGTAGGTGACTTTGTTGGTTTATGAGCGACATCGATTCCAAAAGGTTTGAATAGTCTTGCAGTGATTTCAGAGATATCTTTTATATATGGTAGGACGACTTTCTTTGTGTTTTCGCTGGTGGCCTTTGATTTGGTTGGTTGAGCTGGGGGTAGATGTCTTTTGATGAAGTTTCGTGGGTATCCATTTCTTTGGAAGACGTCCATAAGATGATTTTCTTCAGTTTTCCTCAAGGCGGGAGTGCTGCAATGAGTCCTGGCTCTCTTGAACAATGTACGTATGCAGCTAATTTTGTGTGATGTTGGGTTGTTACTGTTGTAATTGAGTATTTGATCCGTGTGCGTTGGTTTTCTGTATACTTGGGTTTCTAATTTTCCTGTGGTTGTTCGTTTGATTAAGACGTCTAAAAATGGGATTTTGTTTTCATATTCTTCTTCTCTTGTGAATTTGATGTCGTTGAAGGTGTTGTTTATTATGTTGTGGGTATTGTCTAAGTTTTCTCTTTTGATTATCACGAATGTATCATCAGAGAACACAACCACACCAAAATCATCCACCTGAGCTACAAATCTTCTCTATCATATCGAAATTATTTACAAGTCATACCCAACGTTTCTGCCTTCAACTGCATTGCCCTCAACATATTTAGCTACCAAAGTATGTATTGTTCTCACACATTTGTCTTAGATAAGCGTTCACCTGCCTATTCCACAAACCTTATTTCAAATACACCACAAATTTGATGTTTCTTTCGACTAAACAACACAAAAGAAGATGGTTGTATTTTCTTAGGCTTTCGATTTTAATGTCCATTAATTTCCAGTAAGAACTTATATCTAATTTTCACGTTATGTATCCCGAGTTTTCATTTACATGACTGAAGGCCATGTCAAACATGCAACCATGGCCACTGTAGTTTTCAACACAAGAACCACTCAGTATATTTCAGTAGCCATATAACAATAAAAAGCAATAAGAGAGATAATCTCAGTGATAGACGGACCATGTTTCTAAGACGAGTTGTCAGTGTAACTTGTAACATTCACAGTGATTCAGACAGTGTCGAGTTGTTGTGCATTTTTACCTAGTTAAGAAGTTAAGTGAAACTAAAGCAAACAATAGCGTCGGTGGCTCACCAACCAGGCAGGTGGTTAGGGGTTCGATCCCAAGCCGATGCACTCCTTTACCTCGATAAGCCAGTAATAATATTGGAACAGAGGGATAATTGGGCATTAGGCTAGCAACCCCACTGCTACCGAAACTTCAAAGCTATAGTTCGAAGCTCTATGTTCCAGTGAGAACGTAAAGGAATAAGAAAAGTCGACAAGATTTCTTCGCAAATGAATAATACGGATAACTGTTTGTATATTTCAGTCAAAATATACGAAAGCTGTTAGATCTTAGGTGATTTAAGCAAGTGAATCGTGAGACAGAAACGTATCAAGGGACCACTCACCTTTTCATTAGACATAGATAGAGAGAGAGAAACGCCGTTTTCGTTCAATGATGAAGTATCTGTTTTCAGTGACTTCATTTTTCAGCTGTATACTCGTATTTAAATTACAAAAATAGGCATTAAGTGGTACATAGGATGGATTTTTGTCCATCTTTATATTCAAAAGCATTTTGTTAAATCGCTGTCTTTACCTCAGTCATAGTTATGTTGCACTTTCAATTTTACTTTATTGCATTAATTCGTTTCATCCACTTCACATCATTTCCGCCTACTTCACTATTATCATCATCGTCTCACTTCAGTTTTTGACGACACTTGACCTACATTTAAAATGACTTCATTTATTTGTATAGAGGATGATTTGTTTGCTTTCATGTGTGTCTTCGCTATCTTGTTGTTGAAGATATGTGTGCACCATGGGTTATATCATGTATAGAATAATTCATAAGATACATAGATGTTGGAAGGTGGTGTATACTTGTAGGGTTGGCACCCAAATATAAAGCGTCGCGTAACGTAGTGTGAGATTTGATAAGATAGAATTCAACATTGCAAAACAGTTTTTGATAGTTTTGCCACATCTATGTGCATTTATCAATTCAACTGCATCTGAGGTGACAGTTATGATAAGCATACTACTACTAGACAGCTTAGCCAACGTGTCACTACTGAACATCTCCCATCGTGGTTTGGCGAAGGACAGACAAAAACAAACCGTAGCACTGTTTTGTCACATTCAGTTGATTATGGTCATGTGGTGGAGAAAATGAGAGCTTTCAAGGTTATTCATCGCATCCCACCGAATCTTTTCAATAGACTTCGTATTCGTCTACTGCACACAGCTGAGGCGATAGGCATTCCAACTAAACTTTGCGTTCAAAAGAAGTTCGTACAGCCATTACCGCTCCCTTGGCCTATTAAGATCTAACCAACTTATGATTTCTTCACCACCCCTTATTTATATTTTCAACTCCTCGCTTACCATCCCTTAATCTTATCACATCTTCATTGAAACGTAATTAATTTACTTCCTGCATAAACAGGAATATATATATTAACTTCTACTACAAGGCCAATACAACAGAAGAGGCGAGCAGCAAAGTACCAGAGAGCAAAGAAAAAGTATGTGGAGTCGAACATATATGTTAATATTCTTTGCACTTTTTAACTTAGTAAACATACATATTTATTTCTACTTAGTCTTTTTATACATCTATGCGACTAGTTTATTTATCGTTTACAGAGTAATTAGGGTATTTAAGCGCGTTTTTAGGCACTGTAGTAAACTAGTAATTGATTCGTTCTAGGAATAAACAGTTTATTAATGTAATCAGTAGAGTGAAACAGTCTGTGCAGAGACCGTTTGAAACTTATAACCGAGGTGCAAGTTCTGACATCTAGCGACAGGCTGTTCCATATTTTAGAATACATGACTGTGAAGAAGTTTTCACGGAGTGTTGACTTAAAGGCTGTTATTGTCACTGTGCAAGTTTGGTTACGCAGATCGTAATAGCCTTCCGGTGAGAATTATATAATTCCTTATTGTCTGAGAATGATATTTTGTGTAGGACTTTAGAGAAGAATACTAGGTTTATAATAAGTTGTCTCGCCCAAAGTGGGTCAAGATTTAGAATCATGCACCGTGTGATGTAGTCTTTCTTACAATCGTAGCCACGTAGTTTGGAGGTTAAATATCGTTGGATACTTTCCATCCTCAGCTTGTCACGTGTGCAAGCGCTGCTAATAATAAATAGACAATATTCCAGTAGTGGCTTTACACATGTTTTGTGTACAATTAGCTTGGCTTCATTAGCGTGAAAGTTCCTGAGCATGCATCCTAAGAGCATCCTCGACTTTCCAGTCTGTGATGCCACTTGCTCAGAAAATGTCAGGTCACTAGAGTACTTCAGGCTCAAGTTGACGACACTTCGAGGTCTGGTTAGGTTAGCAGATTGAAGCGTTAATTTCATGTTCAGGTTACAGTGCCTGACTGTATGTAGTGACTGCATGCTGTTGTGCGTGAATGGACGGTTGGTGAAAATGAAGAAAGAATAAAGTTTCCTATAAACTCACTATGAATACTGCAAACTGTTGATAAGAAACTGCATCAAAGGAAAAAATTCAGAACAGCTAGAAAATATTACAGCAGTTTCGATGATGATAACCTTTTACATTAGTAAATCATCTTTGCACAGTTCAGAATGATGCCGAAACATCAAGGCTACCCCATAGGCCCTACAGGAATTCGTGAGAGATCTTACATGTCCGGTTGTCTTACGAATTCTAAGATTGCAGATCTTTCAATTTACTGAAATATCACTTATCTGCTTCACAATATGTGGTGAGAGCTGTCTACTAGCCAAATTGGTAGACAGTAATTTACGTCAATGTTTACGTTCCCAAGATTTGTCGTGAGAAAATGTGAACAAAGATTGATTCAAAACCGACCACAGCAGACTTTGCGTAGGCGGATGCAGTTAACACATAGAGGATTTGACATTCAAGAAACAGTCACAAAGAGATGAAAGATTAACTTTAGGTGAGAAACAACCAATCGGAAGACTGTGTTTGTTTGCTTAAATATCCATAGTAATGTACATCAAAATATATAAATATGCGTTGATTTCCTTAATAAATGATCTGTTGCCTGACCCTTTCCTTCTGTCGTTACAGTTGCTGTCGCTGCCTCCGAACAATGAAGATCCCATGGCCAACTGCTTTTGAAGAAGGAGACATACGGAGCTTCTTACATGACTTCGAGGCCGTCGCTGAGTTGGTGGGTGTCAAAGAGCAGGCGGCGAAGGCGGTTGTACTGGGGACGCTGTTGAGAGGCCGAGCGCTGGCGGCATATGACAGCGTAGAGAGGTCAGATGGCACAGCGTCTTGGAAGACATTGGTTGAACGATTGGTGTCGAAGTTCGACAGTTCAACAGACAGACAGCTGGCAATGCAGCAGTTCCGTTCAACGAAGCTCGGACCTGATGGAGATCCGTTAGTGTTGGCGGTGAAATTGACCAATCTACTTCAACGTGCGCTTCCCACTTTGGATGAAGATTCAGAGGCGCAGTTGCTGAGTTCCCAGCTCATCGAGGGTGTCCCAGACCACATTTCTCAGCAATTACAACTGGTTAACGCTACGCAGCCGATGGATAATAATGAGCTGGCGAAGGTGACCAGACAGCTGCTGAGCACAACTGTAGCTGCCATAGAGCAACCAAAACCAAACGAATTCGAGCAGAAAATTGAAGTGTTGCAGCGGGAAGTGGCGGCGTTAAAGTTGGGTGACAGGAAAGACCGGTGTTTTGAATGCGGTAAGTCGGGACACTGGAGGAGATACTGTCCAGAAGCGGGAAATCAAAAAGTTTCAGACGGTATAATACGTGTTCTTTCTCTCGTATAAAACTAGATGTAGAGGGGGCTATCGAGAAAGGGGCTGTGCATTCGAAGTTGCGAGTGAATGATCAAGAAGTAGTATGTTTAGTAGATACGGGGGAGGCTGTGTCTCTAATAGATAAGAACTTATGTGCGAGTGTTAGTCCATGCTCATTGACAGTACAAACGGTAGGTGGGCACGTATTGCATATCACGGGTAGATCGAACTGCACGGTCGTGGTTGGCAGCTGCGAGGTGACGTTCCCCTTCATTGTTGTGCCCGAATTACGACGGACGATACTTGGCGCGGATTTTCTGCGGGAGATTGGTGCGATAATCGACACGCAAGCGAAGGTTGTGATCACGAAATACGGACGTATCAGCATGTATGAGACCAGTGAGATAGCAGCGGTTAACCTGTCGAAGGTACACAATGTGACAGAGTTAATTAATAAATACGATCATCTGTTTACTGGAGATGGGGACCCATACGGTTATTGCGATAAGGTGAATCATGAAATTCCGTTAAGTGGCCCAAAAGTAACGTCATTTACCACGCGAAGAGTTCCATGTCATTTAGAAGGCGAAGTTGAGCGACAGGTACGAGAGATGTTAAAAGATGATATTATTGAAGAAGCTGATAGCCCGTACAACTCTCCAGTGCAGTTAGTAAAAAAGGCGAATGGGAAGTATAGATTCTGCGTTGATTTTCGACAGTTAAACAGTATGACAGAGTTAAGACCGTGTGCCATTCCAACAATAGTAGAAACTTTAGATCGGCTAAAAGGCGCAAATTTGTTTTCAGTTCTCGATCTTCGCTCAGGATACTGGCAGATACCGATAAAGCCAGGTGATAGAGATAAGACGGCATTCATCCTGGGTCAGACACAATATCGATTTAAACGCATGCCGTTTGGACTAGCAGGTGCACCGTTCACGTTCAGACGACTGATGACGCTATTACTTAAGAACTTGAAAAACGTTGAGGTGTACGGTGATGATCTCGTCATATATAGCCAAAACGAAAACGATCATGTGAACCATGTGGAAGCCGTGCTGCGACGCATCGAAGAGTTTGGACTGCGCGTCAACAAAACCAAGTCTCAGATAACCAAAAAGAATGTAACTCTTTTGGGACATAAAGTGGGAAATGGTGAGATTAAACCACTACCGGAGAAAATCTTGACGATAAAGACGATCCCGGCCCCGAATTCAAAGAGAAAATTGAGACAATTCTTAGGTAGAGCAGCGTTTTATAGCCACTTCGTGAAGAACTTCAATGAGATAGCAGCCCCTCTGTACAGGCTACTAGGTGAACCGAAGTTTGTTTGGTCGGAAGAATCCCAGAGGACATTTGACAGAATTAAACACCTGTTCGACCACCAACAAATGACGCTAAAACTACCTGTACCTGGAAGACAGTTCACAGTGTGCACAGATGCCAGTGACTACGCCATAGGTGCGGTCCTAAGACAGGGTGAGGGAATCGTTGAGTATGCCAGTCGGGTTTTGACACACACAGAGCGAAAGTGTTCAACGATAGAGAAAGAATGTTTAGCGATGGTATGGGCAATCGACAAATGGAGACCTTATTTACTCGGCCGGCGGTTCCACATCGAAACGGATCATAAGCCGCTACAGTTTCTGAAGACAGCGAGAGACCCACGAGGGAAATTGTCACGGTGGATGTTGCGTCTTCAGGAGTACGATTTTACCATCTCACACGTTCCTGGAAATGAAAATGTCTTGGCAGATTTGTTATCGAGACCAGAAGACGAGTCTGAGTTGCCCGAGGTCGCTTACGGAGTGCATGCAGTAGAACAAGACCTAACTGGCACGCAGACAAAGGTTGGACGATACGCTGAATACAGTAATACAGGTGATCACTAACGGAATAGAAGTGGATCCAGCTACAGCGAGTAAGGAGCTAACCACACTACTCAGACAGAGAGATCGACTAGGAGTGAATGTCTACGGGACAGGACCTGGCGAGAGGACGACGGAAGCTGGCTAGCTGTTATACCTCAATCGTCGCGCCACGACATGATAGAAGAATGCCACCAGCTAGCACATACCGGAGTGGCCAGAACAACCGACCTCTTGAGACAAAGTATGTACTGGCCAGGTATGAGAGAAGACGTAGCAAGATATGTACTTGGATGTCCACGGTGCCAGCTAATGAAAGGCGACCGGTGCATACGACCACCACTTCAGTCGATTCCAGTTACGGCGATAGGTGACTTGTGGTCCGTAGATGTTATGGGTCCATTTCCTCAGACATCCAGTGGTAATCAGTACCTCTTGGTGATGACGGAACACGCGACACGACGGGTAGGTGCCGTAGCAATCCCAGACCAACGCGCAAGGACCATGACAGATGAAGTAGTTAGACACATCGTTGCAGACCATCGCGTACCAAAGACAATACTGACAGACCAAGGTCCATATTTCGAAAGTGAAGAATTTACTTCCCGTTTGCAACAGCTTGGCATCAAGAGGATCCGAACGACCCCATACCATCCACAAACGAATGGCCTGACGGAGAGAAACAACCGTACGCTGAAGGAGTGGCTGGCCTCGAAGGGCGGTAACTGGGAAACGGAGCTGCCACTGATTCTACTAACACATCGTGCCACCACCCAGGAAACAACGAAAAAGTCACCCTTTCAACTGATGTATGGTAGAAAACCACGATTACCGATACACAACGAAACCTGGCCCCTTCACCAAAAGTGGAGTACGACGAAATTAAAAGCAGAAAGGAAAGAAGCCGTCAAGAATGTAATGCAGAAGCAGCGAAGGGATGTCGCGAAGTCTCAGCTGAGAGAAACGACTCAGTGCATTACCTTCTTAGTCGGGGACCAAGTGAAGTGTAGAGACAGAAGATATGCTGTCGGATGCGGGCCAGGTTCACGCAAACTCCTTCCAAAGTGGGAAGGACCATACACAGTCACAAAAAGACGGGGTCAAGTATATACCATCAGAAGAGGTGACAAACAAAAACGAGTTAACGCCAGTCAGATCCAACGATGGGTGCATTGGGACAAGCCGGTCTGTAACAATCATCAACGAGAGGATGCATCACCCAGAAGGTCGGAACGCCTGCGCGCGAAGCTATTTGATGGGGGGACGAGTGTGGTGAGAGCTGTCTACTAGCCAAATTGGTAGACAGTAATTTACGTCAATGTTTACGTTCCCAAGATTTGTCGTGAGAAAATGTGAACAAAGATTGATTCAAAACCGACCACAGCAGACTTTGCGTAGGCGGATGCAGTTAACACATAGAGGATTTGACATTCAAGAAACAGTCACAAAGAGATGAAAGATTAACTTTAGGTGAGAAACAACCAATCGGAAGACTGTGTTTGTTTGCTTAAATATTCATAGCAATGTACATGAAAATACATAAATATGCGTTGATTTCCTTAATAAATGATCTGTTGCCTGACTCTTGCCTTCTGTCGTTACAAACTTTCTATGTTTGTTACACCAATAGTGCAAGAATTTCGCATATCACTTTTGTGTTGTGATTCAATTAGATTCGCATGATTGAGTCTCACACTTTCTGAAATGTGTTCAGAGAAGCGAATGGATGCCCACCTGCTTTCACACTCCAACACATTGATGCTCTGGCACATACGCGTGAATCACTAATCACAGTTTGGAGGTGACTTCAGATGGATATCTCTGACCACTTCCAATATCGAATACAAAGTGCACTACTGGTGCTGGAAACAGGATGTTGTAGAAAGACCAACTCTCAGTCTCTTGTTTATACTCTGCGATACATCAACTCCTTTAAAGGTGAGGTAAATGAATATAGATCTCTTCTCAATTGCAGTAACATCCTCTTCACTAATTACCGCCATTCTTCCTCAAACTTGTCATCAATTTGTTTGGAAACCTGTTTCCAGACAATTACTTTTCAAGGAAGTCCATCTCTTCATGCAATCTATTCTCTGGGAGCAGTTTACGCGGTCTATCAAATAGCCTCCAGACTAATCCTTGCTTGTCTCTTATTGAACAGAAGCTGGAGTATGAACTGTGATCAAGATTTCACCGGATAGTTGAAAAATAATTGAGTGCCGAGTGAGAAGTAGACATTTAAAAAAATTATATTTGTAAAATCTCAGCGAGATTGAAATGAGTAATTCCAACGTTTCTTGTGTTCGGAAATCTGGTCCGGACTTCTTCAGGGAAATTAATCGAAATTAACATAACAGAGGTTTATATATGAAAGGAACATCTCTTGTTTCTGAAACTTTGTCCAATCATGAGTCATGAAACAGGCATCAACATGTCTAATAAACAAAATTTTTTATTCTTTGTCCAAACATATGAAACAGGTATAATAAACAAAATTGTATGAACTATGATGAAAATTTAACCTTTCAAAATTAGTCCACATTTGTTAAAATATATGTGTATATGCAGTATACAATTGGGTGGGTGTGGGTGAACAGTCATAAAACATTTGTTATTCTCTCCATAAGAAGACGTAGACAATCGGGAATTTGACCAAGTATGACTAGTTGTTGATACATATCCAATTTATTTATTAGTCAGGATTTGCCATGCATCAGCTAACATCACACATTCACATCTGTTCAAACTGTTCGGATTCACCCATATATGTAGGGCTTCTGCAGTCAGTCTTTCTTCACATGAACCAAAACATTTTTGTAAAACCTTAGTCTTATCAAAGTCGATTTTGTGTCACATTTCAATCGAATGCAGTGCAATCGCTGAGTTGTTTTCTAGCTTCTTCAAATCTGCAAAGGTCTCTGGAACCAACCACCTTTAGACATTGTTTATGCTCTTTTACCCTTACATTTACCTGTCTGGAAGTTTCTCCTACATATATGGCGTTACAATCCCCACAATTGATCTGGTATACACAATTCTGCTGGTTTTCTTGTTCTATTTTATCCTTAACCTTAACCATTAATGAGCGTAAGGTGTTTGATGCATGAAAATACACTCTTATGTTATGATCGTCAAGAATTCGCTTTATTTCATCGGATGTTTCTTTCCGGTAAGGGATCACCGCTGTACTAACCCATTTCTTAGCATCAGGTTTCGATTCATCCTTATCTTCACATTTTAAATATCTTTTTGTGACGTCTTTAGGATAATTATTTGATTCAAGAGTGGACTGAACCTATTTTAGTTCCTTGCTAATATCTTCCTCCTCAGTAACTAGACGTTTGGCTCTGTTAATCAGATTCCTGCCCACAGTTGCTTTGGTGGTAAATCGGTGAGCTGAATAGTAGTCTAGGTATCTATCCGAATTTGTCGGCCCTCTGAAAATGTTTATTTTAAATTTGCTATCTAGTTTTCTTTTTACTAAACAGTTCAGGAACGCCAACTCATTCTCATTCTCTTTGGAAAACTTGATAGCTTCTGACATGTTGTTTATCAAGTGAAAAAGTTCATTTGACAAACTACGTTTGATTATGACGAAGGTATCATCCACGTATCTTAACCACATCTTTGGAGGACTAGGGCATCTCATAATTGCATTTGTTTCCCTGAAGAAGTTCTGACCAGATTGACGAACACAAGAAAAGTTGCAATTAATCATTTCAATTTCGCTGAGAGTTTACAAATATCATTTTTTACAAAGAAGCTGGAGTAGTTTGAACACTGTCCGGTCCAGTATATTTCCCTATCAACTGTACCACCACCTCACAAATAAATCCACGATGTGAAACTGATTTTCGCGATCCACAATATTGAAGCTATGGAACCATTTGTAAGCATCGTTCATGTTTCAACAAATCACTAACATGTCATCCACATACTCTGCATGAAGACTGGTTTCTTCAACTGCAGATCTGTTTTTCCCGTTTGTTTCTAGATTTCTCATGAGAATATGAACAAGAACACGTGCCAAAAGACTTCCCATTCCTACTCTAGTGCATCAATCTGTCTATAAACTTCGTTAATGGGTAACCGAATTAGATTATAGACTATCCCTGTATTGAACAATTTCGAGTATTCACACCTTCATAGGATCCTACTCCATCACATCTCCAACACTTCCATACTGTATATGCTCATTTCTACTGTAATCTGAGAAACCAGTCTCGCAGATGCTGAGTGCATTCCGTATCCGCATATTAAAATTAGTTCTGGAGATACTTTTCCTGTTCCCACTGATGGACAAATTCAGAATTGCTACGCCTTATCGTTTGAAAGGTAGCTGACGACTACCATGTACAGTATCCCGTCCTCCCAAAGATAAGGACTGACTAGTAAACTATGAGAACTTACCATTTCTCTAGTAGAAATCACCAAGTGACAACTAAGCCTACTCAATCCACGACTCCTCGTCCCACAGGATGAATTTCATACCATTCTCATGAGAAATCATCACAAGTGTAATGCAGCACTAATTGTCTGTGAGGACAGATACTCGCCAATCATACCATTGATTAAGTACCAACACATATATCGCAAATCGACACAGGTTGTAATTTACAGCGAATCGGATTGCAACATGGTGGCTCGATAGTTAACGAGTCCCCACCTACCATCAATTGACGGTTTTCGATTGGACCCCTGCAGAAGAGTCTCAAACTATAACAGGAAATGCATCCAAATTCTAAGTGGCTGTCAATGCGCCTTTGACTGACTAACTGATTCACCGGTATTTCAGTTGGTCACAAAATCCACCATAAAATCTTCAGAGAGCTCAAAGAAAGCACCAACGAATTACATGACGAAAATAGTGTTTTAAAATTAACCTCATCCTCAACACATGCACATCAGGTAGGATACCCCACCCACACACACCCATCTCCTCACTTTGGAGAGAGAAGCAAAACAAATCACAAGAACATTGAAAACACAATTGTTTTTATTCACAATAGAAAAGTAGTGGAGCATTCACAAAACTATAACCTAACATAATATATATGAAGGAAAACGCAGTATCTACAGATATACCACAGTTGGGAATTAGGCAAAAATGAAGTGGAACAGAGGGACAGGCAAGGAGGGCAGGAGCATTGACTGACTAGTTTCAACCTAGAACTTTGCACAGATGTGCAGTAGTTCCAGTTTCCACTCTCCATGTCCATATAGCACACACATGAAGAGAGAAAAAGAGACGTAACGAACAGAAATGTGGGGTAAAAAGAACCGTAGTAAAATGGAAGAACAATAGAAGTTGACTGGACATTACATATATATCACAAGGAGTGAATGTGGGAGAGGAGGATTATGTACACTGGAGCAAGAAGAGAAGTGAAACAACGTAGGGATCGGAGATAAAACAGAATCACCACAACCACCACCAGCAACAACAACAGGGATGATGGAATTACAAAAATCAACTAGAAAAGTCATCATCTGACATTATTATCATTATGATGATCATCATCATCATCATCATTGTTATTATCATTCCGATGCTTCTTATTCGATGGACAGCGTGCTGACGTCAACATTGGTCGATTAGTCCCCATCGTTCTCAATTGTTGATAACTTGGGCCAATTGGGATGTTTTGTAAATCTGTCACTAACTTGATATCTTTAGCCATCACGGTAACACGTTTAGCGTGAATGGCACACCGTTGAGCCGACTCAAATAAGCTCACCAGGAATGCTTCAGCGGCTTCTTGTAACGCCAGAAAGCATACCGCTTGCCAACGAAACGTCAAGTATCTCGGCCCAAGTGACGTCGCCATAATATAACGGATATATCGGGCGAATGGCAGCTTCCTGTCACCAGCCAACAGTCAACAAACAAAGAAACAAACATAAAAACAGGTTAACTGCAAAGTAAACAATCAATTCATTCACTCATTGATTCATTAGGTGGTATATACATACATTCTAGCATGCAAATCCGCATGCAACTTAGTGGGGAACATAAGATCTAGAGATCTTCAGGCAAGCAAGTTATCATTTAGATCTGCTGTATCGAAACATCTTCAGTCGTGAATATATCAGTTAACTTGCTCTAATGGTTCGACCCTCTGTCCACCACCACCAACTTGCAATGTGTGTGCTTCCAGAATGTCTTGCACAACTTCAAAGTGTCGACAGTTTGTGAAAAGTTCTCACTTCACTTCATTGCTACTTACTTAGTGAATTACATGACCAGTAAGAAGTAGCACGACAAACACTCCTCAGATGTTTTCACTAACTCACTTACACAGAAATTCATCTATTGGAGAAGTAAACTCAATCACTGGCATGTGTAACGGGTGTCCCAGCCATCCCATCCCATCTATCTCAATCGGTGAGGCTTCATGACCTCATCGATTGACTAACTTCGTCTTCTTATTTAATACTTTGCGTCTAACCTGAGTATGACACACCATAGAATGACACAGAAGGGAAACACCTACAGCCAACCACAACTCGCCTCTTAAGGTCTCCGTTGTCGAATGACCACCTCCCACAGCCACAAACGAGGCACACGGTAAACTGATATGCGCACTACACATGTTCTTTCGCCGATATCAGGTGTCACGTCTACACCACTATCCTGGTGACTGAGTCCTCACTCACAAATCGAACTAACCAAACTGTCCAAGTGAACTCTGTGATACAAAAGTGAAAAGTAACTAAAATCTACTTCTCTAACAAACAAAAAATGGTAAGAACAAATAAGCAACCAACAGAAAGAAGAAAACAACTTTGGGTCATTTTACCTTATAAGCAGGTTTGTACTCCGCTGGTATGCTGCTATCTCTCGCAAAGCTCTTGTACCCGGTGCAGCACGCTTCTTCCGTCGTTCCGTTTCATTCTCATTATTATTATTATCATTATCAGGATTATGTTTTCGTGCAGCATCCACCCCATGACTGGCCCGTTTCTGTTCCGTTCGCACCAACTGTTGTTGTAGTTGTCGGCCTGAATTACGTGTTTTCGATGATGGTCCTGGTGCTGGTGGTGGTGGTAGTGCATGTCCTGATGGCTCACCTTCATCACCTCGTCTACGACGGACAGGACGATCACTGGCTTGTGGAGTATCCTTATGGTTAACATACATCCAATCTGTGCCTTCAGTAGTGAGAACAGAAAACAAATGTTATACAGACTACATCGACAGATTATAATTCGGAACACTTTCTATCCTGAGTTTTGTCACCACAAAAATCGTGTTAACAAAATCACCTGGAATTTATCAGCAATAAGAGAGAAGAGTAATCTTCATCAACTGGGAAACCACTAGGAAGCACACATTGCATCGAAATGTTCGATTTCTGTTGGTATACGGGCTCCTATGACGGAAGCTTCGACGACAGGTGTCTGAAGGCTAACACAATGACTAACAGTCAATTCATTCATGTGCGTCTCAACTTATTTGAAATTATTCGTCGTCAGTTGGGTGTATCTGTCTCCTCGGTGAGTGATCGTTTGCCCTCTCCCCCCCTCAACCCTACACCTCCTCTAACACTCGAACTTAATACTTATTGTTTCAACAACCAAAGTCTTATCCACAACCTCACCAGAATCACCTCTTCCTAAACAGTTAGCACTCGTCACTCGTCAACCACCAACCAAATAACACCACATGAGTCTTCAGATGTGGCTTTTCAAACGATCAGTGCTCGGTTCGTCTCACTGAGATCATCACCAACACCACCAACCACTGGAGGGAAGGGACAGATATCTACAGTTGTTGGGTCCTAAACAGGACAAAATGTGCATCTACTCAAGTGGATTTCATTGTCAATAAACCAACCAACTAAATGACATGATTTTATCACATATCAAAAGATATCTTCAGAACATGTCACAAACAGCGAAACACAAACTCCGTATTATTACTCGCATAACAAAAGATGATAGTAAAATTGAGTGTGAACACTAACGACAATAATCACAATCATAATCGTAGACGTACCTGTTGCTGTTTTCTTCGGCTGAGACAGTTTCTTAAGCACAGAACGACGGGACGAACTAACATTCGAATCAAGATCAACAGGCAACGATCGATTCGATAGACTGGAAGAATAATCAAAACACAACATTCACTAGGATGCTTGAGTAAATCAGTGAAGTTAATATTACAGTTCACTGATGAACCGTAACAATGGTCAGCTTATACGAAAGTAAGTTTCCATTAAAGTGCAAAGCCTAAACACACATTGTGGCTGCACTGACCTATTAACAGCAGCTACAGGTATTCTGATACCTCCTGGAAAATCAACGACACTTCATACTTGACTAATAAAGAACTTCTAGATGCCATCGGATGTCTTTACCTCTGTGGAGTGCGTAACAATGTGATTGTACACTTCTTGGTTATTTGTAGAAATTAGACATATTGTACGTTGGTGAGCCCGATAAGAACACGTTTATTTTGGCATATTCATATTCTCATTTTTGCTGTTTAATATATTTATTGTGATTTTGTGTGTGGTTTATATTTGTATCCTATTTTGCAACAATACCCCCATATTTATCATGTCGTCACCTCAGTCTGGTACATCAAACGGGCAGACAGCTAACGGCGAGACAAAGGCCGCAATAAATGCCATCACGGATATCCGTTTACCTCCATGTGGTTTCGCAGAACCAAGGATTTGGTTTGCGGTAATTGAGCCGTTACTAGACGCACGGGGCATTAAGTCCCAGATAGCCAAATATGGGGCAGTGCTGGCAGAACTCCCTACGTCAGTATTGACAGAAATCAGCGATTTCATCGAAAATCCCCCGACGGAACACCAATTTGATAAACTTAAAGCCCTCCTCATACAACGCACCAGTTTGTCCGATGAGAAAAGAATCCAACAACTGCTCACAGGTAGTGAACTAGGCCCACGTAAACCATCCCAGCTGCTCAGGCACATGCGTCAGTTAATCGGACACCATAGAGTAGACGAGGTAGTGCTGGAACAGATGTGGCCGCAACGTTTACCAAGAAATGTCCAGCAAATTTTAATCATCTCAGGAAAGTCGTATGACTTAGACCAACTAAGTGACATGGCAGATAGTATTATGGATGTTTTATCTGATAACACCATAAGTCACATATCATCTGATAAACCACACCGTCTCATGCCACACCCACGGTAGACACACCGATACTCGCTGCCATTGCAGACTTAGCGGCAAGGATTGACAAGTTAGAAACTAATAGGTCTGGTCGACAGAGTTCACAAAGAAGGTCACCGTCACGACGATCCTTCTCACGACAGTGTTCGCACACACCTCGGAATAATAATATATGTTGGTATCACTGGAAGTTTGGAGTCATGCCCTCAAATGTGTAAAACCGTGCAGCTTTAGCGAAACCAACCAGGCTCAGGGAAACGCCTCAGCCAGACAGTGATGGCGACAGCTGTTACTGGCAAGCAAACAAGTCGCCTCTTTTATGTGAAGGATAAAACTTCAGACACTTTGTTCCTGGTAGACACGGGTACAGAAGTTAGTGTGATCCCTCCTTCACCATCCAGGCGATCTACACAGACACCCGGAAAACTGTCTCTCCGGGCAGCCAACCACACAACTATACCGACGTATGGAGAGCAATCCCTTATACTGGATCTAGGTTTGCGTCGGCGGTTCACATGGATTTTCGTAGTAGCCGACGTCGGTCACGCCATCCTAGGAGCTGATTTCTTAACCAATTTCAACCTGTCAGTCGATGTCAAAAATAAAAAGCTGATTGATAACTACACCCAACTACAGATCCACGGAATTATCTCCAACTATTCTGTCTACAATATCAGTATTGAAAGACCAGCGGATTGCACTTTTTCCGCCCTGCTTCATCGTTTCCCTAAAATTCTTAAGCCGTCGTACAACGTCGAGGACGTCCCTCATACAGTGACTCACAAGATAGTTTCTACGGGTCAACCAGTTCGTGCTCGCCCTCGTAGATTACCCCCCGGAAAAATTAGCAGCAGCCAAGGCAGAGTTTGAACACATGATGCAGCTCGGCATCATCAGACCCTCCAATAGCCCTCGGTCTTCGCTCTTACACATGGTGCCTAAGGCTGATCATGATTGGAGGCCGTGCGGGGATTACCGACACTTAAACAATGCCACCGTTCCCGACCGTTATCCTATTCCTCATCTTCATGATTTCTCCCTGACACTACACGGAAAAACCATATTTTCTAAGGTAGACCTGGTCAGGGCCTATCACCAAATACCAGTTGCCCAAGAAGATATCGAAAAAACGGCCATCATCACACCTTTCGGCCTGTTCGAATTCCCCCGAATGCCATTTGGCCTAAAAAACGCAGCACAATCCTTCCAACGGTTCATGGATCAGGTCACACAAGGCTTGGACTTTGCATTTGTATATATCGATGACGTTTTAATTGCCAGCTCGTCGCCCGAAGAACATACTGATCACCTCACCATCTTATTTCAACGATTTGAGCAATATGGAGTAGTCATTAACCCCAAAAAGTGCATATTCAGTGTCCCCTCTATACAGTTTCTGGGACACCACATAACTGCGAATGGTATTACGCCTACGGAGGAAAAGGTAGAGTCCATCAAAAACTTTACCCGTACCAGATTCACTTAAGAAGGTCAGACGTTTTTTTGGGATGTTTAATTTCTATCGGCGTTTCATTCCTTCGTGTGCCTCCATCGTCCAGCCGTTAACTGACCTCCTTAAAAATGATCCTAAAAAGTTTCAGTGGTCAGCTGAAGCCCGTGAATCTTTTTGCAACGCAAAAGACGCCTTATCCAAAGTCACTATGCTATCTCATATCAACCCCGAAGCATCGCATACTTTGTGCACAGATGCCTCCCAAGTAGCTGTAGGGGCAGTATTACAACAAAAGATGAAAGGTGAAGTCACCCCACTCGCATTCTTTTCTAAGAAGCTGGAACCGGCTGAGACACGTTATAGCACTTTTGGGAGAGAATTGTTGGCCATATATCTTGCAGTGAAGCATTTCAGTTACTTACTACAGGGCCGGCACTTCACTATTTTTACTGACCACAAGCCCCTGTGTCATGCTTTCACTACTTCACTCGATAAACACTCCCCTAGAGAAGCCAGACAGTTGGATTATATCTCCCAACTTTCAACCGACATCCAGTACATCAAAGGGGATGCGAACGTGGTAGCCGATTCCCTTTCAAGAAGTGAAATAAACCAGCTTCAAACCGCGGTAGACATCAGTCTGGATCGCATGGCTCAATTACAGAGAGATGACGTTGAACTCCAAACCTGCCGCAGAAACTCTTCCTTACAGCTCAAAGAGGTGCCTATCCCCTTATCAGATGCAACCATAGTCTGCGATGTATCTACCGGCACTAACCGTCCATTTGTCCCTCTCAGTTGCCGAAAAGCATTGTTCGACCATTTACATTCTCTTTCTCACCCTGGAGTACGCGCCACAGTCAGACTCATCAGCGAACGCTTCGTGTGGCCTAAAATGAACTCTGACATTCGGAGATGGGCACGCGAATGTCTCCAATGCCAATGCTCCAAAGTACACCGTCACACTATTACGACCCTGAAGCCGTTTGAATTACCCGAAAGGAGATTTCAGCATATCCATATAGATATCGTGGGACCATTGCCAACATCAAGAGGATATACACATATCCTGACAGCGATATCTGCTGAAAACGTTGCTTTGGTTTTTCTCGACCGTTGGGTGTCAAACTACGGTGTACCAACTACTATTACATCCGACCGCGGTCCTCAATTCCAATCGACACTCTTTCGCGAACTGACGAGACTCCTGGGAGTGAAACATATCTCCACGACAGCCTATCATCCGGCAGCTGATGGTCTAGTGGAAAGATTCCACAGACAACTGAAAAGCTCCCTGATGGCGCAAAATGATACATCTAAGTGGAGTGAATACTTACCTTTAATTTTACTTGGTATCCGACCTACTATCAAAGAAGATTTAGGATGTACACCGGCTCAACTTGTTTATGGCACCAACCTAACCTTGCCTGGACAGCTAGTTCCCTCAGCCGATTCCACAGACGTGAACATTACCGACTTCACCAACCGATTAACTAGACAACTGCTTCAGCTTCAACCAACAGCACCTCGACAATCTCCCCGACGAGATCAGATCAACAAACATCTACAAACTTGCAAATTCGTGTTTGTTCGAGTCGACGCCATCAGAAAAGGATTACAACCTCCATACGAAGGACCATTTCAAGTTATTAAACGTTCAGAAAAACACTTTACGGTGAACAAGAATGGAAAACGAGAGACTGTTTCCATCGATCGCATCAAACCCGCATACACAGACAACGATTTTGAAGCTACATCGGCAACTGCACAATCAAATAATCAAACATCACATTCCACTCCACCAGCACCAAGTCTTATCATCCCTCCATATCAAACACGTAGTGGTCGGCAAATCAGTAAACCGGCTCGCTACGTTCATTTTGAGGACTAATAAAAAAATATTAAAAATTATTATTATCTTTTTCGTTTAGACATTATTATCATGACCGTTAGTATTTCGTTGTAAACTTTGATGTTACTATCACTATTATTTACTTATGTGTACCTCACCTATAAAACAGGCATTGTCCTTTTCAGAAACTATTGATCTTTAATCCATATTTTTTAAAATATTTCTTTTCCCCTCCCTAGTTACTGTGTATTTACATATTTTTTTTCGTTATACATTGAAAATCTATGCTCATGGTTAGTGCAAATTTAAAAGACATGACTTTCTGTTTTAATTTTTTTATTGCTGAACTAATTGTATATGCTTTCTGACTTTACATGACTCACATAACTTCTTGCGTTTATGCATGTTGTAATATATCCTTATTTTAATCCAAAAATTGTTATTACTATTATTATTTACTTCACAGCTTTACTTAACCTTTTCCGATGGTCTCTCCGGACCTCTAGGGGGGGAGCCCTGTGGAGTGCGTAACAATGTGATTGTACACTTCTTGGTTATTTGTAGAAATTAGACATATTGTACATAATTTTTGTTTAAAACGCTTCTTGTTGAAATACACTTGGCATCCGTGTACGATTGGAAAAATACACTCTGCTGTTGGAGACTTCGTCTTCTCCTTGGTTTCTTCGGCTTACTAGCTCAGCTCTCACCGTGTTGTATCTTTCGGATTTATTGTAGAAGTCCACTACGCTCAACCGAAGACAATTCTACAACCGGGACACAGCAGCTACAACCTACTCCGTCCAAACAATTAACGTCTCCGTGGGTTACATAAATAATTTGTAGCAGAGGACTTAAACTTTATTTCCAAGTAACCCTTTTGTTGATATAACGTGTCGTTGCATTTTTGGTAATATACTGTTACTTAACATTCCATTGACTTGAATTTTATTTCTCATATTTTGTAATACTAGTGAACTCTAACATAAGTCCCCTACAGTTCATCTAGTCCACAGTAAGCCAGAAAGAGTTTCGCCCCGAACGAACAACTGACAAGCCAGTTATACTACACTACACTTCCATTACATCAAGACAGAGATTGCGTAATCATCGTTAAGCAATTGTCTCTTGAGATGTCTAACCACTCAAAACTAATCCCTCGACCCTGACCAACAGATGGTGGGATAGAAAACGAAAACAGTAGAAAGCCACTGCCAACCAGTTATACTAAGTAACTAATTGAACTCCTGAAAGAGATGCTCACTTTTATCCGTCGCCTGGTCAGTAGTGTGTTCAAAAAAAGGGAAGCTTAGGAACGAGGCTAGTAACTACCACTTCGTAAGACCAACATCTTTGCCAAAATCTCAAAGCATTGCATTGAAGCACTATGTACCATTTGGATTTCAAGGAATTTAAAAACGGCTGTGAAAATATAGACCAGAAACTAACAACACACAAAAGACAATCAATCCCCAACATCGATTGCATACATGATATGTAGAATACTGACTGTTGTGAATGGAAACTTTGACATTTCAATCAGTGGTCATTTTCACATATCCCTAACTCACCTATCCTTTCTTTCAATTACCATAGGCTGTCAATAGTCAGAAATTTCATTCTCCAGAGGATTTTAATTCTTCCTCACTCTCAGTAATTCAATGAAGAAAATGAGTGTCTGCGTGACTCAGTTATTTTGTACTAAGTATTTCTACTTCTGAATGAAGTGGTCGGTTGCGTCTAACATCCCACTGGATGCCTGCTAACTTGAAGTGCCGGTTGGGTTTGAATGTTGTATCCACTCAACGGGTTAAACTGGCTTGGCGGAATGTTTCTGCAGGTGATTCCGTGCCACACAGTCTAAAAGAAACGACTTACAACGCCCAACTCTTTTCCAATCCAGCCCTGTAACACCTAATATCGTTCGTTGACGTAGGCAGTGGTTAAGCATGAGTGATACTTGTCTTATCTTCGTCAATCGATGTATGTCTTTCAATTTCAGTAGTTAAGCCCCACAGTCATCAATATGGTCAGGACGAACTACCACTGATTCGTGTGGCTAGCGCATACAAATGTAGCAGCAGTGAAGGGTTTCCCTCAAACAACTAGTCAGTCATACTACCTCCCTTCTCCGGAGATACACAGATTAGAAACGTCAGTCATATTTATACATATATCGCATTATCGCAAACTCCTTCAGTGAAGTTTTTTCCAAGGACGCGAACGCACAACTTCCATCATATCAAAGCACTGTGTACAGAGAGATTCAAACGATTGTCCCCTGAAGTCGGCCACCACATAAAACTAGTCATTCTTGCCTTACCCAACAACCGAAAGTGACTGTTTCATAAGAACGAACCACTAGGTTGTAAGGAGTAACTTATTAGACTAGAGAAACGGGATCTTAGGCCACGTTAAGTGGAATGATCTCCAACAAGAACATAGCACTGCTAACTCCAGTCAAAAGAACTTTCAGGAATTTGTACAGATTACTATGAAGTCGGAAATACTAATAAGAGTCATATAGGGGTGTGTAATCCTAAGAATGATAGTCAAAATTAGATGTTGATTGCTGCCCTACTTCCTCAACCTCTGAACCACCTGGTTGAATTTGAATCACATGACCAGACAATGTCAACAAACTTGACTATAAATCCTGTGGGAAAGCAGATTTCCAACAGGCCGAACCAATGAAAGTTGTGGTGTTTAGAGAATACCGGAATAGTGTTGGCAACACTGATTAACACGGATGTCACCCGTCCACATATTCAAATGCTAACAAACGTACATATCGATGACTGATCACATCATTCCTATCAGTGAACAAAACGATATGTAGGAAAATGTGTCAAATTCTACTAGCAGTGATATGACACAAGAAAATATCTGTGAGTACTTACTTCAACTGTTCTGGCACCGTCGCTGTCTTCTTTCTCTTGATACCACCTTCAGCCAGTGGGATGTGTGGTGTTTCTAAGTTTAGCTCCTTGATACCCCGTTTGGTAGAGCCTTTAGGCGTACTTGAATAGACTGGAGATCCCGCCATCGAAAAAAGTCAAACCAAAGCCAGCCAACCAACCGCCCGAAGATATTTGATGTGATATGTGACTTAGCTAAACAACGATGATGCGAAAGTGCGACAATTGTGAGGAGGCATATCTAGAAACTGCCTGATTCGATTTCAAAAGCATGCATTATGATTATCACAAAATAACTTCTGAAAGATACGAGAACTTATTCTCATGACTGTAACGCGAATATTTAGCGTCAATTAAACCAGCTTTAATATGACGATGGACATATACGCAAAATTGTCGATTAAACGTCTTCGGCAGTGATTGAGTTTCTCTGAGGTAATTTGTGTGAGCCATTAAACCTCTATGTTTTCGTCATACTCTGTCAATTATCAGATTCTGGTCAAATTCTGGGGTGGATTTCGCTTCTGTTTACACTTGACACCTACGTACTTCATTACTGAAGGAGGTCATCAAAATTCTTGCTATAAACAGCCAACTGAAGTTGAGAGGTGTAGGTTTGAGGATATAAATTACCATGGATGATTGGAAGAGTGGACTAGGATGCCATGGAAATGGTTCACCTGGATTTATTGCCTAATTTTGATTTCCTCACACGCTATAAATCGACGAGGAACACAATTGATGGTGAAAACCAAAATGTTTTCATAGTCCTTTTCTACCGTTCTTATAATGCCTCCCTAGTGACACTGAACATAAGTCCAGAAGCTTAAAGTCCATTTGAGACGCAGAAAATTTTGCTAGATGTTTTTCACTAGATTTCCTTGATATTAGGAAGTGACAAAAGGGATTATCCACACAACAATCTCGGATACCATCTCTCTGGGCGCACCATAACCCAGGAAGCCAACCTCATGGCTGAAGACAGGGACCCAGCATATTCTGCAATCAGAGCAGAAGGCTTAGTCTACATGGCGACTCTCCAAGAGTCAGACTGATCACGATGCCTACGTGGAACTCAGGAATAGATGCAACACAAGTCAGGAGTGGCAGGAGGTCATTTCAAGCAAACTTTGTCCATAAACTCCGGGCTAGCTGTTAAATCTTGATCTGATCCATGTCTGAGAGGAAACCTGTCAACCAGGGGGCCAGCGCCTTAGTGGATCTAAATGCTCAGCATCTCACTAGTTTGGAAATGACGAAAACATTCGGTTTATCCTATAAGAGAGGGTTCAGCCATTCGGCCTCCGGAATGCAGCACAAACATTCCAACGCTTCATCGACAAAGTATTTCGCGGTTTCGACATTGTATACGCATACTTAGACGACTGCCTCATTGCCAGTCGAGAGAAGCAAACTCACCTTAAACACTCGGACATGCCATTTGAAAAATTACGCCAACATGGTGTTACCGTCAATATTCAAAATTGTCAGATAGGCGTTGACTCACTCGACTTCCTGGATCACACTATTGACTGCCAGGGCATTCAACCACTGGCTACTAAAGTCGAGGCGATACGGAACTTTCCAGAGCCACAAACAGTGAAAAGTCTTCGCACTTTTAATGGCTTGGTAAGTTATTACCGACGGTTTATTCCCAACTGTGCCTCTCTGATTCGGCCATTGACAGACCTTCTTCAAGGCAATAACAAATCCATCGAGCTTGGCGCGTCTTCTCGAAATGCTTTTACTCAGGTTCAAAAAGCTATTGCAGATGACACACTTCTAATGTATCAGGATCCAACGGCACCGTTAAGTATCTCGGTTGATGCATCAGACACCACAATCGGCGCAGTTCTGCAACAACTAGCTAACAAAGAGTGGCAACCACTCGCCTTTTTCTCGAGGCGCCTTCAATTAGCTGAAACGAAGTACAGCACATTCAGAAGAGAACTTCTGGCTATGTACTGTGCTATACGTCATTTCCAACATTCAGTTGAGGGTCGTGAATTCCTAATTTTTACTGATCACAAACCTCTGACGTACTCTTTGAACTCAACTTCAGATAAGTATTCACCCAGGGAATCACGACTACTGGACTACGTTTCACAGTTTACATCGTATATTCGCCATGTATCCGGAGTGAACAACACTGTGGCAGGTGCCTTGTCGCGCATTTGTCCCCTCACCCAAATCGACGGCATAGACCTTGTAAAACTGGCTCGTCTTCAAAAAGAAGATACCGAGCTTCAACATGAGTTGTCGAAAACAACTTTACAATTAGCTGAGAAATCCTTAGGTATGGGAAAAGATACCATTCTATGCGACGTTTCCACTAGTAATCCACACCCCATCGTGTCTAAAAGTTATCACCGTAACGTCTTCAATACGTTGCATGGCTTTAAGTTAATAAAGTCTTCCGATTGGTTTTTCTCACGTAAAGTTAATCCTTCATCTATTTGTGACTGTTTCTTGAATGTCAAATCCTCTATATGTTAACTGCATCCGCCTACGCAAAGTCTGCTGTGGTCGGTTTTGAATCAATCTTTGTTCACATTTTCTCACGACAAATCTTGGGAACGTAAACATTGACGTAAATTACTGTCTACCAATTTGGCTAGTAGACAGCTCTCACCACACTCGTCCCCCCATCAAATAGCTTCGCGCGCAGGCGTTCCGACCTTCTGGGTGATGCATCCTCTCGTTGATGATTGTTACAGACCGGCTTGTCCCAATGCACCCATCGTTGGATCTGACTGGCGTTAACTTGTTTTTGTTTGTCACCTCTTCTGATGGTATATACTTGACCCCGAAGATATGCTGTCGGATGCGGGCCAGGTTCACGCAAACTCCTTCCAAAGTGGGAAGGACCATACACAGTCACAAAAAGACGGGGCCAAGTATATACCATCAGAAGAGGTGACAAACAAAAACAAGTTAACGCCAGTCAGATCCAACGATGGGTGCATTGGGACAAGCCGGTCTGTAACAATCATCAACGAGAGGATGCATCACCCAGAAGGTCGGAACGCCTGCGCGCGAAGCTATTTGATGGGGGGACGAGTGTGGTGAGAGCTGTCCACTAACCAAATTGGTAGACAGTAATTTACGTCAATGTTTACGTTCCCAAGATTTGTCGTGAGAAAATGTGAACAAAGATTGATTCAAAACCGACCACAGCAGACTTTGCGTAGGCGGATGTAGTTAACATATAGAGGATTTGACATTCAAGAAACAGTCACAAATAGATGAAAGATTAACTTTACGTGAGAAACAACCAATCGGAAGACTGTGTTTGTTTGCTTAAATATTCATAGTAATGTACATGAAAATATATAAATATGCGTTGATTTCCTTAATAAATGATCTGTTGCCTGACCTTTTCCTTCTGTCGTTACAAATAGTCTTTTATTTACGGACTATTACACTCCATTTTATCTTAACTGGATAAGCCTTTATTAAAGCTGAGACTTACTCTTGGTGCCTATTAGTTGCTTGCTTAAAGTCTGGTTGCTTTGATTAGAAACACGATGTGGTGATTGACAATTTCTATCGTTCTATTGTTTAAATACTTACTGTTGTTTGTTAATGTATTTAATATATGATTTGAAATATCATTCCGCCAAATACAAACTCCTTAATTCATCCCTCTCTGTGTTTTGGTTGAATTCCGGTAATTCTGTCATTGCGAAATACAAATACTACTATTACAAATAATTATCACACACGACAACACCAGTGTTTAAAGAAAGCTGTATTTTCATCGAAAACGTCACAGTATTCATGCTTACACCGATATGATTAGCATTAAACATTGTAGAGGTATACTACCATTCTAAGGACTTTACAGCCACTTGCTGTATATATCTTGTATGTGGACTTTTAATTACGCATTATCGATAATTGTATTTTATGACATTTCGCAGTTTATCAGAACGTTTTTCTCCTCCTGAAACAGCTTTTAATTACGTGAGGGCATAGCACTTACCCAAATATAGTGTTCATTGTGAAGGGTATACACTTTAACATTTATGATAACCTGTTCTAATTGCTTGTACAATAATTGAACAATCTAAACTATTGAAAAAGTATCAATTTATGATACTTCACGATTGCAATTTATGACATTATGCAATTTATTACGCCTGTAGAAATGGCATGCATTTCTTGTCAACTTACCCGTTTATATGACATACTAAATTATTATTATTTGCTTGTTACTATACTTTAGAAGATGAACAATGTGTGTGACGGTGAAAACCATAGAAGAATGCTGTCATGACCAAAGAATGAGAAAGGAGAATGAACTTTTCTCAGCAAAGGTAGGCAAATATAAAGCGTTTAACTTTTACAATACTTTTTTCTAACTTCAGCGATTTGAAAAAATACACTTTATTCAATTATTTGCAAATGTCCGGAAACGTCAATCAACCTGGTCACAGCAA